>CM033715.1:67018290-67348270 GCA_019671005.1 Hibiscus mutabilis
TTCTTGCACCTATCTCCACCTCCCACATACATCAAGTACTTCCCACGACTGAATGCATTTTCAGACTCTACCACTGGAAGTGAATCATTTACTGTTTCCCCAACAACAGGAAAAGACACACCACCTTGCTCCTGCCCGCCAGGCGCCTTCTCAAACCCAGGATTTTGATTCTTATGCTTCTTCCTTGCATACACACCTGAATGATAATCCCCAATGCTCACCACACTAAGTTTACAATTCTTCAATCTTTTAACAACGAAGCGCCTATAGTCCTTATAAAAAGTAGCTGTCTTCCCTTCCTTAGGCCTAAACTGCCATGCCATATCACAACTATTCTCCTCAGGGCCAGGAGCTGGTTTCCCAAACCGATAAAAGTGTATATCCTTAAAACGCTCAATCAACACTTTCATCATCAAATGGTACACTTCAGGGTCCTTGCAATCAATTTGTCCCCGTGAATCAGACTCACATCGCGACAAGTTAATTTCATCTGCACTCGCATCCTTGGTTTCTACTACATCCGTCACATTGATAAAAGCGGAAAATGCAGTCTGGTTGGCAAACATAAAATCCTCTCCAGTTCTAACAACCGTGTTATCCGATTGAAATGTGGCATTCGATGTGGAAGTGAGGAAAGTTGTGATCTTTGTTGAAGGGCGGAAAAGCGGGTCCTCTGGTTCATAAGTAGCAGCTATAATAGTGAAAACTAGTACACCTATTACAAATATAGTGAAACAAAGATTGCCAATCATATATACAGCGTTTTGCCCTAGATTCTCTGCCCTAAAGCTTGCAGTTCTTGATAACCCAGAACGGCCCAACATTTTCTTATGAACTAAAAGCCCTTAGAATGAACCAAATCTACTTATTAAGGCCAAAACAGAAGTACCCAGATCACTAAAAATGCAAAAGAGTTCAGTAAAAAGATTAACGCTCCAGATTAGGGTTCATGGATCATCAAAGTTAAAATGCAGCAAGAGATTTGTGAACTTGACTTACCTTTTTGAAGATGAAGCTAAATCAGAAGAGAAAAATCAATGAAGAAATTGATAACCAAATATTACCCTCTCTCATTCTTTCAACAGAGTGTGAGCTGGGGTTTACTAAGATTTTATCTCAATTTCGGTGACATAACGGTATGGGCGTATGGCATACTTAGAACGTGGCGCGAAATTCTCATGTTGATTCTGATTATTACACGTGGATTTATCAGGTTACGTGGACGGGTGAAGGCAGCTGATATGGTTAGTTCGTTTGTATTTATTTTAAGGGTACACTTAGGGTTAGGCTTATGATCGAGTCGGGTTGAATCAAAAAATTTTGAGTTATTTTAGTTAGCAAGTCCTATTTTACGATTTAAATTTTATTTAAATTTTTTTTGAATTGAATCGAATTTTTGAGTTTCTGTACAAATTTAATTGTACATATATATTTCTTCATATATATTTCTATATGCATATACGTAGAGCGGCTTGGTTGTGCACATATTTATTCCAATTATAATGACTTTCTATATGCATATATATTTCTTCATATTTTTACATGTGATATACATAATATATTATGCAAAATTGACAGGCTTGACTCCAATATAAAAATTGATCAATTAATTACTAAAAATTTTAAGTTATTCGAATTTCCATTTCGTAACTCAAATTTTATTTGAAATTTTATCGAGTCGAGTCAAATCAAGTCGATTTTTTTTGCGTCGAGTCGAATAATTCGATTTTTTTCGAGTGGAGTGGAGTTTTATCCACCCATAAGTACACTAACTCTATTGACACTTAATTATATGATGGTTCTATTTTTACTATCAAATTATAAATTTTATCAATCAAGTCATTTAATTATGTAAATGATATAGATCAATAAAAAATATTTAAAGTGGATATTTCTTTGCAATTTTGCATTAAACAAATAATTTTGGTCAACATTTATTCTTCAAAGGCACATGTTTGCTTTAAAACGTGCAATTATAGTTAATAATATTACATCATAATAGAATTAATTGTTAAAAGATATAATTGGACATAATATTAAGTTCAAATGTAGCCACAGAAGTGTAGCTTAGTCTAAACTATTGCAATGATCATTTATGTTTTCGCTAATACAGTTTTAGTTATTGATTTTTAAATTCGATTGATAAAGTCGTTTATATTTTTGATCGATAAACTTTTAGTTTCTTGGACGTTTGTTGCCGTTAAATGTTAATAGCTTATTCATATGGTAGTGGAAAATAAGGGTAAACTACTGTAATGGCCACTTACGTTTAGTCAGTGTAAACTTTTGGTCACCGATTTTAACAATTGAACATTTTAATCACTTACATTTTCATTGCGTAAATTTGTGGTCACTCGAACGTTTGTTTACGTTACCCTAATGACGTGCATTTAATAAAAAATTTATTTTTAATTTCACCCTTAAATTTTTAAAAGTTCATTTTCACCCAAAAATAAAAAAGATTTAATCCCTTTCACGCCACCGTCCGTCCAACCTAGCCTCCGACGAACTCACACCTAACTTCTCGGCTCGTCTTTCTCTTTCTCTTCCTCCAATCCTCTAGGTGCTCTTGCCACCATCTGTAATCATATCAACGACCAAAAGTGTATACTGACTAAACGTAAGTGATCACTGCAATAATTTACCCTTATTCTGCTGTCCGATCAGCAAGACGTTAACGTTTAATGGCAACAAACGTCTCAATGACCAAAAGTTTACAGATAAAAAACATAAGTGCTCTTATCAGTCGAATTTAAAAATCTGTGACCAAAACTATACTGAAAACATAAGTGACCATTACAATAGTTTACAATAGTTACAAAAGGTTAAAAACAAGGATTTAGATCTACTAATTAGTTTTACAGGATAATAAGTTAACTGACGTCGATTCAAGATTCAAGGGCATGGCTAAGATGAAGTAGCAAATCTTACAAATTTACCAACAAAGCATCTTGCTTCAATAAATATCATGCTATCCGGAATTCCTTAGGGAATTGTTCTGAAGCCGTGGCACTCGTTTGGCTGCGAGTCTGCCTTGGAGGGGATATTGTATCCATGGAGAAGATCGCGGAATTTGGAATACGCCAACATCTGTGAAGGGTCGCCTCCATTACTGTTCTGTGATGCACGTGAGCTCTCCTGCAGCTTTATCTTTTCAAACAAATACTTCTTCTCAGCCTCTGCCTCGCTCATGCGAAGTTTGAGGTAACTGCTCGTATACTCTTCCTCTGATTTATCAGACTTGGCAAGAGCAATACTCTGAAGCCTCTCAGCCTCTTGTTTTGCCTCATTGGCCTTGAGCTGGAACATATCCGACTCTGCGTGTTTAAGCCTTACAATTTTCTCCAGCTCTTCTATCTGCCCCTTCTTTTTCTCCCTCTCGAGCTTCAGTTCTGCCACTTCTTTGGCTTTGTCCTCGAGCTCCCGCTCACAAGCATCAAGAGCCAAGCGAGCTCTCTTGAACATCCTCAACTTCTCATCGGCCACCATTTCCATCTTCCTTATGGCCTCCTGCACTACATCTGCAATTCGATTGCATGCCTCTTGGGGTGCTCCCAACCCACTGCCTTCCCCAATTTCCAGGCTTGTTGAAGATTCCGTATCAAGCTCTATAGAGAGGAGTAACAATGATTAAAAACACAGCATGCAGTCATGCACCGTATAGAAAACATTATAAATCATTCATTTCAAATAACTTTCACAGTCTAATTATAGCTGCCATCAGGCTCGGATCAAATCCTAGTTTGGACTGGTGTTTTTGTTTTGGTCACCATAAGGTTGATGAAGAAATGATTATGTCAACTAAGTGGGGCTTCCCTACTTTTGGAATTAAGTATGAAAAATAATTCTCATGTATATTAAATGCCATTGAAAGGAAAAAGACGGCATAACTGGGTATAGAACTTTCATCCCCACACATTTTTCACCGATAATTTGCAAGATAAAATAATTAGTATCGTACCTTGGAAAAATACTAGTATTGATCTGCAAGCTATCGACTCTGCTAGTCCACCCCTCATTTTTTCTATAAGATCCTCACACTTTGAAAAGAGTTTCTTCCCTCTGGGGTCATCACTTCCACAAAAAATCCTACTAACAAAATCAAGTTCTCTCATGAGAGCCTCCCTATCCCAGGCTGGAGCACAATGTTGGAAGACATCTTTAACCCAACCCAACACCACAGATGTTTGATTGCAAGCTCGGCAGCGGAAGAACATTTCAGTAGGACCTGCTCCACTCTTAGCAGAAGGACCCATACAAATTTGACCATCACGAATAGCGCAGTCTGTATGAGTCCAATGGGAACAGAAATCGCAACCAATCCAGCGGCAGGTATTTACTTCAAAATCGAACTTGTTGCAGATAACACACATACAAAGATTGCAAAATCCATTCCTATTGGCACATATTTCACAGATACAATCATCTGCAGGTAGCTGGTTTTGGCATGCAATATTTCTGCATCTTTTGTACACAAAAACCTCAATAAGAGAGGTTTGGGATAGACTGATGTTTGGATGCAAGAATGCCTGAATTCCCATATTTATTGCAACAAGGATTTCAAGTTGTGCCCGGTGTGCTCTAATCAATGTCTTTGCTGTTAAATCAGATCTGCTTTGAACAAACTTCTGAAGAATCAAAAACTCCTCCCGGCTTTGTGAACCACCATTGCCTTCTAGAATAGTCTTGAGTTGATTCTTTAGCTCATCAATAAACTCATCAGGTAGGCGATGCATCTTTTCAGAGATAACATCAACTCTTTCTCTAGCAATGTCTCGAAGAGTTATCTTATCAGCACTAGAAACACGACGAATAACAGACTGCTCCGTGCAATCATTTTCAGTTTTCCCATTTACCATCTTCCTTGCTGTGACAGCATCAACAGTAGGCCAAGTCTCTTGAGAGCTAGCACTCTCAGTAGGAGACTCATGAATGTTATCTGAGTTAAATCTGGGCTCTTGGGAATTAGCCAACATGTGAGGATCTGAGGAGACTAAGGACAATGAAGTCTGTAAGCTCCCTGGTTGTTGTTGTTGACGTGGGGGCAACATCTTTGACATATGCTGGTGATTAATATTAGAACCAGATGATGTTCCCATCAATAAAATCTCGATTTATCTGCAAATAAAAGCAACTCTAAAGTATCATCACTCATGCTCCAGCACAACTTAGAATAGATTACAGCATAAACTTGAGCTTCTATCAATTAAATTTCCTCACTGATTTCTGCTATTTTCTTTTTTACCCCTTCAAGAGTTGCTTTAAAAATAAAAGCATCAAGTCAAATTTCAAAACAATAGCTTAATTGTTCAAAATGAAGACTTGATTAATAATTTAACCCAAAATTCCTTTGCATGCATGAATTGAGAAGACCAAAGATTGAACCCAGAATTCCTAATCCATATCAATATCAAAAACTGCATGCATTTTCAAACCTACCAAAAATTCGTACCTTCAAACAAAAATCTCCTGATCTCGTACAGTCACTTATAAGATAAAGATGGTCAAAACCCTAATCTGAGTCAACCCCCAGCTAGAAAACAACAATTCGAAATTCAATCAACAAAGCAGGCCTTAAATTATCGAGAAACCTAAAAGTAGAACCATCAACCATCTTAATTCACTAATCGAAAAAGAAGGAAAATCCAAAACTAGAAACCCATGAAAGAAAACCCTGTAACTTAGAAGAGTACACATGAAGAAAAGGCAATACCTTTAACACAGACCGGTGGAAAGGTCCGATCGGCAAAGAGCGGAGGAGGGATCAGATTGACCAAAGTCAAGAGTGCCGTTGAAGGAAATGAGGATTTTGTATTTATGACATTCTTCGATTCAAAGGGTCATATAATTGTTTCCTTATCATATAATAACGGAAGAAAAAGTCAAATTGAAAATAAAATAAAAATATGGTACAGAGAATGTACTATAATTTTTAGGATAATTTCATCAAACATCCTTTAAGTTATGGTATAAATTTTAAATTGATCTCCTAATTTTAAAATGTTTTCATTAAATACTAAAAGTATTAATATTGTATTTATGTGATCATTCTATCGACCTAATTATTAATTTAAGTGTTGAATGTTAACTTGAATCTGTCTTGGAACATATTTAAAATATATATCAAATTTAAAATATGTATAGATTTACAGTATAGATAACTTGAAAAATTTACATGTTAAATAAAATAAATTCATTAAAATTTATTAGAGCTATTTTTAACGCATCAAATTTAAATTGTCTACGCGATAGCTATAAATGTGTTTAAAATTGTATCCACATATTTTAAATGCACAATGTGTCAATTATATGTGTATTCGGTTCGGTTTTTTAACAAAATATGAACTAAATTACAGTCTGCAATTTAAAAAAATGAAACTGAATGGTAAAAAAACTGAAATACTAAAAATTAAATTTTGCGGTTCAGCTCAATTAAAAACAGTGATTTTACGGAGTTTTTTTTTAAAATTCAAAAAAGTAAACAAAACATATAACATATTTTAATTTACCATTAGACACTCTAATATAAATTTATTTTGTGATTAAGAAAAAGAAAACACATGTCCTAAGCCTTTGACAAATTTAATATTTTAAATAAAAATAAATTAAAATTAGCTATGATTACAAAACAGACAACTTATCTAAAAAATATTCATTTAATTAGTATTCACTCAATGATTTTACATCACTAACTTAGAACACAAATATGTAGTAGAATATATTGTTTGATTAAATCTAAACTCAAATATTCAACATTATAAAACAACCTCTAAATAGTAAATATTATAAAAATATATTTTAATTTAAAATATAAAATCCAATCAACTTAATATTATAAAAATATATCCAAATATTTCAAGAGAGTATCTTAAAAAATAAATCCAAACATTCAAGAGACTATCTTTAAAATATAATATTTGATATGAATCATAATGAATTTTTTTAATTCAAGTTGTTATAAAATAAACAGATTTCATATAGAAAACTTGAATCCAAACCCAATTGAAAAGCTTGATTTTTAATCCAAACTGAAAATCGTATCTCACCATGCAAACTCGAAGCGGACCGCATAACTTGTATCTAGTCGATTTTTCAATTTTTTCAGTTTCGTTGTTCACTCCTAACCTTTAGAGCCTCAGTGTAAATAAACTAATAAAAGTATCTTATTTTTTTACTTAAAATTCGGCTCCATTCATAAGAAAAAACAAGAAAACATAGAACATGGGAAAGAAAGCAAACAAACAGGCAGAAAAAATACAAAGACAAAGCAAAACAACAAACACACAAGCAACATAGAACAGAGCAACAGAGACAAAGGGAAGCAGCAACAACGGAGAAGGACGACAGCTTTCAGAACCACCAAGGACAGATGAGCATAGAATGGAGCTTTCAACTGCCTGACATTCGGGAGGCACCGAGCATGAACCATGAGGGGGAAAGCAGCGAGAGACCATCACCAAGCATCACGTCTGGATCTGATAAACGTCGATGACGGATGGACGAACAAAGGAGGAGAGCCGGGAACCACATCCGACCCAAACTACAGAGGAGGAAACGAGAACCTTCAAGAAAACGGAGCGCCGAGGCAAAACTCCCCGAAAACCAGGGTGAGAGAGAGAAACAAGGAGAGGAAGAAAGGAGGCTCTCCTTCACACCCAAAACCAAGCCTCCATCTTACCGCTGCGGGCCCGAATTAAGATCGCGGCTGCCAGTGAAAGGCTCCCAACGAATAAACTAAGACCAAAAATCGAAGCACCGAAACAAAAAAAAGCCAAAAAAACAAAGAAGAGCAAAAAAAAGAGAGGGGTGGGAGGCAAGTCCTAGAGGCTACTGTAGCTGGCCGCCGAAGGAAGTTAGGGTGATGACTTTCTGAAGAGGGGAGGGTTGAGAGAAAAACAAAGGTTTTTTTCCTTAATAATAATATCTTATTTATATGATGTCCACACTTTAAAGCCTCAATGTAAACATTAAAATCAGTTTAATAAATAAATTGCTCAATATTTACTTGTTTTTTCAATCTGGTATATAATGCTTGTTTTGGTTATTAATGTCCTAAGTTTTTTGGTGAATCTGAATATAATTTTATTAATAAAAAAATTATACATAAGATAATTATTACATGTCTCATTAAAAATCTCATTAAATTTAGATGTTAGAAAATAGTACACTTGGTACCACCCAAAAATAAAAACAATTAAACCATAACTCAAACTAGAAATTAATCACCTAGTAGAAGTAACCAGAATAAAACACTACACCCCGACATAACTAGAAAGAACCAAATGTGTCAAATCAGACGGTGGCCAGTAGAAACAATGAATCTCCAAATTCGATGAGAAAGCCAACTTAGCCAATGAGTGCCAAGACAATTCCGAGCTTTGGGAATGTGCTAAAAAAACCACAGTCCAATTCCGATCCACCATAGCACGAATATGCCGCATGATGGTTGGAGCTTTACGTCTGATAACATGCTCTCGTAGAAGCTGAACCTCCTCTAAACAATCCAATTCAACCACTAGCTACAAGATCTCCGAGTCCCAGGCAGAGAGCAGACTAACATAACCCTCTCCCCCTCCCAGAGTTCCGCCTCAAGCACCGAGCACACTCCGATATGCTTCGCAAACCCAACCAACCACTAACCCTCATAATTTCGGATAACACCCCCGCATGAGGCTCGTCTATCCGCCAACCCACAACTTACATCATTACTTGCCCGAAACCAATCAGACAACAACGGGACCGATGTGTCGGCAACATGAGCACTCAAACTCATAGACACCCCACCACTCACTTGCCCTGCTTGCAACGAGAAAGCATGTATGGGAGTCACACTAAGCAGCTGAAGACGCTTGCTTCTTTCCAACACCGTCCCATTCTCATCCAAAGGATAGCCAAAAACAATGTCATAAAATTCTTTTAATTTAGGCTCAATCGAAAAATAAATGTTTAAATTATATTTTTTAATTAAGGTATTTTTTTTATCAAAGTAAGTATCTAATATTTTATTGTGTTACTATTTTAAGGTTGATTTGTTAAAAAAATTTGTCATTTGATGAATGTAAGACGCATAGCTTATTTGTTAATTACTTTTTATATTTTTCGTATTAAAGAATTTTTTTTATTTACTTTTTTACTCCTTTAAAAAAAACACAATTTAAATACTTATGAAATAATTCATTTAATTTAATTATACTCTCAATCCAAGAAACAAACACTCGCAAACATACAAAATGGGAAGGGGAAAGGCGAGTGCTTCCTTCCCCAGGGGAAAGTTTCAGCCACAAACCAAACCAAACCAAAATTTTCTTTATACCACAAAAGCATCCATCAAACAGTCAGTTCCAATGTACAGAACATAAACAGTGAAACAAGGAAACCATACAAATTAAAATATTGCCGGCATCCGATTCTGTGTTTGCGTCGTGTTGTTTATAACCATATTACCTTTCCATATGGTTATATGTAAGAACAACCGCATGAAGCAACTTTACAAGCAGCGAAAAACCACAAAAATCTCAAGTGCAAAACCCCACAAAAACTACGCTACTAAACTACAAGAAAGCTCGACATTATAGTACAACCAAAACCAACCAACCAAACATTTTCCCATGTAAAAGAAAATATCCCCCGACACCCTTCATTGTCCTTTTAACTATGATAGGACTCCAAAAAGAATCTGCAGTTTAATTCCCAGTTATTACATCGGTTTCTTGACTTCGAAATTCCCTTCTTCGAATATGTCTGCACATTAATTTCTAAGAATCACATGGTTTAGCTACTTTGTGAATTATGGTTTTGCTACCAAACTTTAACATCCACTGTTGCCTACATACCAGCTATGTGCAGTGGCGGAGCCAGATGGTTTAGCTACTTTGTGAATTAATTTAGTGTGTAATAGGGGAAAAACTAAAATCTGCATTCCCATTTAAAGAAAAAAATTTATTTTGAACCCCATTTTTTAATTTCTGGATCCACCAGCCGTGTGTACATATATATTATCAGTAAATATGTAGTTCCATTATTTTTCCATTTCTTAATTACAGACCAGAGGAAACAGAGGGAGTAGGTTAAGGATCGAATTTCGAATCTTAAAATTTACAATCTCTTCCGGCTACAGATGAAGAGACGTATCAACGTCAGAAGTCTCAAACTTCTTTGATGTGGCTGAAGTTTGATTAGGCAATAAGCTTGTTGATGAGGCCGGGATTGCCATAGCTCTGAAATTGGTTCGCCTACCGTGCGAGCTCAGTCCAAGAGAGAGCGATGAATCCTGATGGGGTCGTTGCTCGTATCGCATGTTCGGACCGACAAGGTCCGATTCGGATAACAGTTTCAGAAGCACTTTCTCCTCTCTCTTTTCCCTATCCTTCTGCAGCTGTCTAAACCTTTCTTGCAAAAGAGCAATCGAGGAACTAACCACAGTAGGATCACCACCTTGTCTACCCATCATAAGAAAAAGAAAAGAAAAGAAAGAAAAACCTTTTTCTTTTATGACAAAATCAAACTGGTTGATGATCATGGGGTACATTAGATGTATTTATAGGAGATAGACATTCGCTGTTAAACACATCGATGTACGCATGTTTTATTGGTTTTTCCACATGGTTTTACGTGATGTAAGAGAATCAGCTGTCGTGCAGATAAACCCAAGAAGATGAGTTTATGAGAGGGTATAGTTCAAATAGTTTCTTTAATGGAGGATAAGTGCGAGATACAAGAGTCCAAACGCCATTGAGAAGTAGCATTTGGAAGGAAGCTTTGTGAGGGAATAAATGGTTAGATCATGCAGCGTTGGTTGCCTTGTTTTTTTAAAAGAAACCAATTCTATTCACTGCCACGTTTGCTTTCATATTGGTGTACTTTTATCATGCTTCGTATTATAAAAATCTTTGCTTGAATATATATCGTTTCTTCACTCTGTTTCCATGTGACTAATTGGGCGTATGGAAAATGACAGCATATCAGAAGGGAATAATTTGCAGAGTTCTGGTGTTTGTGATGAAAAAAAAAACTACTTCCATACGCGATCAACAATACGAACCAGACAAATAATTCCGAGTGTGTTAAGAAAATCGATAACCTAGACCGACAAGAAAATTTTCAGACAACATGTTGCTATATTGTAATGGTGGGGTGGGATATTCTGAATCGAGGCTTTTAGATAGAATCAGGTTTAATGGTAATCTTCATTCAGCCTTTTACCTGATATAGTAAGTTAAGAAAGGATTGACTCATACAATTGAAAGCTGATTGTTAGATACTAAATTTTATCGTATTCATGTTGTGAGTTTTTTTTTTTTTTTGAAAAAAATATTTTATATAAATAATATATTTATCAAAATTTAATTAATAAATTATTTAACGACTTATAAAAGTATAAAGAGATATGAATGTATTTATAATAATATCGATTATAATTTATAAGGAAAATTCTACAGCGCTCGACGAGCACTGATGAGCACCACTAATGACGAGCACTGATGAGCATAATTAATCTAATTTATAAAGATTTAAAATTCAAAGGACTTATCGTATAATTTTAATTTTTTGAAAAATCAAAAGGTAATTTAATTAAAATTCTTTTTTATTTTTCATATTCTTTTAAAAATTATTAAATCGAAATTTCTATCCCCAAATCATCAAAACCCTAGGTTTTTTCTTCTACATCGCCGCTGCCGCCGCCGGCCACATCTTCACCGTCCTACCGTCGCCCGTCCGTGGCCGCTGTTGAGCTCTGTCGCCTTTCCCCTCCTTCGTTGCAAGTAAGTAATTTATCTCCAATTCCTCATTCGAACCCTAACTATATTTAATTCGATACTATTCGAACCCTAATTCCCAAATTGAGTATCCTAATTCCCATATTAGAACCCCAATTACTTTAACAATATCCTAATTTGTATGTTAGAACTCTAAATCTCATGTCTGATTCAAAATCCTCAAATCGCAGTCCGCCGTCCATACCGGTACAGTGGTTTCATCATACCGGTACGCTAGTTTATCCGTACCGGTACTGGCTGCGTACCGATACATTTAGCTGCTACTGGAATTTATTTCCAAAATAGTGTACCGGTACGCGTTAAAGACCGTACTGGTACGGTATGTTCGATCCTTCAATATTGTTGGTTTAAGTTTGATGCATGCATGCTTAGATTTTAACTCTTTAACGTAGATGATGGATCTAAACTTAACGTTTTCAAAAACAAGTTACGATGATTGAGTGCAAGCGTCATATCGACATGTGTTCGGAGAAGACAAACAACGAGGTACTTCATTATAATTACCTGAAATTTCAATAATAGTGCTAATTTTTTTTGTTATGATTATTATTTTATACACATATAGGAAAAAGCTGAAGTTGTACATGAGGAAAACATAAGAACTCCTCATCGGAGTTATCACAAGTTCGAGACACTTATTCATTCGGTGCAAAATATTGAAAAGGAATTTGTTAAAATGAATGGTCAATTTGAAAAATTTAATAGTCAATTTAAGAAATTAAATGGCCAATTTGAAAAATTAGTGACCATATTAGCATCGAGTAATGTTAAAAGTTCAATACAAGATGACGATTTAGTAAAAGGAGAAGATATACATAGTAGATCATTAAAGGAGAATGCTTTAAAGAATAGATCAGAAGAGATTAATTTATATAGCGGTCCTTTGAAAGATGAGGGTTTAGAAAAATAAATCTCACAAGGAAGAAAGATTATCTGTCGCATCATTGAAGGAAGAAACCGAGAGTGGTATTAAAAAACCGATTATGTCTCCATTTATTAATTGTGATACGGATTATTATTCTCCCTCATTAGAACCTATTGGTAAAAGAAAACTTGAAGTTACTTCTGAAGACAAAATCAAGACTAACACAGATGGTTTCCCAAAAATTCCTAGCAAGTTTTTTAACTTTGAATTTAGTCCCTATCGATTTCCTAGTCAATTAGTTACGTTGAAGGAAACTCCAATAAGTAAAAAAATGTGGCCTAAATTTTCTAACGGTCCCAAGCCATTGTCAAAGAGTAAAGACTCTCAACAGAAAAAGAGTGTGAGATGTTTAACTGCACGTTTTGATTTAACTGATGATCTGAAGTCGAAAGATATGACATAAAAAAAAGAGCTCGAACTTCTAAAGTGAATACATAGGTATGTATAAATCATTCTTTATTGGTTATATTTCATCTTATAGTTTGATATTATTTGTTTGCTTAAAAATAATATTTGCCGTATGATGTGTAGATGCAGGAAAAAATCACAAAGTGCAATGATACTGGAGAAACGTCAAAGGTTGAAAGTTCTGAAAAAAATGAGGTAGTAACGTGATGAAAAATATAATTTTTTTAGGGTGAAAATTTGAAAGAAATTATGTACAAATATTTCATTTGTATTAAATATGTGATAAATTACTCTTTGATTGTGCAGGTTGGGAACAAGAATAAAGTTTATTATTTTGAGATTTAACAAGGATTGGAAGATTTGGTCGCAGAAGCTCAAATCAAATTTAAAACAAGAAAGGTGTAAACTATACACACAGTTTTTAATATCAACATTTAATTTTCAGGTTATTATCATTTATAAGAGTTAAATATATGTCATTCAGGATAAATATGAGCCATGTGATCTCTTATCAGAAGATTGCAATGAAACCGGTAGGATAAGTGATGTGTACAAGTAATATTTGAAGTACTTAACGCCTGAAGAAAGCAGTGTTTGTACGAATGTTGCTACTTGGAGTGATAAATCCAACACTCTTTATATGGCCAAAAATAATGATTTGGACGTTGGCAATGCTCGTACTATTTTTCAAAAAAGTGGTTATCTGATTGAGTATTATAGATATCTATATTTGTTAAATGTTATAATCAATATTTGTTATTTTGTCTGTTATTAATATAAGTAATTTTTATTGTTTTTTAATATTTAATAGTTTATTGATATTTATGTGTACGATTTGCACTTGAGACAAGAGCCCATGCCAAAGAAGTTATATTTGTCACTGTCCTTCCAGGTAAAAAATAATTTATGGGCTAGGGATCACATTATTTTCCGTTCATGATTTCATGACATTTTCAAATTTAATGTTTCTCGCAGAGTTTGATAGAAGATTTCACACATACTAAGAAGTCAAGAATACAGCTAAGCCTGTTCAACTTTCATACCCGATGAATAGAGAACTTTATACCTATTGATAGTAGTAATATTGAACAGGTATATTTATAATTTGTTGTTTGCTTGTATGTTGTTGATAGTGGTTTTTAACTAACATGATTTAGCAGGTATATGTGCCTTTACATGATGTACAAGGAAAACATTGGTTTGCATTAGTTGTTAATGTTGCGGAGAGACATAATTACGTTTTGGACTCTCTTGGCACCAATGAAGTGCGTAAAAAGATTGCACAAAATATAGTAAGTTCTTTATTCATTTATGAGAACTAATATAATTCGTATAGTTTTTAACTATCAATTTCTTAATTTTGTTTTGACTTTTTATAACAGTTGAATAAAGCTCTACTTTGGTATGAGGTTCATACTTATTTAGGTAGATTATTTTAAGATGTTGCAAAATTTCTACTCCATTTTGTAGAATTACCGAAGCAACCAAATTCGTACGTAATTTAAATTTAAAATAAATGTTATTTTGAAGATATCTCTATGAATTTCTTCTTAATAGATTAATTTATTTTATATTTGATTCAGGGATGATTGTGGCATGTACACATTGAAGTATATAGAAGCCGATAACAAAAGTGATTGGTCAAAGATTTCTTTCACGGTAAAGTATACCATATAGTTTCGTTTAGCTATCATGTGATATTGAATAACGTGATATATTTATTGTGTAGGCGCAACAAATGGGAGTTGAACGGCTGAGAATTTTGGCAAAACTTGTTTCAAGCAAGCATAATGAAGTTGATCTTTTCAATTGTCGTAAACTGCCCATACAAGATCAAGAAGTTGAGGATTAAGATATTTTGAATGGTATTTGACCATTTTTTGGGTGGTTCTCAACCTTCCATATTTTTTTCACTTTTCATTTATTTTGTTCATATGGTGATTATTTAGGATGACTTGAGATTTTCAGAGCTTGATATATATGTGAGTAATATGTAAATAATGAGCGCTAAATTTATTGAATTTTTAGAATTATGAGTAAATTGATTGAACAGAAACGTTAAGTACTTAACAGGGTTTAACGTCACGCCTACCATTTTGTTACAAAACACATAGTTTAATTGACATTTTATAACATTTAAAATTTTGATTATCGTTTTTTAACAAAAATCATTGAAATTTACCAATTAAAAAATTAAAGTCCACTAAAATAAAATATTTAGAACAACAATAATATATAAAATCCACTAAAATTAAAATTATTTGAGATGGGATAATGCGTGAAATATTAAACAAAAATTTAAGCAGTATCGGTTCGATAAAATATTGTATCGGTACATGAAGTTGAACTGTATCGGTACAGTTACTGTATCGATACAAATTGTACTCACTGTAATTTAAAATATCAATACCGTATCGGTATGCATACAATACCATACCGGTACGCTATGTCAAAATTGTTGATTTGAATACTTCTAACCTTAGCAAATGTACGCGTAAACACTCGTTGAAGGTTGAATATTACATTTCACGATCAAATTGCTCAAATTAGCGTATTTTAAGTGTTGTCAATTTTTTTATAATGCATTTAAATACTTTAAATATTTATTCAAAAACTAAAGCCTTTTTCAACGTGATTTGAACACTTAACTCCTTTTCAACGGAATATGTACACTTAGCTCTTTTCAACATAATTTCAACACTTAGCGCTTTTTCAATGTTATTCGATCATTTAGCTCGTTTTCAACTATAAGTTTGTGAGTTAGGTCAATAGTTTAAACTTTTTATTTGAAAACTTACCAAGATAAACAATGAGAAAAAAATCCATAATAATCCATAAATGTATACCAACCATAAACATATCCAACTAATCCATATGAAAATACAGATAAGCAATTCATATATAATATCCAAAGTGGCATAGAAACAAAAAATAATCCAAAGTGGTATGAAATAAAGCTAAGCCTCCGGTGCATCGTCGCCTCCATAAACATCATCCTTTGCATTATCTTGAAGAACCTGAACTGAATACTCCAAGATCTTAAGACGCTCGTCAACTGAATCAAAACAACGCATAATGTGACCCTCTATCTGAGTGATCAACTCTGAAAGTGATGCCAAAGAGACATCTCCATAAGGTACTGGAGCAACTGCCTAACGTGTCGCTTGAGGTGCTAGAGCTGGCCGTGGACCGCAAGGAATCCACTCATCATCGACGAGATCAAAATAAACATTCGAAGAGATGAAACATCAATCTTGTGTCCTAGAAGGAAGAGAATATCTATGCAGAAATCTATGTCCTCCTAAATAAATATATGGCTTAGGACGTAATTGTAGTAAAATGAGTTGACCATAGAGGTGCGACAGTTGTTGATGATGTAAACTAGGTCAGCAAAAATAATCTTAGCAAGATTGACGCGTTGGCTAGTGCGAAAGCACTGAATCCACCAAGCATTGACAACCCTAATGGTAGAATACTTACCTCTGGATGGCCGAAACCACCAAGTGATAAAAAAAATGGAGAAAACAGTCATGGGCGTTTAGTAGAGTAACAGACCCTGGGGCTGGAGGATCAGGAATATGCTGATCCTTATTATCAAGACCGGTGTTTTTTAGACCTAGATGGCTTGCAATTATTTGGGAGTCTAGCATAAAGGTCTTTCCTATCAGATACGACTCGATGGCAACAAAATTGTTAGTCAGTTCATCAACAACACAACGAGCGTTGGAAAAAATTTGTGTTAAAGTGGGATAATACTGGGGAGTAAGCTGAAGCATTGTTAAAAAGTTCCATCGCTTTATAGGACCAAGGTAAGGAAATCTAAAATTAAGATTGGACATAAATGCAAAATCTACAACACGCTCATCCCTAAGAATAAATTTTTTGAACATGTCGAAGTTTTCTCTTTGGTTTTGTACTCTGGGTTCATTAAAACATGAATCAAAAGAGGAAGGTAATATGGGCTGAGGTTGAGACTCGGGTGCAGACTGACTCGAAGAAGCATCAATCGTGCGACGACGTTTTGTCACAAGTTTTGATTTTGGTGCCATTTTAAACAAAAAAAGGATTTACGGTTCTACACAAACTAAGGTAAAATCAAACTCCTGCAAAATCAAAGAGCACAATACATACCATTTATATTCGAATAAATATGTATCAAATGTACTGAATACCTAAAAATTTTACAAGTTTGATACAAAAGCCTAACAACCATGATGCAAAACCTAGAAGTTTTGTATTTAAACTATCAAATATACTCAAACTTTAAATTTAGATTTTGTTATCACTAATTTTGTTCAGGAGTGACCCGTTTTTATTTTTACAATAATGGGCTATCTTATATGGTGCTACTACCTATGAGAACATATATATAAGGAGTTTTGTTTATCTATGTTATTATTATATAGTATATATATGATTGTCATTTAAAGTCCAAAAGCAAAAAATATTACTATTTGTTAATTGTTATTTGTTATCACATCATTATCCATTTGAATATTATTCGGGAGTGACTCGTTTTTATTTTTACAAGAATGGGCTTTCTTATATGGTGCTACTACCTATGAGAACATATATATAAGGAGTTTTGTTTATCTACCTTATCTATGTTATTATTATATAGTATATATATGATTGTCATTTAAAGTCCAAAAGACAAAAATATTACTATTTGTTAATTGCTATCACATCATTATCCATTTGAAAAAACCCCTAAATATTAACTAGTTATATATGTATATGTTCCGCTATTATTACTATAACATTATGTTAATATAGTATCATTATTAGTGGCACTACTATCATTATAACTATTATTATTATTATTATTATTATTATTATTATCTTTTGTTTATTATACATTACTATTATTATAATTATTATTATTGTCTTCTATTATTATTACTAGTATATATATTACTCGAATATTCTTTGCAATCAACAAACAAAAGAAAAGAAAGCCCAATAAATAAATAAAATAGCCCAACGTTTTTAAATATATATCAGTTTATATATAATGTCCATTTACAATTATAATAAGCCCAACATTTTTATACGTTAAGCTCATCAGGGCCTAAACTAATCAGAACCCTAATTTCCTTATTGTCTTTTGCGCAGCCAACCTTCAAGTTGTTCGATCCAGCTTTCATCAGACGGTTCTCATGTGCGCGTGCGATCCACGAACCCGGCGTCTTGGATTCCCACACGTGCTCACACGCAACTCTCTAGTTTTCATACGCGCGCGTGCACGCCTCTGCATCTTCCAGCAGTACTTCCACGTATGCCGATTGATCCTCTAGCGTGGCCTCTGCATCGACCAAAGAGAACCGGTGGCCGGACGCCACCTTACCATCGGGCTGCCATATCAGTTGCCACGCCGAGAGCCATGCCAGCAACCAGGGTTGGTCCCCTCATCTCTCGTCACATGCAAAACAAATGAAGAAATGTCAGAAAACGCACAAAAAATATCAAATAATAGGCAGCAGTTGAATCCAACCAAACCAATAGCAGATTTTCCTTTTTATATATACATCAAATTCCATGTAATATTTTGGTGTTATATAACCCGAAACAAAATCATTTGTAAACCTTAAGCTATTGTAACGGGGAGCAATCTCACAAAAAAGGGAATAGAGCAGAAAGAAAAAAGTAAGAAAATCCTCAAGCTTTTTTGAGGTATACCTTGTCTCTTTTAATTTCAAAGCATAACAAGCATATATAAATTAGGTCTCATTTTCTTACCCTGGTGTCGTTTCGGTTTTTTTGCGCCGTTGTGTTTCCTTACCGGTGATAAGCCTTTTGGTCTTTTGTGACCATACAGTGGTGAACCAGTGTGGAATCCAACGCCGAAGAGTGATTTCAAAGTTGGGTTCAGTTTTTAAATCTGTTTTGTTCGACTCTCTTTTCACAAAAAAAAGAGAAGTTTTCGTTGTTTATAGGTAAAAGGAGGGTCGGATCGAGCTTTGGTTAAAAAGGGGTTTTTATTTGTTTTTTGGGGTTACCGGTGCCGGTGAGTGATGGCCGGTGCGACGGTTTGAGGCAGAGAGGCCGCCAGGTTCTGGAAAACGCAATGGTTTCTAGGTATGTTCGTCAATTTCTGGGTTTAGGATGAACATATGGCGGTGTCCATTCCCGTGTTGGGAGAAAGAAGAAGGCCGGGAGAGGGTTGTTATAAAGTTTTTTTTTGTTTTAAGAAATTTTTGTGTTATATAACCGACCCTCATTTTAATTGGTAAAATTGCGTTATAAGTCCCTCCGCCCCTTTTTATTTGCGCCCGAAGGGTTTTCGCACTTGATAATTACGCTATCCGTCCCTCCGCATTTTTAAAATACCCCCTTTAGTCATTCTGTCTTTTAAAATCACCCCCGAGTCTTTGAAGTTTTCTAAAGGTTTTCAATCTCTTCCCATGATTTGGTTAAATCTACCTTTTAATTTGGCCTCCTTGCTTCTGTTTTGTTTAATTCGGTCCCTTTTCTAGAACCTAAACCCTATTGCATCAAGCATATTTATTCCTTGTTTTGCATCATTTCTTTTAATTTCCAGCCTTTTATATATTATTTTCGTTTTAAATATTAACTCTTGTTGTTTGGTTGTGGTAAATGTGTTCATTGTGTAGTTCTTATGTAAATTATTATATGTGGTTCATATGTGTTTTGAAGCCTCTTTTTATATAATATATAGTAATATACATACATATCTTATATAGTTCGAATATAAGTATATTTTTTAAACATATGTATAGTTTATACGTGTATATATATAAAGCATAGTTTGAGTATAGCCACATCGTTACATATATATAAACCTATGTTTTACATTTTATATATACCATATAATACATAGTTTCCAAATATTATACATGTATGATGTGCATAGTTGGTATATACATGCGGTATTCCCCCTTTTTTACGTGTATTAAATGTGTATTGGTAGATATATATATATATTCTATAATTGTACATAATTAGTTTTTTCAAAACTATATAATATATTCTTATAATACATATATGTTTAGTTTAGGTGTGGGCCTTGTTGTTTTCGGGCTTAGGGTTAGTTCCAGCTTAGTGGACCTTAGGCTTAGTTTAGGTGGGCTTAGTGTTTGTTAAGACATTTGTGTTAGTTTAGGAATTAATTTAATTAATTTAGGTCGTGTGCTCGTCTAATAGAAGCACGATCCTTAAATGAATTAAGTTAATTCTAGGATAAGACTCTTTAGAGCCTCAGTTAGATATAGGTTCGAATTAACTTAGTGAATTTAAATTTGTCCTCGGCTTATTGGGATAAATGTTAAATTCATTAAATTAATTGAACATTTCTTAATCACTTTTAGGATAAAATCAATTGCAAGTTTAGATTGGCATTTAATTTTAAACCATGGTTAATTAACTCAATTTATTTTAAATAGTGTTCTTGGCTTATTGGAACACTAGTTTAAAATCGACTGAATTAATTATCAGGTTCCAAGATAATTCATAATTTGTTAAGGTTTTTAGTCTTTTAGGTCTAATTAACTTAGGGTTAATATTAGAATCACCCGATTAGTAACTAGATCATTAATTAAATTTTCATAATTTGAGCCTTTTAGGCTAGGGCTTTTAGTGGGCCTTTGTATGTTTAATTTTCAAGCATTTGTTTGACATCATTTTATTTGTCATCATTTGGCCCATTTGATTTACATGTTAATTAATTTCACTCATAAAAGGGAGGTAGTCATTAATTCTGACATTTGTGTCGTAACAGTCCAAGCTTAAAGGATGTTGACCAAATGTTTGAATTAATCCTTACCGACTCAAGGTAAAATTAAAAATTAACCGAATCATTACATCATATTTAAAATGCTTGCATCATGCATAAAGGTGACGTGCGGGATTCGAACCATAAATTAACACGGCAGTCGAGCTTATTCAATGTCGGTTTAATCTATGTTCCGATGTATCGTCAACCTTATTAATTAAATGTCCAATTAATTCTGACCCACCAATTTGATAAAGCCTGTGTAATCAATGACAAATTTTTAATTAAGTACGCCGATTTAAATTCAATTCAAATTCCATCAATTTGAAAGCAACAAGTATTCAGGAACCGATTCCCGGGCGTGATGGAGGTGCTAATCCTTCCCCACGCGTAACCAACTCCCGGACCCTTTCATATTGAATCTCTGGTTTTCTATGGTGTCCAGCCTACCTTAACCAAGTGGCCGGTGGCGACTCCAAGTTTTTTTTATCATTTTCAAAAGAATAAAGATTTTCAAAAGTGATCCCCTTTAAAACCAATTTTCAAAGAATAATTTTGGGACAACTCGTAGCACCAAACTTGCGAAGCCCTTATGGTTTTTAAAAAAGATATAAAAGAGGTCGCTATAAATTCACAAACCTAAAAATAAGTACAATATTCGAATAAATATGTATCAAATGTTTGAAAAACCTAAAAACCTAAATAATTCGATTAAAAAACCTAACAATCATGATGCAAAACCTACAAGTTTTGTATTTGAAATATCAATTATACTCAAACTTTCAATCTAGATTCACAAACCTAAAAGTAAGTAAAATATTCGAATAAATTAAAGAATAATATAAAAATACCTCGACAAATACGACAAATGGGCGAAAAAAGTGATGGGTATGCACGATTCGTTGATTGGAGATGAAATCCTTGCAAAAATCGTGTAATTTGATGGATTTTGAGTTGGAAAATGAGGGGGGTTGGGTTTAACTGGCGTTGTTAGGGTTTGGATTGGGGATTTTGGGGAAAAATATGAAGGGCCTATTTATACCACTAGACATACGCGTACCGATACGCTCATTAAAGGTGTATCGGTACGAGCGTATCGATACCATTTCCAACGTACTAATACTGTTTTGGCTAAAAAATCGAGTAACAACAATTTGTATTGATACACACAGCATACCGGTACCCCAAAAGTAACCGTACCGGTACTCTAAGTCAAATTGTACCGGTACGCTACATCAATGTATTTGCAATACATGTACACATTTGTAAAAAAGGCAAGCTCTTATATTTTTTTAGAAAAATCATGAACAAATACTAAATATGTAACAATCTTTATGGCGTATCTGTAATGTCCCATTGTATCTGTACCATTTCTTCATTATACTTTTGCTGAAATAAATTCCCCTCAAATTATTCGTATATATACATGCATACACAGATGATATTTTATGTAACTACACACAAATAACATTATAAATAAAGTAAGTACAAAATCAACCTCATATAATCCGAAATATTAAATCTTAACATTATTTCTTGCATGTAACCAGTATTTTCTTATTTTGTATAGCTAGAATAATATAACTAAATATAATCTACCAATGGACACAAAATATAAAGAAAACTGCAACCCTCATCCACCATGCGGTAGTTACTTTGAATGTTGATATGTTATCGATGCACGCTTAGACGTAGTCCTGTTTATCATGAGAGGAAAACATTGTAGAAATTAACATTAGCAATCACAACAACAAATAAACTAAAACAAGTTTTTTAAATCAATGAATGCTTAACTTACAAGAACAAAGAGTATAATTTTTAGACGAGCCAGCACACTACCAATCCCTTTGTGGTTGCCAATCCAAAATAGTTTGATCTTTTTCCATATTTTTCAATGCAGGCTGTGAAAAAAATATTATCAATATACATAACAACAAAGCATAATTATTATTATATTTCATATTTAATTACCTCAAAGATGTCGTTTTCTTTGTATGTGTTGGGCATATATTATGTCACATCCCTAAAACCGGTATAGTCAGAATCTGGTTCTGGTAACCAAAAATTTTGTATCAGATATGCTCGGAAATGTAATCTCTCAATCCTTGTACCCAATTTTGTAACAATGAAAGTTAATTGGGCTTGATTTAATTTTTGGGGATCTTTTTGCAAGAAATTCAAAGTTGAAAATGTTGATTTTGAACTAGGCATATCGGTACATCTGGATCGGTATCGATACGATTTGAACTAGGCTTTTCGATACAGCAAGACCTGTATTGATACGGCCTAACAACCATAATGAACTTACCTATTTTAGCCTAGCCGTATCTATACGGCCATAAGGTGTATCGATACGGGTCCCCTATTCGAAGCTATTTTAATAGCTAAATCGAAAGAATTGAAAGTAGGTGATGATTCACCTCCTTGCTTACCTCCCCATCGCGTGGGATTAATCTGAAAAGATGACAATTAGTCATCCAATGTCAATAGTTAATTTGGGAAAAGTAATTTCTTGGTTGGGTTAAGCAAACCCTCAAGTGAGGGAAATGTTCTTATTGGTTGTTAAGGGGATGGGGAAATGATTAAGTTGTACTGCCTTAAATTAGACAAAAATGGAAAGCTCTCTTCACTTGCCCATCTTTTCCTGAAAGCAAAACTTAAAGGAAACCAAGCTAGCACCACCATTGTTGTCTTTAACCTTAAGCAAGCACACACATCCCTTATTGACTACCTTGGGCTCAAGCTTTCTTTGATTTGAAACCTCCATAGCAAAGCCATCGATTGGGTAAGTAAAAGCCCTCAATCAATTGTTAAATTCCATGGATAATTGGAGTTTATTTCCAAGTTGGATTACTAAGCCTAATCCTAAAAACATGAATAGATGTTATTTTGATTATAATCATTCTTCGTGTTTCCTTCCTAGATCAAATGTTGAAGGAAAACAATCCATCATCTTCAACCAAGTCTAGAAGTAAAGGAATCAAAATCCAGGAATCTTAAAAGCTTTCGTGAACTAGGTGAGTGTAGTAGTGTCAAGGGATAAGCGAGGAGCCATCCCGTTGCATTCATTTTGTGGTTACGATTGCATTTGTTAAGGGATCAAGTAGAGCAAGCATGTGTGTGGGTGCTATTGGTAAGCAAGGTAAGTTTTCATATTGCTTTAACATGTCTACGAGCATATGTATGCTATCCGATATATTGTGATCATGCTATGATATGCTATCCGATATGATATGGTTATGCTATGATATGAATTTGGAGGTAAGGCTCAATTTATGATTTGATATGGTATGGCCTACGAGCATAATGGTAAGTTTGAGGATGATATGTGCAACCTTGGACACTTATAGACATTGGATACAATTGGCATGCTATAGGGTTATTTGAGCTCACCAAGTAAGGGATTGGACTACGGTCCGGGGTTACGACCTATATGTGGTGAGATAAGGTTGGTTTGTGTAAGAGATTTTTCAGAGCTACGGCTCAAGGCTACAACCTATTTTCGATATGTGTGTTGTACAAGGGAATCCACGTATCCATTGGTTACCATGTCCAAGAAAATGATATGTTTATATGATTTATAATTGCTACATGGAATCATGACTATTGATTTGAACATGATCTTATATGATCGATGCTATATAAATTGTTAACCAAGCATGCCTATATGTCATTCATGTATTTGATGAATTTATTGTGCATTTGTTATGACTACCTCACTAGGATATGTAAGCCTAACATTTGTGTGTCTTATGCATTTCAGGATCTTAAAGTATTCTGAACTCTGGTCGTGTAATTGCGGTTGTAAGTCGCCTCTACCAATCATATGTATGTTTAACTTTTGCCTTGAACTCCTAGTAGGGTGGAATATGGATTAAACATGTCATAGATGCATAATTTGATGTGTGTGTAATAGCCTAAGGGTGCCTATATGTTGTATGTGAAAATTGACATGTTTTGAAATGCTTAAACTAGTTAAATGCGCCTAAAAGCACTAAAAGGTGAAAACTAGGTAAATGGATTCAAAATGCTCTAAAATTTTGTATGTTATTAAAAATATGGATATTAGACTTACTGGTAAAATTTGGTTAATTTTGGATAACGTTCAATAGGTTAAATTGATTAAAAACTAGCTAAAATCCGGTATTGCAAGGTAGACGTATCGGTACGGGTGATGGCGTATCGTTACGGCCTTGCATAGTTGGACTAAGTAAAATAGAGCATATCAATACGCAAAGGGAGTGTATCAATACGGAATTGGACAGTAAGGTCTGAAAATTAAATTGTATCGATACGGCCTTAGGTTGTACCGAAACGGGTCAACCTTAGTCAATGCGTATCAATACAGGCTTAGTGGTATCGATACCGTCTTGTTACCCTTGAACCTGGAATTTGGGAAATCATCTTAGTGTACCAATACGGTCTAAGGCATACCATTACGGAGTCAGTTAATTCTGTTAAAAGTCTTAAATTACAGTTTTAAACAGTTTACAAATTGGTCACTAAGTTTTAAATGGCCTAATTGGATGGGTAAACGACCTCCGTTAGTAACGAAACTTCACAGGTTAATATTTGGTAAGTTTAATTGTAGTTTGGTAAAATGAAATCCCAATAAGTACCTTCAATTTATAAAAATTACAATTTAGTCCATAAGTTAAAAAAAGTTTAAAATTGGCCCTAAATCGAATAAGTAGTCAATAAATAAATCTAACATGCCTTAGAAGAGATTAATAAACTTCTCAAATAAGATTCCGAACTCTGAATATCTCTCTGAATCTTTGATATGTTTTTCGATAGCACTTTTCGACCGGTACTCTACCAAGCCAGGAAAGGGGTGTTACATTTGTAGTATTAGAGCCTAGGTTTAGTCGGTTCTAGGAATAAACTGAAGTCTGTTATGAGTTTGCATCTTCATATGCCACCTAGGAGTTTATTTGTATATGTTATCTATGACTTGCAACTTGCACGATTAATTCTTTTATGTATGAATAGATCTAAAAATGTCTGCACCTACTGATAGGAACACCGTAAATGAAATGCACCCTGACTCCTCCTTGACACAGGGGGACAATCTAAGGGCAGAGGGAAGTCTCGAACAAGTGGGGCAAAATGACCCACTTTATCCTTCTTCGATGCCTCCCGCTCAGTAGGAGTACCTAATGTCGATGGTAGAAATGATTAAGCAAGTGGTTGTGTCTCTTAGGCAAGAACTGCCACCGCAGCTTGCTGAAGCTTCTCCATCTATTTCCAAAGCCCCTGTTGACAAGCTCCGTCAGTATCCAGTTTACACCTTCACTGGGCAAGACCTGGATAATCCGGAGATAGCAGAGTATTGGCTGAAAATACTCTTAAAGTTCTGAATAAGCAAATGAGGTGCCCTGATGAACATAAGCTGGAGTGCGCTTTGGCACTGATTTCTGACGAGGCTCAAAGTTGGTGGGACGCCGCGACACTCACCGTACCCGAGCATAAAGTTATGTGTGACTTCTTCATTCAGGAGTTCCGTAAAAAATACATCAGTAAGCACTACATTGCCGAAAGACGTAAGAAGTTCCTCCACCTGAGACAATGAGTAAGGCTTGTGGAGCACTATATCCACGATTTCTGCAAATATGCAAGGTATGGTACTGAGATCATACGTACAGAAAAGGAGAAATACAAAATGTTCATTGATGGCCTCTGTGATGAGCTACGTCCTCTCTTCACTACCTTGGAGATAGAGGATTTCCAGACCTTGGTCAACCGAGCCATTACTACTGAAGCCTCTCAAAAAGCTTATGAAAAAAGGAAAGTGAACTAATCCAGATCGGACAAGAGGTTCCAAGATGACTCTGGACCTCTTATGCCTTAGAAGAAAGGTAGATAGTGGGACCAGAAGTCTGCCACCTTTCAACAGCTACCAAGATTAGGATACGTGCCACAGTCCCAATCTCCGGGGACATCTACTGCCCGTACAGCTTTAGTTGATAGTACAGGCAGTTCCAAAAGAGGTTCACAGCTTTCCTTGTGTAACTTTTGTCAGAAGAGGCACCCTGGACAGTGCTACAGACAGTCCAGATCCTGTTACCTCTGCGGTGAGTCTGGCCACTTTATTAAGCAGTGTCTGTAGAATCCAAATGCTCCTACCTCTATGGCTTCTCAAAATAATTCAAACAGGGGAAGATGAGAAAAGCAAGTGCCGTTTGGATCAGCGGAGAGACCTCGTAATACCAATGCTCCTTCGGTTGGACGTGACCCTCAGACCTCAGCCCAGATGTACCATGTTCGAGGCCGAGAGCAAGAGGATGATCCTGATGTAATTGCAGGTATTGTGGAATTATGTTCTGACCTTGTTTATACTTTGGTAGATCCAGGCTCTACACATTCCTTCATTAGTGAACCATTGATTGTAAAGTATGCCTTAGAATCTGAGCCAATCACTTCCGATATTGTTGTCTCTAACCCACTAGGAGATAGTGTGGTTATTCGATCGATCTGTAAAGCTTACTCTTTGAGGATCCAAGGGATCCCATTTCCGGCCAATTTGATGGCCTTGCCTTTCCATGAGTTCGATCTCATCTTAGACCTTGATTGGCTAGCTGAGCATAAAGCTTGGGTAGGTTGTTCAAAGAAGAAGTTGTATCTTCGTGGACTCGGTAAAGAGACCATAACCTTGATGAAATCCAAACCCCGAGCCAAGTAGAAGTTTAAAGAAGATCTAAAGCTTGAGAATGTACCGGTGGTAAAAAGATTTTCTAATGTGTTTTCCGATGAACTTTCGAGACTCCCTCCGACCTAAGAAGTGGAATTTAGAATCTAAGTGCAACTGGGGACCACACCCGTCTCCATCACTCCATACCGAATGGCTCTAGTTGAATTAAAAGAGTTGAAGGCTCAAATCTAAGATCTCTTGGACAAGGGATTCATCCGACTGAGTTCCTTACCCTGGGGAGCACCAGTTTTGCTTGTCAAGAAGAAGAATGGGTTGATGTGTCTGTGCATTGACTATCGACAGTTGAATAGAGTGACCATTAAGAACAAGTATCCGTTATCGATAATCGATGATCTCTTCAATCAATTGAAAGATGATTTTGTCTTCTCTAAGATAGACTTGCGATCCAGGTATTATCAAATGTTAGTGAAGGAGTCAGATGTTCCAAAGACTGCCTTTCAAACTAGATATGGCCACTATGAATTCCTAATAATGCTTTTTGGGCTCACGAACTTGCCTGCAGCTTTTATGGATTTGATGAATCGTGTATCTTGACCCTATCTAGAAAAGTTCATGGTTGTGTTCATAGATGACATCTAGATTTACTCCAAAGACACAACCACTCATGAAGAATATCTCCAGATTGTGCTACAGACTCTCCGGGGGAAGTAGTTATATGCTAAGTTCAGTAAATGTGAATTCTGGCTATCTAAAGTATCCTATTTGGGATATGTGATTTCTTCTGTGGGAATTCAGGTGGACCCAAAAAAGATTCAAACAGTTCTTGATTGGATTCCTCCGAAGAATATTGAAGAAGTTCGTATCTTTCCAGGTCTTACCGGTTACTATCGTAGATTCGTCAAAAGGTTCTCGATGATTGCTGCACCCTTAACGAAACTTCTCTGTAAAGAAACTCCCTTTGTATAGACAATGGAACAACAAAGAAGCTTTGATCATCTTAAGCAAGTTCTGACCCATATCCCTGTTTTGGTGCAACCTGAGTCGGGTAAGGACTTCACTGTATACAATGATGCATCCCACCTGGGATTGGGCTGTGTGTTGATGCAAGAAGGAAAGTTTATAGCCTATGCCTCACGTCAACTTAAGCCACATGAGCTGAATTATCCGACACATGATTTGGATTTAGCTCCTGTTGTGTTTGCCTTAAAGATTTGGAGGCACTATCTTTATAGTGAGAAGTGTTACTTGTACACTGATCACAAGAGTCTGAAATATCTTTTGAGTCTGAAATATCTTTTGACTCAGAAAGAGTTAAATCTCCATCAACGAAGGTGGATGGATCTTTTGAAGGACAATGATTTGGTTATTGATTACCACCCTAGTAAAACCAAAGTCATAGCTGATGCTCTTAGTAGGAAACCTACTCCCTCTCAAAGGCATTTGAATGCCCATTTTCGACTCAAGAAGTATGGCAAGTTGTTGGTTGAATTAAGAGTTCAGTCAACCAATGTGTCTCGAATCAAAGTACTCCAAGAATCTGATGAGAAGTTACAAGTTCTTATTGAAAAGATCAAGGATAAGCCAGATTCTGACTTTGCTATTAATTTCGAAGGTCTGTTGTGTTTCCAAAACCGTATATGTGTCCCCGATGATGATGATCTTCGGGATCAAATCCTGAATGAAGCTCATTCGAGCTCCTTTTCTATCCATCCTAGAGCTATCAAGATGTATAAAAACCTAAAAGAGTTGTATTAGTGGTCCGGCATGAAAGGTGAGATCACAAACTTTGTGGCTAGGTGCTTGACTTGTCAACGGGTTAAAGCCGAGCACAAGGTTCCTACTGGTCTCTTACAACCTATTAAACTTCCACAATAGAAATGAGAACATATTACGATGGATTTTGTAAGTGGTCTATCAATGACACCGAAGAAGAATGATGCCATTTGGGTCATTGTAGATCGATTCACCAAATCTCATTTTATTCCGGTGAGAATAGACTTCAATTTGCCTAAGCTTGCTGAGTTGTACATTCGAGAAGTTATCCGTTTTCACGGAGTTCCCATGTCCATTATTTCCGACCGTGATCCATGCTTTGCATCCAGTTTTGGAAGACCCTACAAGAGGTTTTGGGAACCCGAGTGCACCTAAACATTACTTTCCATCCTTAGACCAATGGTCAATCCAAAAGGGTTATTCAGGTAACCTTATACCTCCATTTGGTTCGTGTGTATAAGTAACCCATATCAATTTCGATTCTTTCTTGTAGATTCTAGAAGATATGCTCCGAGCATGTGTTATTGACTTTGGGAATACGTAGGAGAAATCCCCGCCTTTGGTGGAATTTACTTACAACAATAGCTACTAAACCTCGATTCAAATGGTACCCTATGAAGCCCTTTATGGGAGGAGATGTAGGACCCCTCTCTGTTGGACCAAACTTGGTGAAGGTAAGGTGTTAGGCCCTAACTTACTTTGAGAAACCGAAGAAAGGGTAACCATTATCCGTTATCGGCTCAAAGTTGCATTTGACCGACAGAAGGCTTATGTTGATCTAAAAAGAAGAGACATTCAGTATAAGGTTGGCGAGAAAGCTTTTCTTAAAGTATCTTCATGGAAGAAGATCCTTTGATTTGGCAAAAAAGGGAAGCAAAGTCCTCGTTTCATCGGTCTATTCGAAGTGATTGAGAGAGTTGGACATGTTGCCTACCGACTAGCTCTCCCCGAAGAGCTAAGCTGAATCCATAATATCTTCCATGTGTCTATGCTACGAAAGTACCGGTCAGATCTCTCCCATCTGATTGAGCCAGAGTCTGTGGAGATTCAATCTAATCTGATGTACGAGGAGAAACCTGTGCAGATCCTTGCACGAGAAGTCAAGAGGCTGCAAAACAAATCTATGCCCCTAGTGGAAGTCCCTTGGAGAAGTCATTCGGTTAAGGAAGCAACATAGGAATTGGAAGAGACAATTCAAAAGAAGTACACTCATTTATTCAATTAGAGTGAAAATTTGAGGATGAATTTTCTTAAAGGGGAGAGTTGTTACATCCCTAAAATCGGCCTAGTCAGAATTTGGTTCCGATGACTGGAAATTTTGTATCAAATATGCTCAGAAATGTAATCCCTCAATCCTTGTACCTAATTTTGTAACAATGAAAGTTAATTGGGCTTGATTTAAGTTGTGGGGATATTTTTGTAAGAAATTCAAAGCTGAGAATGTTGATTTTGAACTAGGCGTATCAGTACGTCTAGACCGGTATCGATACGATTTGAACTAGGCATTTCGATACAGCAAAACCTGTATCGATACAGCCTAATTGTCATAACAAACTTACCTATTTTAGCCTAGCCGTATCGATACGACCATAAGGTGTATCGATACGGGTCCCCTACTCAAAGCTGTTTTAATAGCTAAATCGAAAGAATTGAAAATAGGTGATGATTCACCTCCTTGCTTACCTCCTCATCACGTGGGATTAATCTGAAAAGATGACAATTAGCCATCCAATGTCAATAGTCAAATTAGGAAAAGTAATTTCTTTGTTGGGTTAAGCAAACCCTCAAGTGAGTGAAATGTTCTTATTGGTTGTTAAGGGGATGGGGAAATGATTAAGTTGTGCTGCCTTAAATTAGACAAAAAGGGAAAGCTCTCTTCACCTGCCCATCTCTTCCCGAAAGCAAAACTTAAAGGAAACCAAGCTAGCACCACCATTGTTGTCTTCAACCTTAAGCAAGCACACACATCCCTTATTGACTACCTTAGACTCAAGCTTTCTTTGATTCGAAACCTCCACAGCAAAGCTATCGATCGGGTAAGTAAATGCCCTTAATCAATTGTTGAATTCCACGGATAATTGGAGTTTAATTCCAAGTTGGATTACTAAGCCTAATCCTAAAAATATGAATAGATGTTATTTTGATTATAAACATTCTTCGTGTTTCCTTCCTAGCTCAAGTGTTGAAGGAAAACAATTTGTCATCTTTAACCCAAGTCTAGAAGCAAAGGAATCGAAATTCGGGAATCCTAAAAGCTTCCGTGAACTAGGTGAGTGTAGTAGTGTCAATGGATAAGCGAGGAGCCATCCCGTTGTATTCATTTTGTGGTTACAATTGCATTTGTTAAGGGCTCAAGTAGAGCAAACATGTGTGTGGGTGCTATTGGTAAGCAAGGTAAGTCTTCATATTGCTTTAACATGTCTACGAGCATATGTATTCTATCTGATATGTTGTGATCATGCTATGATATGATATCCGATATGATATGGTTATACTATGATATGAATTTGGAGCTAAGGCTCAATTTATGATTTGATATAGTATGGCTTACGGGCACAATGGTAAGTTTGATGATATGTGTAACCTTGGACACTTATGGACATTGGATACAATTGGCATGCCATAGGGTTATTTGAGCTCACCAAGTAAGGGATTGGACTACGGTCTGGGACTATGGTCCGGGGTTACGGCCTATATGTGGTGAGATAAGGTTGGTTTGTGTAAGGGATATTTTCTAGAGCTACGGCTCAAGGCTACAACCTATTTTCGATATGTGTGGTGTATAGGGGAATCTACGTATCCATTGATTACCATGTCCAAAGAAATGATATGTTTATATGATTTATAATTGCTACATGGAATCATGACTATTGATTTGAACATGATCTTATATGATCGATGCTATATAAATTGTTAACCAAGCCTTCATATATGTCATTCATGTATTTGATGAATTTATTGTGCATTTGTTATGAATAACTCACTAGGATATGTAATCCTAACATTCGTGTGTCTCATGCATTTCAAGATCTTGAAGTATTCTAAACTCCGATTGTGTAATTATGGTTGCAAGTCGCCTCTACCAATCATATGTATGCTTAACTTTTGCCTTGAACTCCTAGTAGAGTGGCATATGGCTTAAACATGCCATAGATGCATAATTTGAATTGTGTGTAATAACCTAAGGGTGCATATATGTTGTATGTGAAAATTGGCATGTTTTGGAATGATTAAACTAGTTAAATGAGCCTACAAGCACTAAAAGGTGAAAACTAGGTAAATGGATTCAAAACGCTCTAAAATTTTGTATGCTATTAAAATTATGGATATTAGTCTTTCTGGTAAAATTTTGTTAAGTTTGGACAATGTTCAACATGTTAAATAGATTAAAAACCGGCTAAAATATGTCATTACAAGGCAGACGTATCGGTACGGGTGATGGCGTATCAATACGGCCTTGCTTAGTTGGACTAAGTAAAATAGGGTGTATCGATACACAAAGGGAGTGTATCGATACAAAATTAGGTAGTAAGTTCTGAAAATTAAATTGTATCGATACGACTTTAGGCTACACCGAAATGGGTCAACTTTAGTCAATGCGTATCGATACTGGCTTAGTGGTATCGATACAGTCTTGTTACCCTTGAACCTGGAATTTGGGAAATCAGCTTAGCGTACTGATACGGTCTTAGGCGTACCGATACGGAGTTAGTTACTTCTGTTAAAAGTCTTAAATTACAGTTTTAAACATTTTATGAATTGGTCACTAAGTTTTAAATGGCCTAATTGGATGGGTAAACGACCTCTGTTAGTAACGAAACTTCACGGGTTAATAATTGGTAAGATTAATTGTAGTTTAGTAAAAAGAAATCTCAATAAGGACCTTCAATTTATAAAAATTATGATTTAGTCCATAAGTTCAAAAAAGTTTAAAATTGACCCTAAATCGAATAAGTAGTCAATAAATAGATCTACCACGCCTTAAAAGAGTTTCATAAACTTCTTGAATAAGATTCTGAACTCTGAATATATCTTTTAATCTCTAATATGTTTTTCGATAGCACTTTCTGACCCAGTACTCTACCAGGCCGGGAAGGGGGTGTTACATATCCAGCTAATTTTGATTTTTAAAGTGCATCTGTATGCCTCGTATCCTGATCAAAAGGCTTGATCAGAGAAGTTTCAGATGTTTTATGCGAGTCCAATGCGACATCTTAATCGTATGAAACACGTGTCGGGTTGGATGATGAAGCTTAGTTCTCTTGGGTTTTCCTCTTCCTGTTTCAAGAACTATAGGATCGCCAATTCGAACAGTTTCTTTGCCTTTAGTAGTTTGTTTTTTACATCCCACTTTAACCTCTTGCAATTTAAGACTCATTTTTGCAAATTGATCTTTAAACTCATTGAAAGTCTTGAATGTTTGTGATGCCCGGTGACATATAGTCATACAATAAGAAGCTAGAGTGGAATACCTGGCTTGAACTATTGCTGGATTATTATCTTCGACATCTGCATTATTATTTTGAAATCTAACATCTTTCTTCGCATAAATAGTCTACCATTTCATTATACATCCTTGGGGTATTTTCTTTGCCTTTTCATATTTCAACACGACAAACATATGGCGACATAGAAATCCAACAGACTCCAACTTCATACAACGACAGTACATGGTATCATTTGTTGTATCTTTAACTACAATATTCCATTTATCCTTTTCAACATGCTCTAACCAATAATACATGCACGCATTGTGTATTTTACTTTTTTTGACCAAATAATAACCCTTATAGGACATTTTTTTGCATAATATAGCAAAAGAATTTCTCGTATATACCTGGGCTACAGTACGTTTTAAAGCTCCTAACACACCGTCACAATGGTGTTGTTCATCCATTGTTTTGTAGTCTTGATGACCTTCCTCCCATCTTAGAGATTGCATTTGTCTATGATAGTTCTCAACAAATCAATACAAGATCACCTTTTTATCCAACCAAGTTTTTAATGTTCTATTCATTGACTCACACTGTTAAGTAGTCCTCATTGTTGCACACCAAAAATATTTAATTATTTAGTTCAATACAATAAATAAATATAATATTATATACAAATAAAGTTTACATACTGTTACCTGCATAAAAATATCCTTGCAAATATGCTTCTGCCCATTTCTCTTTATCTTCGTACAATTCTTCTACCCATCTCTTTCCTTCAACTTTGTGCTTCTCAACTAATTTTTTCCAAGCCTTTTCAAAATCTGGTGGTGTTCTACACATGTCAGCGCATCTCATAAACCCATCAAGAAAAGTGTGTTCAGCATGAGAATGCACGTTCCTCATGATATACCATAAATACAATCTATGTTTTGCCCCATGTAGTACTTGAGAAAGGGCATTTTCCATTGCCTTATCTCTATTAGTAATAACAGTAAGTGGTTTGTAGCCATCTCCTACTTCAATCAATTTTTGTAATAACCACACATAGGTATCCTCTTTCTTTACTACCAATGCACATCCAAATGGCACTATGTTTCGATGATGATTGACACCAACCAAAACAACGAATGGCTTGTTGTATACGTTGCACTTGTAAGTCGTATCAAATGCGAGTACATGACCGAATTCTTTATAGTCGGCGCTTGATATACCATCACACCAGAACAACTTCTCCAAGTGTTCGAATTCATCACTCGTGTGCCTCACAAAAAAGAAATGATCAAATTCTTTCTTTCCATATAAATAGGCCATCACCATTTGAGCATCACCATCTTGCATGTCTTCTCGTTTAATTCTATATAGATAGTTTTACAAATCCTTTTGTAGAAAACCAACATTCTCAATTGAACTAGCTTCGTTCACGAAATTGCGCATCATCTTACTTGGAGTAATTCCAGAGTGGTGCATGCTCTTAATCTTAATTTCGTCTAACTGACTAATTTTCTAGAATGACCTACAAAATAAATCATTGAAACATTAAATATATATAAGCTATAAGTTAGTATGTAACAATTTACTTATCGATGAATTACATACCTGATATAAGCAACTTGTGTTGCCTGAACCATGTCATGGTTATGTTCTGCTTGGAATTTAACAACTTTCCAATATTGATATCATTCGTACAATTTGAATCTAATAAATGCTTCACATCAAACTCTGCTGGTTGGTATTTCTTCACGTTTTCTGTTTGAAAAATTACTCCATTTTTCTGCTCTATATCCCTCCTTACGGCACACCAGCTTTTTTGCAATTATGTAATCACCAATTCGACTTTTCACTGTTTGGTTGACTCGAACGCCAAAACCTTTCACTTTGGCATAGGTATGATAAAATTCAATGCAATCATCTAAAGTCTTCCACTTCAGCATACTCATATCATTCGCATCGTAATCTTTCAATTGTTTCCCAATCTTGTCTCATATATTTTCATCAATGAAGTAGTCAAGGGTCTTCTCATCATCTATATTTTTGTCATCGTCAACATGATAATCAATTTGTTCTTCTTCAGTATCAATTTCACAATCTGGTTCACTATTGTAACGATCTTTATCCTGATTATGCTCATCTTCATCCTCGTTATAAAGCGCCAACTCTGTAGTTTGAATTTTGGCATCTTCGTTATCAACCATCTCGACAAGATCTGTAATTTAACAAAATTAAAGAAAAATAACATTATTATAATGGTACATGGCAAGGGAATTTCAGTTAACTCAAAATTTCAAAAATACAATTACATATAGTAAATCGAACTTAAACCAACAATATTGAAAGATCGAACATACCGCACCGGTACGATCTTGAACACGTACCGGTACACTATTTTGGAAATAAATTCTAAATTCCTGTTACATGTATGTTGGGTTCCCTTTTTATATCTGAGGGTTACATTTGTTTGAAATGAAAAGAAAAAGTGCTATTGGCTGCCTATTGATAATGCTTTTTGCTGTCTTTTAATTCGGTTGTCGGCCTGTTATCTTTAATGTCTCTGCCTTTGTTTACCTTGCCCGTGAACCATGACGTCCGGCTATGGAAGAAGACGGTCAGATAGCGCGGTGCTCGTCCCTTAGAATGGCATGGCGTACTAAGGAGGGGACCAGAGTGAGGAATGGCTCAGGGAATGAGGACCTTTGAGAGCCATTGGATCTACCTGTGTAGCGATTGGAGCAGATGATCATTCATCGCGCGTGGTCAGACGCACGAGTGGAAGATGAAAGAGGCGTGCGTGTATCCTACGTGGGCATGGGAGTTCCTGAGCAGTCGCGCGTGCAGTGCGTGGGACTCTCTGGAATGTTTTGCGCGTGTCTCAGCCGTTCGATCATCATCCTGGATCCAGCGGTCCAGGATCAGCTGCGCAGAGATAAAGATAATTAGGGTTTCTTTTGATGTATTTAGGGCCTTGTTAGGCCAGCTGTAAATTATTATATTTGTATTGTAAGTGGACTGTTAAATGAAGACTTGGGCTTTTTATTTAAATACATTGGGCTTACACATTTAGTCATTTTGTTAATTGTAATACTAATTAATATAACAAAGATGATATAACAATAGCATCTAACAGTTCAAAACAATAGAGTCTTAATAATATGATATCCAATAATAACAACATTAAAACTTTCTTTCATTACATTAAATATATTTTTTAAAATGGATAACAGTATTATGATACTAGTTATAAAAGTAAGACATATAGTAAAGGCAAATGGTAATATTAATCTGTTAACATTAATGAAACCCTTATTTAAGAATGCAAAAACAACGGGTTACTTCCCCAGATAAAATTAGTGATTACAGCTGCCCCTCTTTGCTTATCCTTATGGAACAAGAATGAAGCAAAGACCATAAGCACTAATTTTATCCGACTTCCCTGTCAATGATTTGCTCATCCAAAGTGGCAATGAACAAATCTGAATAACTTGCTTTCCCGAAGCGTCGAAAGTAAACCATGCAATACTGGTGTGTTCTTCCGAAATGGTGATGAACAGGCCAGCTAGCAAATGACTCATTCCTCCAAAACGGCCATGAACGAACATAAACCACTGGTTTCCCCAAAACGACCGAAAACAAATCTGGTGACGCTGATATGTCTTCTCCAAAACGGTAATAGACGGGCCAACCAACCTTCACAAGGCTCAAACCTCCAAAATAGCAGTGAATGAATTCAAATAACATGCTTCCCCGAAACGGTAGAAAGCGAATCGGACAACATGATGCTTCAAAGCAACGGTGAACAAGTCATGCGTCCTCAAAATGAGTTTGTTTCCCATAGCGGCAGAAGCAGAATGACATATCCCTCCAAAACGCTAATGATCAAATAGTGTAAATATGTTCTTTTTGAAGCAGTATCTTTAGTTCTGAAATCCTATGGTGATGGTTTAGAAATTCTTTGCACCGAAATCGCTTCTTAGATTTTGCTGCGCTTCGTGCCCCCTCTTATAGAGTGTCTAATCTTTCCTTTGAACCTATAAAATCTTAATGATTATGAAGGAATAAGTTAGCATGCTCCTAACTTAGGAATGTCTAACTAGGTATGATGCATGAATGAAGTCAATTTTCTTGGACACTTTCTCTTCTTCGTTTCTCAAATTTAACATTCTCTTGTTCTTCTCCCCTCTTCTTTGGTGATGGCGGTGCTCCATCTCGTACTTAGGTTCGCCCATCATGCCCCTTTTTTTCCTTTGAGTCCATGATCTTTTGATCTAGAGTACCATCTCAAGTTTCTTCTTTCTAAATCCCTTTTCCCCTCTTTTTCTTTTTTCTCTTTTTCGCTATTTTTTTTCTTTTTTCCTTTTCATTTTTCTTTTTTATTTTCTTTTTCTTCCCCCTTTTCCTTTTTTCTTTCCTTCTCATTTTTCTTTTTGCTGTTTTTTCTCTTTTTCTGCTCCTTCTCCCTTGGGCGCCCTGCCTCTTTCTCTTTAGATTCTTTACCCTATCCTTGGTGAACTCCTATATTCTTTTTACGTTTTGGAACAAACCTGCACTTGATAGGTTAAATCATAGTAATGCCGAGAAATCATTTGTTTTTCATGATCTATGTTAATCTATCCGTATGACGTTTATGAAATAGAAAATGGATATTGGAACAAAGCTTTATTGATGTTAAATGTAGTATTGGGACAATTTTGGCAAGTATGGCAAACATGAAAGAAGTGAAAGAGATGGTGTCAACTGCATGAATGAAACAGACCTATCGACCTCGGTAGATCTCTTGCTAGCTATTCTTGGTTGTCACTTATAATATTATGAGGAATGGAGCGTAGTCTTCCCTTCAGAACCAGGCCTGTCAATCAGAGGTCGAAGGTCCTTGTCTATCTGAACTGTCCTTTTTGGATTTTCAATTCAGACCCACATTTGGCTTTAAGGCGTCCGTATTTGGGTTTTCACCTTAAACCATCATTTTCTTCTTTCTTTCTTTTCTCTTTTTCTTTTTCTTTTTTTTCTTTTCTTTTCTTTCTTTCTTTTTTTTTTTTCTTTTTCTTTTTTTCTTTTTTTTCTTTTTTTTTTAATTTAAGCGTAATATTTCTTGACAGAGTCTGAATTAATCGGGTTACTCAATTCTCTTCTATTCATTTCTGCTAAAATTATTGCTCCTCTGGAGAAAACCTTCTTCACAACGTAAGGCCCTTCCCAATTTGGCATCCATTTTCTTCGAAAATCTGTTTGATTTACTGGATCCTTTTGAGCACCAGATCTCCTACTCGAAACTCCCTCGGGCGAACTTTCTTGTTGTAAGCTCGCATCATCATTTTCTGATACATATGGTCATGACTAATGGCTTTTAACCTTTTCTCCTCAATAAGGTTAAGTTGATCAATCCTAGCCTGTACCCATTCGGCTTCGTCTAATTTGACCTCATTCAAAATTCGGAGCAAGGGAATTTCTATCTCGATAGGTAATACTACCTCTGTTCCATACACCAAGGAATATGGTGTTGCCCCAGTAGAAGTTCTTATAGAGGTCTGGTAGGCAAACAGGGCAAATGGTAACCTTTTGTTCCAATCTTTAAAAGTCTTTGTGGTCTTAGATATAATCCTCTTGATATTCTTATTTGCTGCTTCGACCACCCCATTCATCTTAGGGCGATACACGGTAGAATTATGGTGTACGATTCTAAACTGCTCGCATACTTCGGTCATCATCTTATTGTTCAGGTTGGAGGCATTATCAGTGACGATTCTTTCGGGTAGACCAAAACGACATATGATTTCTTTCTTCAAAAACTTGCAAACCGTCGCTCTAGTGATGTTGGCGTAAGAGGCGGCTTCCACCCACTTGGTGAAGTAATCTATGGCCACCAAGATGAACCGATGCCCGTTAGAAGCCTTCAGGTGTTTTTGACCAATGGCGTCCATGCCCCAAGCAGCGAAAGGCCATGAGGAGTTCATAGTGTGGAGTGGAATTGGCGGGAAGTGTATCTCATCGGCATATATCTGACATTTGTGACATTTTTTGGAATAGCGAATACAATCTCCCTCCATGGTTGACCAGAAGTAGCCATACCTCAATATCTTTCTTGCCATTGAGAATCTATTGGCGTGGGTTCCACACAACCCTCCGTGGACTTCGGCTAGAATAACTCTCGCTTCTCGAGCATTGACACATCTTAGGAGTACCTGATCTTTTCTCCTTTTGTATAAAATCTCCTTATCGAAAATAAATCCTGACGCCAGCCTTCAGATAGTTCTTTTATCATTGTCATCGGTTTCTTTCGGGTAAGCCCGAAACTTGAGGTATTGAAGGATGTCGTGGTACCATGGCTTATTATCTTCATCTTTTTCCAAATTATAACAATGGGCAGGTACCTCAAAAGTTTGCACTTCAATTGACTTTATCTCGGCTGCCGAATTTAAATTGAAAACGGCAGCCAAAGTTGCCAGGGCATCGACCATCTGATTATCCTCCCTTGGTAGGCAAACAAAGCTGGTAGATCACTAGGGAGAAATCTCCAAAAACATGAAGTACTTTGACTTTCCTTTCAATGGCCGCTCGAAGCCCCATGGCGCAAGCCTCGTACTCGGCTATATTGTTAGTGTAAAAAAATTCCAATCTACTGGTAAAGGGGTAGTAGACTTCATCAGGAGAGATCAACATTGCCCCTATTCCATGCCCAAGGCGTTGGAGGCTCCGTCAAAAGTAGAGTCTCCAGGTTTTTCCTTTGGTGACGAGCTCGTTCTTGAGAACGGTGCTGATCAAATCCTCGTCCGAGAAGTCAAAACCTAAAGAATAATAGTCATCTGAAGTGCGACTCGCCAATAGGTCGGTCACTACACTTCCCTTTACTACCTCTTGATTCACGTAGACAATGTCGAATTCTGACAATAACACTTGCCAACGAGCCATCTTCCCGGTGAGCGCTGGTGCCTCTATTAGAAACTTCAATGGATCCAACCGAGAGATTAAGTAGGTGGTGTGATACAACATGTATTGCTTGAGTTATTTTGTGGCCCATACCAAGGCACAACACAACTTTTGGATCAAGGGGTACTATACTTCACACTCGGTGAACTTCTTGCTTAAATAATAGATCGCTCTTTCTTTCTTGCCAGAATCATCATGCTGTCCTAACACGCAACCCATTGAATTTTCAAACACGGTTAGATACAGATTAAAAGGGTATGCCTGCTCTGATAGAATTGTGTTTTATTTAGTATCTGGATGAATTTTAAATCAAGCAGTTTTATTAATTATATCAAGACAAATTAAATTGATAAGTTGTTGCCTAAAAATAAACTCGATTTGAAGATGAAAATATTATTTTTAAACTTTATGCGAATAACTAGATTTGTAAATAAAAACTAAATACATTGTAATATTTTTAAAGAAACAAAATTTTACCGAACTACAAATGTAGAGGGTTTTACGAATGTTTTGTGATACCTCTGACTCGTTTTTAGTGTGGATACGAGAAAAGGGGTGTTACAGGCACTATATTAGCTACCCATTCTGGGTATTTGGAAACCTTTAGGAATCCCCTTGAATTGTTTTTTTTTACTTCCTCTCTAACTTTTAGCAACATGTTCGCTCTCATTCTCTTAAGCTTTTGTTGGATCGGCTTGCATTCTGGCCTGATGGGAAGTTTGTGAACCACAATATCCGTGTTTGAACCTGGCATGTCCCGATATGTCCATGCAAACACGTCTTTGAATTCTGCAAGTAATTCCACCAACTTTTTTCTTTACTTCTGATGACAATGTAATGCCGATTCTTATTTCTTTCTTTTCCTCTTCAATCCCTAGGTTTAAGATTTCTACGTGTTCAATTACTTCTGATGACAATGTAATGCTGATTCTTATTTCTTTTTCTTCCCTAGGTTCAAGAAAGTGACGAAAAGACTCATTTTATTAAAAACGGACAGATGGTGACATAGTGGCCTTTTTACAAAAGATACACGTTGCTCTTAGGCCAAGAACAGCGTGGTGGTTCTGGGCATTACTTTGATTTGAGTCTAACAGTCACAGGTATGTCCTTATAGACCCAGTTGGTGAGTTTTTCACCCGGAAGACATGGGCGAATCTTAACGACTGGGTAACCACTTCATCTTTGCAAATCACATTTACGTCTATTCCTTCCAAAGCTTCACTGGCCAGTTCTCCTTGAACGTACTTCTCTCCCTCCTGAATTACTTCTTGAATGTCTTGTTCAGGATTCCTGAGTCCACCTGACTTAAAGATGCCTTTGAAATCGGTATAGGTTATAGGGGCCCAAGGGATATCCTCCCCTATGAGTCGAGCCTTCCTTTGTTCTTGTCTCTTCCTCTATTCTTGCCTCTTTTGCAAAAAAATTGGTTTATAGCCGAGCCCAAATCGGTCGACTTTGTGGATTACCTTAATGGGTCGGAGGCGTCCTTATAGATCTTGTCCCAAACCTTTTGCTTTCCTCGCCCCTCTTCCTAGGGTCTCAAACACTACCATTTTGGTGTAATTGGGCAACCTGGGACAAGGAAGTGGGTTGCACTCAGCGACGAAAGTAGCATTGACAAATTCCAACGCCCTGAACGCACATTCCATTGCCTCCTCGTCGGTATAAACATATGGTGTCTCTGAAGTGATAATATCTTGCTCGGTATTTACTGTTACCAACTTTCCTTCGATCACAAATTTTAACTTCTGGTGTAGTGATGATGGAACGGCGCTGGCCGATTGTATCCATGGTCTTCCTAGCAGGCAATTATAAGATGGTCGGATATCCATAACTACAAAGTCAACCATATATTCTGCAGGACCGACAAGCAGGGGTACTTCTATTTTCCTGACCACATATCGTTGGGTTCCATCAAAAGCGCGCACCATGTTGTGACAAGGCTTCATGTGTGAGCTACCAATTGGTAATCGATGTAGAGTGGATAATGGCATGACATTCAAGGCAGAACCGTTATCGATTAGCACTCATGGTAATACGTAGCCCTTACAATGAGTGGTAATGTTCAGAGCCTTGGTGGACCATCTCCTGGTATTTCGTCATCGCTGTAGGTAATGGAATTATCGGCAGTAATATGTCCGAAGATCTGTCCTAACTTCTCAACCGAGATATCGTTTCGGACAAAAGCCTGATTCAAGACCTTTAGTAACATATCCCGTTGTTTTTCTGAGCTTAGCAGAAGGTCCAATACCGAGATCTTGGTCAGCTGCTTCCGTAATTGTTCTACAACGTTATGTTTACTATGTTTCAGAAATCTCAAGAATTCTTGGGCTTGGGTTTCCGTAACCGGTTCTTTAATTTTTAACGGCAGATCCTTTCTGAACATCTTTTTCGGTTCCCCTCTCAACTTCCTTACTTCTTTCTTCTTGCCCTTATGGTGCCTTTTCGTTCTCCGGGGTATAGTACCGACCACTCTTTGTGAGAAGCCCCACATCTTTTGTATCTTCATTGTTGGGCTCCGAAAAACCCCCAAGCTTTGTTTCCATTCCCATCTTTTCTCTTTTCGGCGAACTGGCGGAACCTGGTATTGTTACGCTTGCAGTGTAATTCCATGGGACCATCTATGTATCCTCGAAAGAAACAGACTTTGGAGTAGCAATTATAATCTTGGGATTTATTTTTGGCGTGCTTGCCTCGCCCGGTTGGATGTATAGGACAAATGGTCTTTTCACATTGTACTTAGCATTTTGGTCTTCGGAGACACATACTTCTGACTCCTTTTCATCTCCTTCATTCTCAAAGAACACAATCTCCTTATTGTCTATCATGTATTGAACTAGTTGGCGAAACTCTTCGCAATCCTGAATCTCATGATCCTTTGACTGATGGTATTCGCAGTACGAGCCACACCCCTTTCTCACGATTATCATTCCTCGATCAACGAGATGGGCCATACACAGCTGTTGAAAGACTCATCTCAGCTGGGATCGTACCTCGGATACCCTCGCCTTGGCCTTTCGAGGATATTCTTCTTCAATGACATTTACACCTTGGCCTTCGTGGTTCGGTAGGGGGCTGTTGGCTGTGATGGGTTCCCCCAACTGCAGGACCTCGGTCCGAATTAAATTTTGGACAAACTTCTTGAAAGTCACACAATTCTCAATCGAGTGCCCGGGAACGTCAGCGTGGTACTCGCAGTACACCTTGGGATCGTACCATGTCGAGTACGGGGGGTTGTAAGGTGTGACATGATAGGGGCGGACTAAATCTACCTTATATAACTGGGAGTAGAGTTCTTTGTAAGACATCGGTATATGAGTGAAAGACCGGTTCTCATTCTCTTTCTTAAGGCCATTTTCTTCTCTCTTGTTGAAGCCTCGAGCACTTCCTGCCGCTGCTTGGGGTTGGGAGATTGTGAGGTTCTTGACGGCCTCATAAGTATTGGTGTTGTTTACTTCGTTGTCCCTCTTCTTGTAGTTCTTTCATGCTGACTCCCCACAGTCAATTCTCCCACTTTTAATAGCAGCCTCAATGCGTTCGTCAGTCATTACCATTTCCACGAAATTGGTAACGGGGTTGCTGATCAATCGATCGTAGAGTCCCTTTCAGCGTGTCTACGAATATTGGTGTGATTTCATTCTCAGAGAGTGGTGGCTGAACTTGAGCCGCTATATCGCGCAATCGCTGGGCATACTCTCGGAGGCTTTCATTACGTTTCTGCTCTATTCCTTGTAACAGAAGGTGATTAGGGACCATATCTGCTATATGCTTGTACTGGTCATTAAAAGCTTTATCCAGATCCTTCCATGACTTGATCTGAGCGCGAGTGAGCTGATTATACCACCTTGAAGCAGACCCTGCTAAACTGTCTTGAAAATAATGAATTAAGAGTTTTTCATTATCCGTGTACCCTACCATTTTTCGGCAAAACATGGTCAAATGGGTAGTGGGGCAGGTTGTTCCATCGAATTTCTTAAAGTCTGGAGTCTTGAATTGTAAGGAATTTCCACATCCGAAACTAAACTAAGTTCTCGCTCATTTAGCCTATAGGGTCCATCTTCATCCTCTTTTACCCGAAACTTTTCTTCAAGGTCCTTCCGGGTGTCCTCTAACTGTTTTGAGAACTCCGCCTTTACTTGGTTGAATTTCTCCAGCTCATCTAAACCTGGGATGCTATCCCCAACATTCTCAACGTTTCTGATTATTATGTCTGGCTGAGCTGGGGTAGAGGCGCCGGCCTGATGAGATGAAGGCATTCCTTGTGGGGGGTTAGGTGGGTTAGTAAAGAGAGGGTTCTTGAAAACCGGGGCATATGAGCGATCTCTCGAGTCATGAGTTGGGTTCTCAATGGCCTTATTTCCTCTTAAATTAGCCTTTATTAGTTGGGAAATCTCCTTCATCATATCCTGTTGGGACTTAATGATGGTTTCCCTCAATTCCTACTGGGCACGTTCGAGCTGGCCTCTAAGGTCAGCCTTTAACTTGACAAAACCTTCTTCCATTTGCCTTGTTCGTAAGCGAGTATGGTATGGAAGCAGAAATATTGTAATGCAAATGACCAAAATGCTATCTTTCTGAAATAAAAACCCTTTTAATTAATCGATAGAATTAGTCGGGATGTAAGCATATAAACCGGTTAAAATATTATTAACATTCTAAAAATACAGGCAAAGCTCAAAACAATGCATGAATGCAAAGAGCAATACTAAGTTCGAATATCATCATTAAACGACTCGCATTAATAGGAACGTAGTTTGGTTACAATAACTTAAAGAAACCCCACTACAAATATGGCTTCAAGGTGGCATTAAGGTTAATAATCTCCCTTAGGACCCATACGATCCTTTCCCCTTCTCCTGACTCATCATCTACACAGTCATGAAGTTCAGTGGCATCTTCCGCCAAGAACTGTATTTTTTTAGCAACCTTTATCATCTGAGCAGTCCGCCATGCCAACTCCTGCTCTTGTCTCCAAATTATGTACACGGTGAAGTACAGTTGCTCCAGACTCGGTGTCGGTTGTACTTGGATTGCTCCCCTAAGGCTGGCCATATGATCCTTAAGCTGCTGAACCTCCTCTTCCAGTCCTTTGATGCGTGTCATTAGGACTTGGATTTCTGTGTTGTTCCTTCTTAATCTGCCTAGAGTGGGAAGTCTTCAAATTCTTCATTTCTAAGGTCAACGCGAGCACCTGGTCATTGTGCTCGTGATACATTCTCTTGTAGTTCTCAGCTTGGGCTTTTTCTTCTTTAAGTCGGAGTTCTAACCCCTCGCTTGGTCCTCACTCTACGACTCTCTTACCCCTGTTCAACCTTTTAAGTTTCCGAATCTCCTCTTTCTCTAATCTGAGCTCGAGTTCCAACTTATTTTTTTCCTCTGCAGACCTCTAATTACCCCTTCAAACTGTGTCTTCTCTAGTTCGTAGTTAAATTTCTCATGGCGGGCCTCTTCTTCAAGCTTGAGGTACTTCTTTTGCTCCTCCTCCAGTTGCTTCCTTATCATCTCAGCTTCGGTAGGGAGTGTGAACAACCTTTCTTCCATGGATCTTCCCCTATCAGAACTCAATTGAGGGATATGTTGTTAACACGATTAAACTGCCATGCCTCATATTCCAAAGTGACCATATACGGGGTATTTACAATCCTAACTCGTCTGGCATTATTCCATACCGAGGAAGCATTGTACACTATCGTCTTATAGCCATTCTCTTTTACATAATCTACGTTGAACTCATTCAAACCCTTAGTGGCTGGCATGAATTGTTTTGAGCCGTACTGCCGCAGAACCAACAAAGGCGCATATGCAGTATGTCCCTAGAGGCCCAGTAGGGGTACCCACGGATGCTCTCTGCATCTATAGAGAATGTTCTTCCCCAATAACCATGGTGCTCTCCAAACTACATCCTCCTCTTTTAAACTCCCAAGAAAATCTTGTCACACCTCTTCGGACTTGCGGGTTGGCCAATCATTCTTTTTGAGAAACTCTTCTAGAGGTGAGAATTTGCCGTCTTAAAGGGGCCTAGAGAAACTAGGATCGGTTCAAAGATGGTTGTAGAACCAGACAGTCGGAAGTTGTGAGCATCCTCGAAAGTGCCCTCCACCATTTTCCCGACAAAACCTCAAATACCAAAAAGTTTCGGACAAAATTACAGGTATTGGGTTGATCCCACTACTCAAACAATTAAAAAGATCTAAGACAGATGGATCAATGAGTCCCAAAGCTCGAGGAAAGATTACCATTCCATAAATCAACAATGCAAAGAGGTTACGCTGAACCCGACCCACAGGATGTACAGAGGCTAGGGTCAAAATTTCTTTCCATTTAAGATACTCCATGTGGTTCCAAGTAGTGACCTACTGTTCAACCCAGGTTAACAACGTGTCTGAAAATTTCTTTAGCTTAGCCCGAAAAGCCTTATTCTTACTTGGCTTTGAGTACACGTGATCCATGTCAATCCTTTTGCAATTTAAAAGGTCTCGGTATTCCTCGATTATTGGGGTTAGATCGACGCCACCGATGGTGAAGCAGCTGTAGGCAGAGTTCCAGAAACCCACCAAGGCTTGCAGTAGTGCTTGGTCAACTGGAACCTCCAGTAAATATGCGATGCCACCATACTCTTCCTTAAAAGTATTCTTTGTTTCAAAGTCCCAATTGTTCCAAACCAGCTTCAGATTAGATACATCATTAAACTCGGTGTTCATGAATGTCGTGGTTGACATGGCTGATCTGAACCCAGTGGTAATATTGTCTCCTTCATGCAGCTGTTCCCTTTCTGGCCATATATGAACATCACAATTCTTTTCGTCACTGCTGCGGACTAAATCTCCCATTGATCCGGTCTTTACTTCAAACTATTTCTAACTCAGTATGCTCTTCACGACATGATTCAGTATGCAAAACAAAAGATAAAGGAAAAAGGAAAGGGCAGAAGTATTAGTCCAGTGATGGTAAATAAATTGAACAACAAAAAACATGTAAATATTGGACAAGCATAGGTGTGTAAACAGAGAGATAAGCCTAACCATATAACTCTTAATTCCCTAGGGTTATCTTCATGGATATAGCGGGGTGGGTCTCTGAAATTCTCATACATGGGTTCGGTTCTAATTGTGGTACTCGAACCAATCTTATTACCTACTAAGGAAACAAGAACCCCAATTTTGGCCCATTACAAGCTTACGAATTGGTTTCGGTTCGAGGGAAAGCACGACCTAAAAACGTGGAGGGCTACTCACATGTTCAAAGGCGTGGATTCCGGAAGTGAATTACCGACCTGTAGAGGGCTACTCACGTGGGTATGTGGCGTTTCACTCATGCTTAAGGGACCGAGCTCGGGTATAGAGCTTAATGAAATGGTGCAACACATGTCGGTGATTCCTCAGAAATTAAATAAAGAATTAATTCGAAGACCACCAATTTTCGAAGCCCGTGTAATCTTAGTCACATTTTCAAGAAATGATCGACCTTACTAAAATCAATTGAAATTGCAACAATTTTCCACCATTAAAAGCGACAAATATTTTCTTGGCCTAACTCTCTTTTATTTTGTAAAAAAAAACCTTGTCCCCAGCGGAGTCCCCATGCTGTAGTGACATTTCTGATAAGATAGGAGATTTATATGTTTAGTGCTACGGGTTATCCCAAAAACCTTTTCATTATAATCTTAGTTTTAAGGGATTTCTTTTGAAAGTCCTTTTTCTTTAGAAAATTGATTGAAAATTGGGAGTCGCCACCGGCCACTTGGATAAGGTAGGCCGGACACCACAAAACCAAAGATTCATCTTGAAAGGGTTCGGGAATTGGCTACATGTGGGGAAGGATTAGGACCCCCATCATGCCTGGAAATCGGTACTGAAATATTTGTTGCTTTCAATTGAAGAAAAATTGTCGAATTTGAAAAGAATGAAACTTGGTGACCCTAATTGAAAATTGAATTTAATTGAACGAACTTTATCAAATTAGTGGGTTCAAATTAATCGATCATTTAATTAATAAGGCTGACGATACATCGGACCATAGATTAAACCGACATCGAATAAGCCTGACTGCCGTGTTAATTTATGGTTCAATTTTCGTACGTCACCTTTATGCATGATGCAATCGTTTAAGATGTGATGTTATGATATTGCCAATTTGAATTATCATTTACCTCGGGATGGTAAGGATTAATCCAAATATTTGGTCAACGTCTATTAAGGCAAGACCGTACGACACAAATATCGAAATTAATAACTACCTCCTTTTCTATGATTTAGATTGATTAATTCCAAATAAATGATTCATATGAATGACAATTAAAAATGAATGCCAAACAAAAGGCTTAAAGATAAACACTCAAAAGCCCATAAAAGCCCTAACCTAAAAGGCCCAAAGTATGAAAAAACTCAATTGGTGATCTAATTATTAGCTAAGTGAATCTAATATTAGCCTAAATTAATTGAACCCTAAAATCTAGAAGACCCTGATAAGTTATGGATTATCTTGTAACATGGTGATTAATTCGATCGGTTTTGAACTAGTATTCCAATAAGCTAAGAACACTATTTAAGAACTAATCAGGTTAATTAATCATAGATTTAATTAAATATCAATCTAATCTTCATATCAATTTTATCTTAAAGGTAATTATGGAATCGTTCGACTAACTTAACGAACTTAACATTTATCCCAATAAAACTAGGACAAATTTAAGTTAATTAAGCTAGTTCAAACCTAAATTCTAACTAAGGCTCTAAAAAATTCTAATCCTAAATTAATTTAATCATTTTTAAAGATCGTGCCTCTATAAGACAAGCACACGATTTTAAATTAATTAAACTAATTTTGCTTAATCTAATCTAAGAGGCCTAATCTAACAAGCCCAAAGCCCAAAAGACCAAGTAGCCCAAGTTTCTAAACTTAGCCCAAGAAGAAAGGCCCAAAGCACCTAAACCCACATATCATATACTATGTTTGAATTTCAAAACCTAACTATGTACACTTTAAGGGAAAACATATCATGCTTAATTAAAAGAAACTTTCAATATCTATATGTCTAAAGTTACATACTTTAAGTTGTTTTTTCTTTTTATTTAAAAAAAGTAATCACATATTACATTAAAATATACACATAATAAACTTTACATAGGGTAAATATGTATCGAAACAAATCGACAAAATAGAGGATCTAATAAACACATCCAAATAGTAAAATGAAACGTTGATAAAATAATAACATTGACAGTTTGAAATAAAATGCATGTACATTAAAAGGAAATTAAACACTAGAAGGGACCAAATTATAAAGAAACAAAATTAAAATGGCAAATGTAAAAAGGGAAAGAGAAAATGGGGTGTAACTGCAAATCGGTGAAAGGTTTGAGGACCCGAATGGTGATTAAAAAAGGCGGAATGACCTTTATCCCGTAATTAGACCATGCGGAGGGATCAAATGGGTTATTTACCCATGTGGAGACCCTCCCAGCGCAATTATAATGAGGCAGAGGGGCTCATAATGTGAATATCCCAAAAAAAGACGGGCTTTGTATAAAACATAATGTTTTATAACAATTTCCCTTTTTGGTTATAATCCTCAGCCTAAACTCTCTCCCCGTTCTTTCTTTTTTCCAGAACGGGGATGAACACCGTCGTGGTGTTCATCCCCAAACCTAGAAAACTCCTCAATCCCCAGAATCTGGCCGGGCTCCGCCGCATCTGCCGCCGTTCGTCGGCGGCCGACAACCTTTGAAATACCCCCCAAAACACTCATCTCTGTTACCTGAACTCCGATCTAAACATGGTTTCAACAAAACTGAACGTAAAATCTAACCCTTTTTTGAAATACCCCCCAAAACACTCATCTCTGTTACCTTTGAAAGTCCCCCTTTTTTAAAACGAAACACAAAGAAACACCTTTCCCCCTGCCGACTCACCGTTCGTAGTGTCGGATGACACTACAAGGCTTGTCATCGGAGGGGAAAACAAGCTTCAAAGGTAAAATCTAACCCTAACTATCTATCTATATGCATGTTTTTTTTGAAAGATAGATGTACCTTAGAAATCTGTTTTTGTATTGCTGGTTGGGATTCTGAATTCCTGTTACATGTCTGTTGGGTTCCCTTTTATATCCGAGGGTTACATTTGTTTGAAATGAAATTAAAAAATCCTATTGGCTGCCTGTTGATAATGCTTTTTGTTGTCTTTTGATTCGGTTGTCGGCATGTTATCTCTAATGTCTCTGCCTTTGTTTGCCTTGCCCGTGAACCATGACGTCTGGCTATGGAAGATGACGGTCAAATAACACGGCGCTCGTCCCTTAGAATGGCGTGGTGGACTGAGGAGGGGACCAGAGTGAGGAATGGCTCAAGGAACAAGGACCTCTGGGAGCCATTGGATCTGCCCGCGTGGCAATTGGAGCGGATGATCATTCATCGCGCATGGAAATCGAAGAGTCAGACACGCGGGTGGAAGATGAAAGAGCCGTGCGTGAATCCCACACGCGCGTAAGAGTTCCTAAGCAATCGCGCGTGCGGCACATAAGACTCTCTGGAATGTTCTGCGCGTGTCTCAGCCGTTCGATCATCATCCTGGATCCAACGGTCCAGGATCAGCTGCGCAGAGATAAAGATAATTAGGGTTTCTTTTGATGTATTTAGGGCCTTGTTGGACCAACTGTAAATTATTATATTTGTATTGTAAATGGACTGTTAAATAAAGACTTGAGTTTATTTAAATACATTGGGCTTACACATTTAGTCATTTTGTTGATTGTAATACCAATTAATATAACAAAAATGATATAACAATAGCATCTAATAGTTCAAAACAATATAGTCTTAATAATATGATATCCAATAATAGCAACATTAAAACTTCCTTTCATTACATTAAATATATTTTTTAAAATGGATAACAGTAGTATGATACTAGTTATAAAAGACATAGTAAAGGCAAATGGTAATACTAATATGTTAACATTAATGAAACCCTTATTTAAGAATGCAAAAACAACGGGTTGCTTCCCCGGATAAAATTAATGATTACACAACGTACACAAAAGCAAATTTTGCATCAGGGTTCCAGCTTCAGGGAAACAACACGAGACTGTCTGTTGCGCTTTGCCACCTTGAGAAAGACTAATGAAAGACACGAAGGCGCCCACCACGGCCTGCGAACTTTTTGCTCTCCTTTTAGACAAGCCACTGAAGAATACAATTTGTATATGTCAATAACTAAGAAGCACAGAGAGTTCTAAGAAAGAGACCCTATTGTTGAAGAATGAAAGCAAGAAAAATAAGGTTTTCTTGGGAAACAAATGAATATCATTAAACCATTTGAAAGATGTGGCATAATATACAGTATAGTCAATCTCTCGCGTAAACAGGCATCAGAATATCTAAACCAATTCATATGCAAAGGCACCGCTGCAACATAACTTGGATACCAGAAGTTATTTGATGAGAATGGGTAAAATATTCATGATTCAATGAAATGGCTCGATATTCGTGCAGCATAGAAAATATCTCATTTTAAACTACAGAAGAATTGGAGAAATACTACCAATAGAAATTGAAGTAACTTCCAAATATTGAGGCAAAATTTATATATACCTTTTATTCGTCTGAGTTCCTTGCATAGTGTGATGAAGTCTCCCCACTTCATATGGCATCGCCTTATAAACCGAAGAATCTGTTCAGTTGTAAACATAGACATGCCTTCCAGGTATTCCCCATTAACACCGTTTTCTTTGAAAATCTTGCGATAACTACCAAGATTTATCTCTTCCAACCACATCCCAACATCCTGCCAGAATACAAACATCACAGTACATGAGCATGTTATTCAAAATGTTTCCATGTCGAACATTAAAAAACAAACATATTACAAAATCTTCCCCAATGGCTCCGAGAACTTTTGGCCTACATAACATCAAAACTTGGAAACACATTTTGCAGCATATTTTACCATGTTACTCAATTTTCTTTGTTCCCTTTAGGGATCAGTTAGTACTCACAATGGTTGATCAGATATCACTATCAGTTTCAATGATCTAAAATAAATGGAAATGAAGATGAAGAGAAAAGTTATGTGTTTTATTATTTTCTCCATGTTTATCCTTCAAAGTTACTAAACAACAACAAAATCCATTTGTTTCTATGTTGGTTCATTAAAAACATTTAGTTTTAGAATGCCTAATCATTCGACAAGCACACACAAGTCTTCCAAAGAAGACGAAGATATATAAATACATAGCTAATCCACCTTTCAAACAGTTACTTGTAGCATTGCATGCAACTCCTTCAATGACGAATACCCATCTGATGCACCTGCTGGTATTTACTGTCATCTTCTCAAACATTCCCAACCTTACTAAAAAAACCTGCAGGCAGGACAGGAACATAATTTTTCCTCTCTTTTCGTTCTCTCTTTCCTTTCTTCTCTACACTCATTTATTTGACAACTTGTATAAATCTGAGGGTACTTTATTAGAAATGCCAGGTTATGGTGAACAGTCATAGATTTATGAATTTTCATTATCCACTAAATCAGCCTCATGTTTACCTACACCAACTTTTAATGAGAAAATTCATCACAGCAAATGCAAGTTTTGACAGACTAAAACATTGTAAAGAAGATAATTTACCTATGTAAAACCACAATCTACTAACCAAATAACATACATGCGGAACAAGTGGAATAACCACAAAACATTATCAACACGTCTAACCCGAAAGCCCATTACTCAACTAATGATTCTAACAATCTCAACAGACAGAGGTGAAAGTGACAACCTTGAACACATGTTTAGATGAAATGTGCCGAGGAGTTGCACCTTAACACAAGAAAACAAAAGCATTTCTGACCCTTTCGGGCAAGGCGTATTCGATTAGGCCGAAACCTGGCGTGCCTAGTGTTAGTGCAACGCCTGCTTTTGAGTTTTGCCTCGTGAGCCTTACAGCTAAAGCAATACAAGAAGCATAACCACTTTCCAACTCTGCAGCTTAACCATTAGAACAACAAATTTTCCATTCTTACGCCTCTACATCCTTCATACCAAGACCCTAAATTCCTATATACCAAAATGATAACAAAGAAACACTTGATCAAGGCGTAGTTTTGATTCGATCATGAGGAAAGGGCAATAAAAGTTGATCACCTTTTTAGTCAATTCAATTCCCAATAATCAAAACAGGAAACAAATGTGATAACCAGTAATCACCCTTCGTTTCTGAAATACTAATTTCTTAAACATTTTGATCAATGTTGTGTGAAGAAATGTCAGTCAAAATTCCCCCATTCAAGTAGCAGTACAAAAATATCACACAAACAAAAAAAAACCTCAAGATCTGAACTTCACAACAAAAGAGATCCAAATAAGATCAAAAGGAAATTTAAAAAGAGAGAGAAAGAAATACCTCAACAGTCCAAATGAAGAAATCGAGTGGCTCAGGCGGGTGTTCTTTGCTCATCTTTTCTATTATCTCGACCCAGTTTACCTATTATATTTACCACCAATTTCCCATCTAAATTTACCGCCAAACAAAATGAAAATCAAATCAAATCAAAACCGAGAGAGAGAGAGAGAGAGTAAAGAACTGAAGAACAACTGGTTTTGAGGTAAGACTGACAGTTGTTGAGATGCCAACTCTCTTCTTTCTCCTTTTCCTTTCTTATTTTATTTTTCTCGGGAAGCAAACCCCATACAATTAAAGAATAGAAGAAAAGAACGTACCTTTGTGTGAGAGGGAGAGAGAAAAAGAGTTTTTAATTGGATTTTGCCTTTTCCTACATTTGAGATATTGAGATTGAAATTATTTGAGAGAGAGGAAATGCAATGCTGTCCTAATTAATACTAATGAATATACAAAATCCAATATGTTATATAAGAGTTAATACGTAATGCAACGCAGTAAAAAAATGGTTTAAGGCTGCTTTAAATCTTGAATTTTTGAAAAAAAAATAAATTTATGAATTTTTAATCAATTAAGTTTACAAACAAATAAATTTAATCAATTAAATTTTTTGACCATTATTTTTGACTGCTTTTTCTTGAAATATTACTATAATTTGACAAAACATTTATAGTTTTTTTTAAAAAAAATATATTTTTTATAATTACTTTTAGAATTTTTACATTTTTTAGAAATTTTTTTAAATAAAATAAAAATTATGAAAATATCAGGTGATAATACTGTAACACGACCCGTTGCACTAATTGTCCAAAAAATTGTTAGATTTAACATTAAATATTGGTCAAAGAGGTGAATTGATGAAATTTTAGAGTATAAGAGCTTAATTAGGTGCAAAAAAAAATAATGAGTTTAATTAATTTTTTCAAAGTTTAAGGGTTTATGTTGCTCTTAAACCTAAAAATATATACAAACATAATTATTTATTTTTTTAAATCTAAAAATTAAATCATATTAAAATATTAAACTATAAGTTTTGGATTTTAATTTTATACCCTAAAAACTAAATCTTAAGCTCTAAATTTAAACTAAATCTATAATTCTTAAAATAAATTTAATTATATAAATTAAAATTTACACAACCAATTACATCAAGTACTTTTCTTACATTAATCTTTCCTCGTCTTCTATTACTTTTCTCTACCTAATATTTCATAAAAATGGTGACATTTAATTTTTTTTTCTCATTTTCTTAAAACTTTTACTTCTAAATACTTTGATTGATTTTTCTTTTGTAGAATTATATTTTTTCCAATTATTTATCAACAAAAATGTTGATTTTATTTGTTTAGCAAAAAGTGAAAGGAAATGTTGTGGGCCACCCCATCCTTTGTCTAGATTATGAAAGTACAGGGAGAGGATTGCGATGTAATAAGTAGGGCCCACCAACCTGCAAGATCAAAAGAAAGTGGATGGTGATGATGAGATCCCAAAAGTTGAAAAAAGAAAGGATCAAAAGTCAACGCTAACCGATGTTCCGGTTCTGGATTCGGGAGGTCCACGGTGTATAATATTGCTTATTTCCATCATTCAATAACTAATAATTAATAAGTAACACTTTTCTTATATCGGAAATTAAATCCATTCCACCCAAACGAAACAATAAATAAGAGATCAAACCAAAGCACCAGATAAAGAGAGCAAGCAAAAGAGAAAAATAATCATACGAAACATAAAAGATTTTAATCCATAAAAAAAAAGCAGGATCAAACAGAGGCTTTTAACAACTTCATAAAAGAGGAATAACCTTAAAAAAAAGAACAACCCTCACAAAAACGAACTAGCTTCTACAGCTCGTCAATAACCTTAAAAATGTCTGGCTCAAGAAATCTCTTCCAAGAGAGCTCCAAAGTTGGACCAAAGACAAGTAATCGGGACCTAATTATTAGACACTTATTTGAAAAAATCTCAATAACCAATGAGATGAAAAACACCAAAGCTTTGTAACAGTTGAGACAAGCGTAAACAAGACAATTTTTCTCCTTTAACCATTCAGCTTCTACATTTGTAAACGCATAAGATGACAGAAAAAAAAAATCTGTATGTCGTAAAAGACCGAACAATGGAAGAAAAGCCAAAACCCAACCTTCCAAAAAAAGGACATTAGAGGCGACGTTTGGGTTAGAGTCATAAAGAAATAGCCAGACCCTCAAATTCCTCTGTCATTGGGATAAAAATCGAGCCGCCGAGATGAAAGACCTCGAACCAGCGACTAAAAAGATTCATAGCCAAAAAGTCAATATCAGAGAAGATCATAAGAAAATATCTAAGGGCAAAAGAGAAAAGAAGGTGATCAGAAGAAGCTGATATTTTTTGACGACGTCGAAATCATTGAGGATGGAACTCTTTGATAATACAAAATAAAATAGAGAAAGAGTATGAGATGAGAAAAAAAAAAGTTTATCTTTCACGACGCTTAACAGAAACAATAAGTGACACTTTAAGAAACAATAATATATATGGAAAAAACTTTAATACACAAGCCGTCGTGTAAACTTTAGTTTATACGTACCTTTTAGTTTTAGGGGTTAGGGTTTTAGTTTATGGTTTAAGGTTTAGGTGTTAGTGTTTAGAATTTAAGATTAGTGTTTAGAATTTAGTGTATAGAGTTTAAGGTTTAGGGTTAGTTTTTTAGGGTTTAGGGTTAGAAATTTAAGATTTGAGTTTTTATAAGGTAAATACACAGACTTGTGTAAAATTAATTTTACACAGCCTATGTATCAAATTTTACCCTAATATATATAAGAATATAACAAAACGCAATAAATAATTTTAATGGAAATTAATATATGTTCTTCTTAAAATATTTAAGTTTAAGTAATTTTATCTTTAAAATATATATGTATTATTTAATATTAAAAAATATATAAATATATGTTATCTTTTAATCGTCTAATATTATTTAAAAATTATAATAATAGTTCACGGTCATTAGAAACAACATCCAAACACAAATTTAGCCAAAAAGAAATCAGATGCCGGCACTAGTTACTTGCCCTTTTAAGCCTCAATTATTTGATACGCCGACCAAATGAACGGAAGAAACGGTGGTAACAAAAAGTGGAGCTGAAGGAAAATATGGATTCAAATCAATGCAAACTGCGAGAAAAAAAAATGAAATGCTCCAATAGAGGGATATGTGGGGTTATCGTGCCCATTTTTTTTTAAAAAAAATAAATAAATTTTGATATTTTAAAACTTTCCTAAAAAATATTTTAATCCATGCAACTTTAAACTTATATTAAGCTTTAAAATTTATTTATTTATTTATTTAAATCTCTCTCATAATTTTTAAAAGTACTTATTAAGTCTCTTAAAATTTTAATTTTTTTTGTTAGACCTCAATTTTTGAAAATTGTAAATTAAACCCTTCAAAAGTTTTAGAAATTTTAGTTTAAACTTCTATTCTTTTTTAATTTTTTGATTAAATAAATAGACATTACTTTCCCGCACAAGAATTTGAACCATACAAAATTAGATAATATAAACATTATTAACCACTAGATCAATTAATAAATTTTAATTCTTTTTAAAATTTTAAGTTGGTCTCCGAGCACTTTCATCAAATTCCGTCATTGTTTCAATGTTGGAGCATGGTGAAAAAGATTAACATCTTAGATGTGTTGAATTTTATCATCAGGTTGATAATGTTTTTATAATTTTCACTATTACTTTTATAAATTTTATCGTTTTTAATGATTTTTATAAATTTTAAGATGAACATCTTGGATTTGTATTTTTAATGATTTTTTATTAAATTCTTTTGTTTTTAGTTTTTTGCATTATTAATGATTACAAGCTAGATTAATAAAAGTGTAAACGCACAAGGGACATTTTATTAATTATAAAAAAATATTTTGACTTTTTTTAATAACAACAAAACGAATGGGTTTTTTTTAAACGGGACCATTTTACCTTTTCCATTTAATAATAAAAATTTATTTCTAATAAAAATAGATAATTTTTTAAAATATTTTAAATATTTTTATTTTTATTATATATATTTTAATAATATTTATTAAATATTATTAAAATAACTTAGTAATATTAATAGAAATAATTTAATAATAATATTAAAAATATTAAATGGAAAACCTAGCTCTGAGAAACCTAACTCTGAGAAATAATTTAAATAAATAAAAGAATAACAATTTTGAATGGAAAACCTAGCTCTGAGAAAGCCTAACGTTGCTCAGTCGCCGACTCCAATAAGACGCCCGCCGAACCCTACGACGACTCCAAAACCTCTAAATGATGTGGTGGTTGATGTTCCCTTTGTCACACCCTGAAAACCGGTCTAGTCGGAATAAGTTCCGCTGATCAGAAAATTTTGTACCGATTAAGCCTAAATGATGTAATTGCCGAATCTTGTATCAAATTTTGAAGTGATGGAAGTTATTTGGGCTTAATTAAGTTGTTGGACCTTTTTATAAAGTATGAAAATTAGGGGTTCCATTAAAAATGCCGAAAATACTGATTTTGGGCAAAGCGTATCGATACGGTTGGACCTGTACCGATACGGCCTAATTGTCTTAACTAACTTACCCAATTCAACCTAGCCGTATCAATACGGCCAAATGGTGTATCGATGCGGGCCTCTGTCAAAATTATTTTTGGTGATCAATTTGTAAATATTGAAAGGAGGAGGCTGAGTCACCTACTTGCTTACCCCCCACCCACGTGAATGTGGTCAGAAAAGATGACCATTAGACATCAATAGTCAATAGTAGAAAGGGTTAAGATAGATGATTAACTATTGGGTTAAGAAAACTCTTGTCTAAGGGAACCTTCCCATTGGCTAAGTGAAAGATGGGGCAATGATTAGGAGAAAAATTAGATGGTTTTAAAAATGAATAAGGAAAGCCCTCATCCTTGTTTTGAATCTCCTGTAAAGAAAACTCATCTTTTGCCTTCCAACAAACACACACCTCCATTGTTATCTTCAAGCTCAAGCTCAAGCAAGCACCTCGATCCATCTCTTGACTTTTGATTGATTTCAATACATCAACTAGAAGCTTGTGAATTGGTAAGTAAAACCCCTAAGTCAATTTAATGATTCCTTTGATCCTTTGAGTTTAATTTCAAGATTTGAGTCTTGAATACTCTAATTGAACCCATGTGTTAGGAAGTCAATTACCTTGTTTCAAAGTTACCTACGAACTTTGGTAAGCTTAAAAATATTGTGAATCATTGGTTTCGATTCTAATGTAATCCTTTAATTTTGGACTAGCTCAAGAAAGGGAGAAAAACCCCTTGTCATCCTCAACAAAAGCTAGGCATAAAGGAGTTGAAATTTAAGAGCCTTGAAAGCACGGAAATTCAAAGTGAGTGTAGTTTTGTCAAAGGATAGGCTAGGTTTCATCCTATTGCATTTGTTTTATGTGTACAACTCACATCTTGTTTAAAGGCTCAAGTAGAGCAAATCACATGTGGATTCTAATGGTAAGCATGGTAAGTCCTTAATGTTGCTTGATATGTTTGTAAGCTCATATATGATATCCGAACTATGTTATACATATGGATTTTGTCACGAATATGCTATGATATGATATGTGGAGCCAAGGCTCAAGTTTGTAATCTGACATGATATGACCTATGGGTATAAGGTAAGTTTTGTGATAAATTATATAACCTTGGACACATGTGGACATTGGATATAATTGGCATGCCATAGGATTATTCAAGCTCGCTAAGTAAGGGATTAGACTACGGTCCGGGGCTACGGCCTATATGTGGGAAGAAAATGTTAGATTGTGTAAGAGATTCCGGAGCTAAGGCTCAAGGCTAAGGCCTATTTTCGATTTGTGTGGCGTACATGGGAATTCGCGTATCCATTGATTGTTATGTCCAGGGAGATGATAGGTGTTTATGTTTTACATTTGATATATGAAAATATGACATTTGACCTTGAGTATGATCTATATATATGGCTAATGATGCATTTATGTCATTCAAGCATAATTATGTGTCATTTACACCATTAGGAACTTATTTGCATTTGTTATAACTACCACACTAGGCTATGTAAGCCTAACATCCACGTGTCTCATGCATTTTAGGACATTGAAGAATTCTAAGCTCCGATTGTGTAGTTGCGTTTGTAAGTCACTCTCATCAACCATATGTATGTTATATTTTGTTATAAACTCCTAGTAGGGTGGCATAGGGCTTAGACATGTTACAATGGTCTATTTTTTGATATGTATGTAATGGCCCTAATGTGTTTAAGTCCTAAAAATGGAAGGTGGTGTGATTGTAATTTAAGAAGCTAGTTAAATTGGGCTTAAAGGCACTAAAAGGTAAAAAGCTAGTAAACGGATTCAAATGGACCTAAAATTTGGCATGCTAGTAGATTTTGGTGTTTAAATACAACTGGTAAAATTTGATAAAGATTGGACGTCGTTTGATCTGTTAATTCGAATAAAAACTAGATAAAATCTATCATTACAAGACGGGCGTAATGATACGGGTCAAGCTGTATTGATACAGTCTTGCATATTTGGACTTAGAAAAATAGAGTACATGCTAAGCTATATCGATACAGACCTCGGCAGTAAAGTCTAGGAAATAAATTGCATCGGTACAGCCTTGGGGTGTACCGAATCGGGTTAACTTTGGTCAACGTGTATCGATACAAACTTAGATATATCGATACAAGCATGTTACCCTTGAATCTGGAATTGAGAAATTTGGCTTAGTGTACCGATATGGTCTTGAATGTATCAGTACGGTGTTAGTTAATTCTGTTAAAAGATTTAAATTATAGTTTTAAATAGTTCACATAATGGTCACTAAAACTTAAATGGACCAATCAGAGGAGTAAATGACCTCCATTGATAACGAAATTTCACAGGCTAATAACAGATAAATTTAATTGAAGATTAGTAAATAGAAATTCTAATAAAGACCCATAATTTGTAAAATTTGCAATTTAGTCCTTAAGTTTGAAAAAGTTTAAAATTGACCCCAAATTAAGTAAGCTATTAATAAGTTAGTTCGTTAGATCTTAGAAGAGATTAATAAGACATCTGAATAAGGTTCTAAACTCTGAATAAGCTTCTGATCTCTGAATCTGTTTATGGTAACACTTTCTAACCTGATTCCCTACCAGGCCAGGAAGGGGTGTTGCATGAGTGGTATCAGAGCTAGAGTTTAGTCGATTCTAGGACTAAACCGAGGCTTGTTATGAATCTGCATGTGCATATGCCACCTAGGAGTTTATTTGTATATGTTATCTGTGACTTGTAACTAATACAATTTAACTTCTTCTTTTCGATTAGCTTTAAGAATGTCCGCACCTGGTGATAGACGTGATCCAAATGAACCACATCCAGGCTCCTCATCGACACAAGAAGATAATATTAGAGCAGGAGTCCGACCAGAACATGTAGGATAGAATCACCCACCTAATCCCCCTCTGATGCTCCCGCTCAGCATGAGTACTTAATGTCTATGGCAGAGATAATTAAGCAGGTGGTCGTGTCTCTCAGGTAAGAGTTGCCACCGCAGCCTGCTGAAGCACCCGTATCTGTCTCAAGAGCCCCTATTAATAAGCTCCAAAAATACCCAGTCTACACTTTCACCAGCCGGGATCAAGACAATCCCGAAGTAGCTTAGTACTGCCTGAAAAAACACTCTTAAAGTTCTGAATAAGCAAATGAAGTGTCCGGACGAACACAAGTTGGAATGTGCTCTGGCACTGATCTCCGAAGAGGCTCAGAGTTGGTGAGACACTATGACACTCACCGTACCTAAGCATAGAGTCACATAGGACTTTTTCCTTCAGGATTTCTATAAGAAGTACATCAGCGACTATTACCTTGTTGAAAGGCATAAGAAGTTCCTCAATCTAAAACAAAGAGGGTGACCCGTAGAGCAGTATATCCACGACTTCTGTAAGTACTCGAGGTATGGTTCGGAGATCATACGCACTGAGAAGGAGAAGTGTAGAATGTTTATCAATGGCCTATGTGATGAATTACGTCCCCTCTTCACTACTTTGGAGTTGGAGGACTTCTAGAACTTGGTCAACTAGGCGATTGCTACTGAAGCCTTTCAGAAGGCTTATGAAAGAAGAAAATATAACCAAGGCTGATCTGATAAGAGGTTCTGAGACGATTCTAGACCTCTTATGCCTCAGAAAAAAGGTAGACAATGGGACCAGAAGTCTGCCACATTTCAACAGCTACCAAGAACGGGATATGTGCCATAATCTCAGTCTCCGGGAACATCTGTTGCTCGTTCAGCTTCGGTTGCTCGTTCAGTGGCTTCTCAGAACAATCTTAATAAGGTAAGATGAGCGAAGCAAGTGCAGTCTGGATTAGCAGGAAAAACCCACAACTTGAACACTCATTTAGTTAGGCGAGACCCTCAGACCTTCGCTTAGATGTATCATGTTCGAGGTCGAGTGCGGGAAGACGATCCTGATATGATTGTAGGTATGGTGGAATTATGTTATGATCTTGTTTATGATTTGGTGGATCCCTATTCTACGCATTCATTTATTAGTGAACAATTGATCAAGAAGTATGACTTAGAATCTGAACTAGTCACTTCTGAGATAGTTGTCTCTAACCCACTAGGAGATAGTGTGGTTGTACGGTTAATTTGTAAAGCTTGTTCTCTAAGGATCCAAGGGATCCCATTTTCGGCCAATTTGATGACCTTGCCTTTTCGTGAGTTTGATCTTATCCTAGGCCTTGATTAGTTAGCTAAACATCAAGCCTGGGTAGATTGTTCAAAGAAGAAGCTATATCTCTGTAGACTCGGCAAGGAAAGCATAACTCTGATGAAAACTAAATTCGAGTCTAATGAAGCCATCGTGTGTGCTATAAAATCTAAAGAAAATGCAAAGCTTGAAGATGTACCGGTGGTAAAGGAATTCCCTGATGTGTTTCCTGAAGAACTTTCAGGACTCCATCCAACCTGAGAAGTAGAATTCAGAATCAAAGTGCAACCAGGGACTACACCAGTCTTTATTGCTCCATATAGGATGGCTCTAGTTGAATTAAAGAAGTTAAAGGCCCAAATCCAAGATCTTTTGGATAAGGAGTTTATCTGACCAAGTTCCTCACCCTGGGAACACCGGTTTTGTTTGTCAAGAAAAATGATGGGTTGATACGATTATGCATTAATTATCACCAGCTGAATAGAGTGACAATCAAGAATAAGTACCCGTTATCGATGATTGAAAGCCTCTTCGATCAGTTGAAATGTGCTTTTGTCTTCTCTAAGATAGACCTACGATTCAGATACTATCTAATGTTAGTGAAAGAGTCTGATGTCCTAAAGATTGACTTCCGAACTAGATACAACCACTATGAGTTCTTGGTAATGCCTTTTGGGCTTACCAATGCACCTGCAGCCTTCATGGACCTGATAAACCGTGTGTTCTAGCCTTATCTAGATAGATTCATGGTTGTGTTCATAGATGGCATCCTGATCTATTCCAAGGACATTGCCACTCATGAAGAATATCCCCGGATTGTGCTTCAGACTCTCTGGGAGAAACAAATGTATGCTAAGTTCAGTAAATTTGAACTCTGGCTATCTGAAGTATCCTTTCTGGGTCATGTGATTTCTTCTACGGGAATTTAGGTGGACCCAAAGAAGATTCAAGCGGGTATTGATTGGATTCCTCTTAAGAATGTTGGAGATGTTCGTAGCTTTCTGGGCCTTACAGGCTACTACATAGATTTATTAAAGAGTTCTCGATGATTATTGCACCCTTGACGAAGTTTCTCCGTAAGGAAACTCCCTTCACGTGGATAATGGAGCAACAAATGAGTTTTGATCAGCTTAATCAAGTCCTAACACATGCCCCTATTTTGGTGTAACCCAATTCAGGCAAGGACTTTACCGAATACAGTGATGCATCCCACTTGGGATTAGGTTGTGTACTTATGCAAGAAGGAAAAGTTATTGCTTACGCCTCACGCCAGCTTAAACCACAAGAGCTGAACTACCCGAAGTATGATTTGGAGTTAGTTGTTGTTGTGTTTGCCTTAAAGATTTGGAGGCATTATCTTTACGGTGAGAAGTGTTACTTGTACTCCGATCGCAAGAGCCTAAAGTATCTTCTGATTCAAAAAGAGTTGAATCTCCGTCAACGTTTGTGGATGGAACTTTTGAAGGACTACGACTTGGTTATTGATTACCATCCCAATAAGGCCAATGTTATGGCTGAAGCTCTTAGTCAGAAGCCCATTCCCTCCCTGAGATGTTTGAAAGCTCATTTCCGACTTAAAAATGGAAAGTTGTTGGCTGAATTGAGAGTTTAGTCAACCATTGTGTCTTGAATCAAAGCACTCTAGGAATCTGACGAGGAGTTGCAAACTCTTATTGCTAAGATCAAGGATAAGCCGGATCCTGATCTCGCTATGAATTTTGAAGGTTTATTGTGTTTTCGAAATCGTATCTGTGTTCCTGATGATAATGATCTTCGAAATCAAATTTTGAGTGAAGCTCATTCGAGTCATTTCTCTGTTCATCTGGAGCTATCAATATGTATAAATAATTGAAAGAGCTATATTGGTGGTCTGGTATGAAAGGTGAGATCACAAACTTTGTGGCTAGGTGTTTGACCTGCCAACGGGTTAAAGCTGAGCACAAGGTGCTTACTGGTCTCTTGCAACCTATTGAGCTTCCACAATAGAAATAAGAACGTATTACAATGGATTTCGTAAGCATACTACCAATGACACCAAATAAAAAAGATATTGTATGGGTCATTGTAGATCGATTCACCAAGTCTACTCATTTTCTTCCGGTAAGAATAGACTTCAGTTTGCCTAGTCTCGCAGAGTTGTACATTCGCGAAGTTATTTGTTTCCATGGAGTTCCTGCGTCCATCATCTCCGAACGTGATCCGCATTTTGCATCTCGATTTTAGAGAACCCTACACGAAGTTTTGGGAACATGAGTGCACCTAAGCACTGCTTTCCACCCTCAAACCGATGGCCTATCTGAAAGGGTTATTCAGGTAACCTTAATTCTCTTTTATTCGTGTGTATAAGTGTTCTGTATCAATCCCGATTCTTCCTTGTAGATTCTGGAAGATATGCTATGAGCCTATGTTATCGATTTCGGGAATACGTAGGAGAAATCCTTACCGCTAGTGGAGTTTGCATACAACAACAGTTACCAAGCTTCGATTCAAATGGCTTCTTATGAAGCTCTTTATGGAATAAGATGTAGAACCCCTATGTTGGACTGAGCTTAGTGAAGGCAAAATGTTAGGTCCTAACTTACTTCGGGAAACCGAAGAAAGGGTAACCATTATTTGTGACTGGCTCAAACCCACGTTCGATCGGCAGAAAGCTTATGCTGATGTGAGAAAGAGAGACATCCAGTACAACGTTGGTGAGAAAGCTTTCCTTAAAGTGTCTCCGTGGAAGAAGATTCTTCATTTTAGCAAGAAAGGAAAGCTTAGTCCTCGTTTCATTGGCCCGTTTAAAGTGATTGAGCAAGTTGGGCATGTTTCTTACCGACTAGCTCTCCTTGAGGAGTTAAGTCGAATACATAATGTCTTCCACGTATCTATGCTATGAAAGTACTAATTCGATCCTTCTCATGTGATCGAACCGGAGTATGTGGAAATCCAATCCAATTTGACATACGAGGAGGAACCAGTGCAGATCCTCGCACAAGAAGTCAAGAGACTTCGGAACAAGTCCGTGCCAATAGTGAAAGTCCTTTGGAGAAGTCACTCAGTGGAAGAAGTAACCTGGGAGCCAGAGGAGACGATGCAGAAGCAGTATCCTCATCTCTTCGACTAGAGTGAAAATTCGAGGATGAATTTTCTTAAGGAGGGAGAATTATCACACCCCAAAAACTGGTCTAGTCGAAATTAGGTTCCAGTGATCGAAAAATTTTGTACTAATTAAGCCTAAATGATGTAATTGCCGAATCTTGTATCCAATTTTGAAGTGATGAAAGTTATTTAGGCTTAATTAAGTTATTGGAACTTTTTGTAAAGAATGAAAATTAGGGGTTCCATTGAAAATGCCAAAATACTAATTTTGGGCAAGGTGTATCGATACGGTTGGACCTGTATCGATACGGCCTAACTGTCTTAACTAACTTACCCAATTCATCCTAGCCGTATCGATACGGCCAAATGGTGTGTCGATACGGGCCTTTATCAAAATTATTTTTGGTGATCAATTTGTAAATATTGAAAGGAGGGGGTTGAGTCACCTACTTGCTTACCCCCCTCACGTGAAAGTGGTCAGAAAAGATGACCATTAGACACCAATAGTCAATAGTGGAAAGGGTTAAGATAGATGATTAACTATTGGGTTAAGCAAACCCTTGTCTAAGGGAAACCTTCCCATTGGCTAAATAAAAGACGAGGCAATGATTAGGAGAAAAATTAGATGGTTTTAAAAATGAATAAGGGAAGCCATCATCCTTGTTTTGAATTTCCCATAAACAAAAATCATCATTTGCCTTCAAACAAGTACACACCTCCATTGTTATCTTCAAGCTCAAGCAAGCACCTCGATCCAACTCTTAACTTTTGATTAATTTCAATACATCAATTGGAAGCTTGTGAATTGGTAAGTAAAACCCCTAAGTCAATTTAATGATTCATTTGATCTTTAGAGTTTAATTTAAAGATTTGGTTCTTGAATACTAGAATTGAACCCGTGTGTTAGGAAGTCAATTACCTTGTTTCAAAGTTACCTACGAACTTTGGTAAGCTTGAAAACAATTGTGAATCATTGGTTTCGATTCTAATGTAGTCCTTTAATTTTGGACTAGCTCAAGAAAGGGAGAAAGACCCCTCGTCATCCCCAACAAAAGCTAGGCACAAAAGAGTTGAAATCTGAGAGCCTTAAAAGCATCGGAATTCAAGGTGAGTGTAGTTGTGTCAAGTGATAGGCTAGGTGCCATCCTGTTGCATTTGTTTTATGTTTACAACTTGCATCTTGTTTAAAGGCTCAATTAGAGAAAGTCACATGTGGATTCTTATGGTAAGCATGGTAAGCCCTTAATGTTGCTTGATACGTTTGTAAGCTCATATATGATATCCGAACTATGTTATACATATGGATTTTGTCACGAATATGCTATGATATGATATGTGGAGCCAAGGCTCAAGTTTGTAATCCGACATGATATGGCCTATGGCATAAGGTAAGTTTTGTGATAAATTATATAAGCTAGGACACATGTGGACATTGGATACAATTGACATGCCATAGGATTATTCGAGCTCACTAAGTAAGGGATTGGACAATGGTCCGGGGCTACGGCCTATATGTGGGGAGAAAATGTTGGATTATGTAGGGGATTCTAGAGCTACGGCTCAAGGCTAAGTCTTTTTTTCGATTTTTGTAGCGTATAGGGGAATCCGCGTATCCATTGATTGCTATGTCCAAGGAGATGATAAGTGTTTATGCTTTACATTTGATATATGAAAATATGACATTTGACCTTGAGTATGATCTATATATGACTAATGATGCATTTATGTCATTCAAGCATGATTATTGTCATTTACGCCATTAGAAACTTATTTGCATTTGTTATAACTACCTCACTAGGCTACGTAAGCCTAACATCCGTGTGTCTCATGCATTTCGGGACCTTGAAGAATTCCGAGCTCGGATCGTGTAGTTGTGGTTGCAAGTCACTCTCATCAACCATATGTATGTTATATTTTGTTATAAACTCCTAGTAGGGTGGCATAAGGCTTAGACGTGTTACAATGGTCTATTTTGATATGTATGTAATGGCCTTAAAGTGTTTAAGTACTAAAAATGGAAGGTGGTGTGATTGTAATTTAAGAAGCTAGTTAAATTAGTCTTAAAGGCACTAAAAGGTAAAAAGCTAGTAAACAGATTCAAATAGACCTAAAAATTGGCATGCTAGTAGATTTTGGTGTTTAAATACCACTGGTAAAATTTGATAAAGATTGGACGTCGTTTGATCTGCTAATTCGAATAAAAACCAGATAAAATCTGTCATTACAAGACGGACATATCGATACGGGTCAAGCTGTATCGGTACGGTCTTGCATATTTGGACCTAGGAAAATAGAGCGTACTGATACAGGTCAAGCTATATCGATACGGACCTCAGCAGTGAAGTCTAGGAAATGAATTGCATCGGTCCGCCTTGGGGGTACCGAAACGGGTCAACTTTGGTCAACGTGTATCGATACTAACTTAGATGTATCGATACGGGCATGTTACCCTTGAATCTAGAATTGAAAATTTGGCTTAGTGTACCGATACGGTCTAGAGTGTATCGGTACGGTGTCAGTTAATTCTATTAAAAAACTTAAATTACAGTTTTAAATAGTTCACAAAATGGTCACTAAAACTTAAATAGACCAATAAGAGGAGTAAATAACCTCCATTGATAACGAAATTTCATAGGCTAATAACCGATAAATTTAATTGAAGATTAGTAAAGAGAAATTCTGATAAAGACTCATAATTTATAAAATTTGCAATTTAGTCCCTAAGTTCAAAAAAGTTTAAAATTGACCCCAAATTAAGTAAGCTGTTAAGAAGTTAGTTCGTTAGACCTTAGAAGAGATTAATAAGGATGGTTCAATGGGAGAGCATATGGATATGGATGTTTCTAATGCGCCTCGGCCTGCGCATGATGTTAATGATAGTGGCGCTGGGTTGTCGAAGGATGATGTTATTAGGATATAGAATACTACTGTGATAGACAAGTTGCTCCCGCTAAGACCATCCTTTCATGACATGGTTACGAGATGGATTAGAGTCGAACAAAAAGGCAATTTTATTAGTGATTTGTGCATAGAATTGACGGCTAAAGATGTGATCATTGACAATAAGGGTGCTTTCTCGGAGATCCGTTTCTCTAATAGAGTTCATAATACGATTGATGTGAAGCTGTCTAAGTCTTTAATTGTGGGACTTATAGGGAAATTGATCGGTTATAGGGCATTAAAAAATGGATCACTTCTCTTTGGTGCCCTATAGGATAAGCAAGTCTCATTGATCTGAATAACGACTACTTCCTTGTTCGGTTTGCTTTAGATGAAGATTATGAAAAAGTTTTATCTGGTGGACCATGGATGGTGTATGGGAGTTATTTAACTGTGCAGCCTTGGTCACGAGATTTCTCTACTTCGGAGGATCACCCTAATCAAATTATTGCTTGGATTAGTATACAAGGGTTATCATATAGATATTACTCTGCGAGTTCGTTCAGGGTCATTACCGAATTGTTGCGAAAAGTGGTGCGCATAGACTTTAACACTGCGAATGGGAAGAGGGGTCGATTTGCTCATTTAGCTATCGTGGTGAATCTTGATAAACCCCTTATCTCGAGAATCGTGGTCGATGGTAGACATTAAAATATTAAATATGAAGGATTGTCGGTGATTTGTTATGGATATGTTAAGTATGGGAACTCTAAGGAGGTTTGTGGTCGAAAGGAACCTGAACCAGCCGTTGTTCTTTTGGCTCAACAAAAGACGTCTACAGTAGAGGAGAGGTATGGCCCATGGATGCAAGTTGTGGGTAGGAAGCATCGTCCGGTTGTGAATCGAGCTTTGGGAAATCAAGTCGCTCCTCTAGTGGCCAATAAGGAATGATCACGATTTGGAGCTTTAACCATGCTCGAGGGAGGTAGTCTGTAAATTCCTGATACACAGTAACAACGAGCAAACAAGGGTGGAAGACATGTTGTAGCTTCACCGAGATGTGACCAGGTCATGCATAGTGTGGTTACTGAGGTCGGTTCAAGGGAAGACCATATGGAGTTTCTCCAGGGGTTACAGAACATGGTGGATGCCCCTATGCACAGTGCGCCAAGTAATGTTGACACAGAATTAGTTGTGGGGTCGTAAGATATGGTAGTGTCAAAGCCTACGCTTACTCTGGAGGGTCAGGAGGAAGCACCTAATGTGGCGGCTAAGGAAAAAGTATTGGTTGCATCTTCTTTGAAAGTAGATAAGCATACTGCGGTTCGGATTGTTGAGGAGGGGTCGAAATGAGTATTAAAATAGAACAATAAAAAACCTTCGTATGGTCCTATTCAGAGTGCTAGAGTAAATGGGGCTAACCGTAACTCAGTAGCGGCTAAGAATTTACCCAAGAAAATAATAAACCTAAGAAAAAATGAGGACAATACTCAAAATTTTACAGTTGTTGCTGATTGGGTTTCCAACTCGTCGAAGGATTTGTCTAAGGTAGAGACATCTGCTTCGAAAGGTTTGAGTGTTCCAATGGATACTGTGGGCAATTTATAGTGGTAGAGAACTCAACATTTGAGGGGGATTAGGGTATGGCTCCGAGTTAGCCAGGTTTGGTTGGTGGTTTTTTCAAAATTTCTTTTTAATGATTAATTTTTTTTTTTTGGAATACTCAATGAACTCTTGGCCTTGATTTTAATCAATTTTCTAGATTGTTAGACAGATCGCATGCTGCAGATATTATTGTTATCATGGAACCAATAGTGAGTGGCCCTGCTATTTATGCTTTCATTCGTTGGTATAGGTTTGATTGCTTGTTTCAGGTGGAAGCCAATGGCTTTTCGTGGGGTATGTGGATTATGTGGAAGGATATTGTTAATCTGGATATCTTGGTTATTTGGAATCAATTTGTACAAAGAGCCTGTTTGGATGTGGGTTCGAATAGATATTTCTATGTAAGCTTTGTTTATGCTAGCCCTGATCAAGGTCGAAGGTCTTATGTTTGGGCGCAGCTTCGAGCTCTTGACCCTAGGAATGACCATCCATGGATTTTGGGGGGTGACTACAATGATATATGTTCAACAGAAAAGCGTCAAGGGGGTTTTTAATCATACTTCCAGAGTCTGTCCTAAGTTTTGTGAGTTATTGTTTCAGTCTAGCCTTTTTCATATAGAGTTTCTTGGACCGCAGTTTACTTGGAAGTGGGGTTCCCTTATTCAGATATTAGATCGATGTTTATGCAATCCTAGATGGTATGAATCTTTGCATGTAACACCCTCGACCCGGATGCCACATTTGGGCCTCAAGGCCAACCCAAAAACCATAAAAATTTCTCAAACTGAGTTTAGCCCAACAAGGTTGTAACACCCCTTCCCAGCCTGGTCGAGAACCGAATCGAAGAGTGGTACCGGTGAAAGATGCAGTGATCGGTGCGATAATTACAAACAATGGTCAACATTTTAATGCTATCACGCTTAGTAAACAATACAAAACAATACCACGAATACAATTAAACCAATACGAAACTGTGATTATCCATTCAGGACCAATTTTAAACTTTTATGAACTTTAAGGACTAAACTACGCTTTCAATATTCTACAGGTCCTTTTCCGAAATTATTCTTACTACAGTGAAATTCAACTTATACTCAATAGACATGCTAATTTTTGTATTAATCAGAGTCCCTTTTCCCTTTCAATTTAGGCCTACCATATTCAGTGACTATTTTGCAATGTCTCAAAAACTGTTTCATAACACTTATAACAGATTTACCTACCACCGTATCGATACTTAGGAGGCCATATCGATACGCCAAGAATAATTTAATAATTTCAGATTCAAAAGATACAGACTCATATCGATACAGCTAGAGGCCATATCGATATGAATTGACCACGTTGACTCGTATCGATACACCCTAAGACCATACCGATACCTTTAATTTTTCCAGATTCTAGTGACCAAAACCCGTATCGATACGTACTGAGTAGTATCGATACGCCCTATTTACTAAGTATAATTAAGCATACATGTATCAATACGCACTAGGAAGTATTGATACGCCTTGCATTGTAATGATAGATTTTATCTAGTTTTTATTCAAATTAACCTATTAAACGATGTTCGAATGCAATGAAACTTTACCAGCAAGTTAAAAACCATTTAATCTACTAGCATGTCAAATTTGGTAACATTATGAATCCATTTACTATGTTTTCACCTTTTTAGGCCACATATGCACATTAAGCCATATTTAAACAAACCAAAATGCCATTTAGGGCCTCTAAGACCTTTACACAACATAGACAATACAAACATAGTTAAAAGACTATAAACAACTAGTTTAACTACTTTGCCACCATTCTAGGAGTTCATAAGAATAAATACATTACTTTAAGCTCGTAGTGACTTGTCAAACTCCCAACTAGCTCCGATCTCAAACAGATATACCTGTTAACCTGAAATGTATGGAAGATGAATGCATTAGACTTATATAGTCTAAGTGAGGTAGCCATAAACAATGAATGAACATAGTATGCAATTTTAACATGCTTCATTACTTTCAATGATAGCAATAACTCATAACAACGACTAATAAAAATAATCAATGGTTTCCTTGGATCAATATACGCTATATGGATACACAAATTCCACCTCTGCACCAAAGTCAATAATGGTCTAGTCATATCCTCCTCCACGCCAATTTGACCAAATCACAACAACAACCCTCTACCGCACCCCAATAAAGGTCGTAGCCTACCCGTACCAATGAGCCCATGAATTCTATGGCATGCCAATTGTATCCATACTCTCGAATCCAAGGTTCAATAATCAATAGTTCAATAATGGTATTTCAATAGCAATGTTTCAATACGGTAATTCAATAGAAATGATTCAATAGCAACGTTTCAATACAATAAACCAATAACATTAGGCATGTGTTAATGTTTCAATAACGATATGCAATAATCAATATTCGATACCTAATAGCTCAACATGACAATGCTTCGATGCTTTCAATGTCAACAATAACAATGTTTCGGACACGGTTTCCATGCAATACTTACCCATATGGCTTTCAATAGTGTTTTATGCAAAAACCTTCAATACAGTGGTTAGCAATGCAATAATCAATGATTCGAGTTAGGCACATAGCCAACTCTTGAGACTCCGACTACACTCACCTCAGTTCCGAGCTCTTAAGGCTCTCGTATTGTAATTCATTTATTCCTAGCCTTTGTTGGAGTTGATGGGTTAGCTTCCTCCAATTCTTGAGCTAGGGGAAATTAATAGGGGATTGTTACATCAATATAACAATACTGATATTCATTTCTAAGCTCAAAATAGCTACTAGCTATTAGATAGATTCATAAATCGAAACTTTAAAAAGCAAGGGTTTAACTTGGAAGTTACTACTTGAATCTAGACATTCAATAGTCCATGGGAACGATAATAAATTAAGGGTTTCTACTTACCCAATGGATAGCTATTCGATGATACCAATGATTTGAAGAAAGCTTAAGCTTACCACAACTAACAATGGAGGTGTGTGCTTAATTTGCTAAAGGAAGAGGATGAAGATAACTATAATGTTTATCCAATCGGTAAATGTCCTTCCTTTCTTTTCTTTATTTCTTATTGTTTCCAATTCCAAAACCTTTCCTTCAATTGAAGGAATTTTATTTGAACATTCCACGTAGGGATGACTAAGCTCAACGAGGGGTTAATCGCAAGATTAACCCTTCAGCTTCCCAAAATTTATACTTTTGTCCTCCCACCTTCATTCTTTACAATATGGTCACTAAAATAGATTTTAACAGACACATGTACTTATACACCTTATGGCCGTATCGATACGGCTAGCCAAAGTTTGGTAAGTTAAAAACCGTTGGACTGTATCGATACGGGTCTTACTGTATCGATATGCTTAACTCAATTTCAATGTTCAACTACTTTAGTGAGACTCCAAACCCAGGATTGGACTCAATTAAGGTTCATTACCAATGAAATTGACAGCATAGTCAATACCAATGCAATGTTTAGACTCTTCGATGTATGGTTTCCCGATTGTCAAAACTCAATTTCGACTAGACCAGTTTTAGGGATGTTATAAAGGTATTTCTTAAAAATATTCAAAGACAATTAACTGAAAACATAAATAAACAATTTAAATCATTACAAAGGAGGTCCACTTTAATTTAAAACATTTAAACATTCGACTTGATTAATACAATTTCAAAAGTGAGAATTATAGACTCGACCACATAAGGTCCTAGGAATACATAGCCCACAAAACACAAGTAACATACTCTGGAGATCACCACATGCTAGAATCCCGTATTGATAGTGCTCTTCGATCCAACGATCAACCTACACACGGAAACAACGATTCTGAGCGTTTAGCTTACAAAGCTTAGTGGTACACATCTACTCTACTATACTTCATACTAATTATAAATATAAGTATGCAAGCTAGTACGAGCAATAAAGAGAGATAAATAAGCACGTGGCGCTACCACTAGTCATCTAAACTTATGCTCTCATTATAGCAAAACATCATACATGGCAAACAAGGCCCAACCAAGCCTGAGATCTCAACAAATCATTTAAGCGAAATCACATATCAACAACAAAAACTCTAGACTGAGGCCGAGTTACGTAGCATCGAAACATGCACCCCCGGTAAGACCGGGTCACAAAGCATCAGAGCATACACCCTGGGTGAGGCCGGGTTACATAGCATCAGAACATACACCCTTGCTCGAAATCCCCCCTCGAGCATCGACATTTTGGTGAAGCTGGTCACCTAGCATCAGAACATACACCCATACTTGGAATCCTCCATCGAGTATATTCGAATGAGGCTCGGGTCATATAACATCGATAACTTGTATTATGTATCTCTAACCATGGTGTTGCAACACTCTTTTCTAGGTATTCGAATCCTATCAATCAAGAAGACTTAACCAATCAAATGCCTACCCGACATACAAGCAACACGATCCCAAGGATCCCCTATTGTTGCTAATCATCATCACATCATTTATTTTACATTACCGAATTATTATTACATTATGGAAAAGTATATAATTAATCTCATTCGTTGTCTTCATTCATCCATGCTATCACATTTATTCAAGGCATAATTCATTTATTAATATTCACATCAATTTTTATCATTAAATTGCATTTATAGATTATTTATCGTATCAGATACCGATACTCGTACACGAGTATCGATACAGTACCATTGGGTATTGGTATTTACATGCGTACCGATACTCAATTTGTTTACTGGAAAATTTTAATTTCATCAAGTACCAGTATGGGTCGACCTGTACTGATACCACCCTCATTCACGTACCAGTACGACCAAAGCTCGTATCGATACCTATTCACGAGTTCATATAATTTTCTTGAATTGCAATATTACAACGCTTATCCGGTCTTTAAAGCTTATGAAAGTCATTAGGGTTTGTTTACTAACGCATTTGTTTAATTAATATTAATTACCAGATTTATAATCATTTATTTGAATATTACCATTATTCATCACTTACCCAAATTCCATCGAATACATTAATCTATTTGAACAAGTATACAAGGCATCACAACTACCAATCAATCAAATAATCATCAAGTAATTATACGAGCATCCCAAATGAACATACACAATCCATAAAGCCTCCACAAGTCTCAACATATTCACAGTATCATCATACATCTCATAAATATCGAGTCTCATAATACCATAATCTACTCATGCTTATCCATCGTCTACCTATTTTGCAGATACTAACACACAAAGCAATCACATTTATGATGCTACTGAAACAATAGGAGTTTGAGGTGTACTAATCTTAAGTGGTTATCGATAAATCCTTACTTAAGCTCCTCGAACGCTCTTCTTGATCCTGTATTCAAGCCTGAACAACCCTAATAATTATGCGGATACCACATTTATGAATTAACCGCATTCACTAACTAATCTACAAGGTCAAATGCATAAAAAAGCTTATCGGGTTCAAATTTGGCGAAACGAACTGTGCCAACAGACTCGTAACGTCGAGAAACTCCTGTGTAGGGCCTCTCAAAAAGAGTCAACACTTGTCAACGGTGGCGGCGCGGCTGGCTCGGCTCAGCTCGAAGGGTCGGCTTGGTTCAGCTCAACAGGTTGGCTTAGCTTGGCTTAGCCCAAGCCGTTGGAGCCTACTGAAGCCTGTGTCGCACGCCTACGCGCACACTTTAGGGTACTAAAACCCTTTCACTGCCTATATAAGGATGACTTAGACGTTACGTCAAGAGAGCATGATTATAGACGACAGTCATAGTCTGAAGCTTGTAGAGAAAACCACCGAGGTAAAGCTAGACGATTCACCTCATGAAAGATGCCATCGAGAGAGGCTGGCGGAGAGGAGGCCTACATCACAATTGGACGGCCCGAAAGATATTTTGTCGAGGACGCTCGGCTCTTTTCTTTTCCTTGCTTGATAAAATTCCATACTATATACTTTTAATTGTGGATGTTTTAGGCTCAGACATGAGCTAAATATTTTAGTTGAGATTATTGCGTCCCGGGATTTTATGTTTTGATTACTTTATTTCAATGCTTTAGTTGTTTCCTCTTTATTTATTCTATTCATCATTCTTCATGCGTAGTTATTGTAAGAGCTATCGAGAGAGGCCTTTTAACTATTGATCCGTGGCTTAATATCGAGAGAGTTAGGTTATACAAACGTGAACAGTATGGCTAACTTGTTAACTTAATTTTAATCTGGCTTAGACATAAGTTTAGGGTTTCACGAATAAAGGGGAGTTCTTAAACAAATAATAGAGTCGTTAGGGTTAACACAGACATATATCAACTTCTAGTGGTTTACGTAGACATTTATTGCCAGTCGTTATAGCATTGACATAGGTAATCAAGCATATATCTTTAGCAATAATCTCAGCCTCGATAATTATCTATTAGTTGCTGCAGTTGTTTGTCTTAATCATAGATATCTTTAGATTAGTTCATTTAGTTTTAATCAAACTGAAAACCACCAATACTTGCAAACACATTCTTAAGTTCGATAACTTCGTAGTTATTGATCCAATCCTCGTGGGTTTGACACTCTACTCATTTCTTTATTACTTGATACGATGAGTATATTTGCTCTGAAGTGCATCACTATTCGACAAGCATCGTATGCCTCTACTCTTAAGTTGGAAGCTTAAGTTGGATGACGGGGTTTGGTACGATGATGCGACTGTTCTAAGGAATCATGTGGTGAGTTTTTTTCAACGGCTCTTCACGTCCGAGCCTAGACATGTTTCGCGTGAGGATTTTGGGGGAGGGTTCCAGCAAATATCGGATAGTGAACAAGAGAGTTTGGTTTGACATGTGTCTTTAAAGGAGGTGCGAGATGTGATCTTCAGCATGGATCCTCTTAAATATCTAAGTGTAAATGATTTTAATACTGGGTTTTTTTCCAGAAGAACTGGACCACGGTTGACGAATCTGTCTGTAGATTTGGGTTCAATTTTTTTGAGACAGGGGAGTTGGATGGCGGTGCTAATCAGACCCTTCTTATCCTTATTCCAAAAGTTGCAAACCCAAAAATCATCAAGCAGTTCTGCCTGATTAGTTTCTGTATGGTCCTGTATAAGGTGGTCATAGAGATTCTTATTAACATATTGAAACCGTTCTTGCAAGGATGGATTGATCAGACTCAATCCATTTTTGTTTCGGGTTGTCAAATTACTGACAATATGATTCTTGCCCATAAGGTGATTTATACAATGAGAAGGAAGATATGCGCAAAATCATGGATGATGATTAAAGTTAACCTTGAGAAAGCTTATGATCTCATAGAGTGAAGCTTTGTTGAGGAGACTCTACATGAATTGGGTTTGCCGAACCAATTTATTATGTGGATTATGCGTTGTGTAAAATCTGTATCGACTCAGATTATATGGAATGAGGAGGTCACAATCAATTCTATCCTTCTAGGGGTATTCGGCAGAGGGACCCACTCTCGCCTTTATCTGTTTGTTATGCATAGAACGTTTAGCCCGAAAAGTCACGAATGGTGATTGGAAACACATTCAGTTACCGCACAATGGTCTTGGGTTATCACATTTATTCTTTGCAAATGATCTGGTCTTATTTACGAAAGCTTCTATCGAGCAATTGGCAGTTGTTAATGATGTGCTGAGTAATTTTGTGCTTGTTCTGTTCATCGAGTGAGTGCAGCTAAAACCCAGATTTTTTTCTCTAAAAATTGCTCTTCGAATAGGCGATAATTGACAGCGGATGGTTTTGGTTTTGAAGTGATCGAGGATCTCGACAAGTATTCAGGTGTGTCGCTTCTACATAAGAGAGTTACAAAAGACACTTATCGATTTTTAATAGAGAAAATTAAGCAGATGCTCTCTAGTTGGGCAGTAAAGACCTTTTCATTAGCAGGGCGTATTACTTTGGCGATGGTTGTGCTTCTTGCTATCCCCAGTTATGTCATGCAATCTACCTGTCTTCTTAAAGGAGTTTGTGACACTACAGAAAAATTAATTCGTAGATTTGTATGAGGTTCAGACAATGGCTCGCCTAAAATTGCTCTAATTAAATGGGAGATGATTCAATTGCCCATTAAGGAGGGCGGTTTAGGTTTTAGGAAATTGACTCGTCAAAACCAAGCCTTACTAATGAAGGTTGGGTTCCAGTTCGTTACTAATGAAGATAAATTATGGGTTCACGTTCTTAAAGCTAAATACCATTGGGATGAGGGGCTTCCGGCTTTTCTATTAACCGTCTGAATAATTTGAGGCTCTGGCAGTGTTTGAGCCTTGTCTGAGAGGATGCTCGTCGTAGTGTTTTTTGGCATACTCGTGATAGGTGGAGTACGGATTTCTGGTGAATTGTATGGCTCGATAAGACTGAACCCTTAGCTGCGCGATGTTTGCTTACCACTTTTCCTTCCCCAATCCCGGTGGCAGCAATGTTAACTAGTGTCGGTCGATGGGATTAACACCATTTAGAGCTCTTTCTCCCTCGGAATGTTTTGAATAAAATTGCTTGTATGGTTCCTTTTCATGCAACCTTTGGATGTGATTTGTCAGCTTGGAGATAGGAGGAGCACCATCGTTTTACCACATCTTCAGCGTATAGGACTCTTAGCACAAGTCTATCGAGTCAGGTAAATGGTAAATTGAGGATTGTATAGAGACTGAATGTACCTCAAAGGGTGCGAGTCTTCCTTTGGTTATTACTTCATGATCGAGTATTGATAAACTATGAGAGATGCCGCCACCACCTTTCTCTATCTAGTACAAGCTTGGTCTGCTCCCAGGGTGATGAAAGCTTGGATCATGTGTTGTGGCAATGTGATTTCGCTCGTCAAGCTTGATTACGAGAGGAAGGAATGTTACCTTAACACGCAGTTCGTGTCTTAGCTTGAAGGTAACTTGCGAGAGGAAGGCATGTTTAATGCAATGGGTGAAGGGTGGTCCAGCTTATTTGCAATTGCTTTGTAGGCGTTGTGGAAACGTCGATGCAAAATTGTGTTTAGCGGGGGCCGTGAGTGGCAAGGGGATGTTGAGTACTGCCGGCATATGTGGAATAATATCAAGGGAGCTAGGTAACGTTTCTTTGGGTCCACTAGAGTCAATAGATCGACTGTGAGATGGAAGGAACTAGAGACTGGTTGGATTAAAGCCAACACTAACGGGGTTGTTGGTGGGAGCCTTGGCATGGCTGCTACGGGAGTGGTCCTTCGAGATATTGTGGGGGATTGGTTGTTTGGCACATCAAGGAGCCTTGGGTCTTGCTCGGTTCTTATCGTGAAACTGTGGGTAGCTCATGACGCGCTTTTCCACTGCTAGAGGCTTGGTTATCGGCTTGTGGAACTTAAAGTGGATAATGTTACTGTGTCTCAGATTTTGAAGGGGGTCTCTTTGGCTTTGACGGAGGGTGCTCTTGTTGCACAGATCAAGGAACTTATGGGTAGAAGCTGGAATGTTCGGGTTATTCAGGTGTGCCGTGAGGCAAATAGGGTTGCGGATGCTCTTGTTGGTTTGGTTAGATGTCATGTGGTGGGAGAGCGTATCCATGCGCATCTTCCACCGGAGGTGTTGCCGCTTCTTAGGGCGGATGTTTCAGTTTCTTAGCTCTGTTTCACGCGCGATTGAGGCTTGCTTTGTTGTGGTGTCATTTGTGACAATTTTTAAGTTTATGTAATTATTACCGTGAATACTCTTTTTCTCCGTATAGAGTTAGAGAGGTTTTTAACGACGCTCGTGGTAATAATTTTTCTCCTATTAATAAAAAATATTAAATAATATAATTAAAATAATTCAAAAAAATTATTAAAAATAATTTAAAATTTTAAAAAATAATTTAATAATGTTTTTTAAAAATAATATTATCAAAAATATTAAATGATTTCTAATAAAATTTGACTAAAATTAGTAGAATTTGTAAATAATGAGCCTAATTTTTAAAAAATTATGACTAAATTGATCGAATGTGTTAATATGGAGGATTATTTTGTGCTATTAAACAATTTTACACAAACTGCCACATCGCCCACTTAACGACAGTTATGACACAGTGACCATTTTATAACAAAATCGATAGTTTCCTTACCAAAATAAACATTAGTATATAGTTTAGTGACCATTGATGAACTTTACCCAATTATATTATGAAATATAGTATAAAGACTAATATGATACTTTTATTCATTTGACGTACTTGTTTCTCATCTTTTTTACCAAATATTAAACCTTAAATCACCCTAAAATTCATCTGATCATCCTCTGATTGCCCAAAGATTAAATAAAAAAAAGGATAAACTACAAGATTAGTTACTGAATTTTCGGCTCTATCTTGTTCTGGTCAATAAATTATACAATTTTTAATTTTACCAACAAAATTTTTAAATTAATTTTCAACCAGTTAATCATTAACTATCATATGATATTATATTTTTTTACCGAGATGCGTTGGCGAGGAAGCCAACAAACATTTCTTTATTCATTTTTGTATTTTTCTTTTCTTTTTATTTATTTTGTACTTATGTGTAATATTTTTTTCACAATGTCATTTTTTCTTCAAAATTTAAAATATTTTGTATTTCAATCCATTCACAAAAACAGTCACTCTCCAGCGTCTTTTGTGATGCTCTAAACTTCAGTAAACTCGTCTCGTCTTTTTCTATCATTTTGTTAGTTTAAATTTTTTATAAATATTTTCAACTCACAAAATTAAATAAAAAAGTTCTTATATTTTTTGGGGGGTTTGGGTATTTTTTTTAGATTTGAGGTATTTTAAATGTTAATCTAAAAATCTAATATGTGGGAAGCACTCTTTCGAGAAGATAAATAACATGTCCTGAAACTAGACTGTTTGGTTGATCAATTGATAAAGAATGATCAAGAAGTGATGAATTGACAATTTAAAAAATGGTGAGAAGAAATTGCTAGAGAGATTTGGAGTGACTCAACCTTCTAAACAAGGTCTACATCCACTACCTTAGCTACCACACTAAGGATTTCACAAATTCATTCAATTTGTTTTTCCTTTGAGGACAAGGAGATACCTTACAACCCTCACCAAGATTTATACCCCAAATTTTGTGAGAACTTCCCAAAGTTACAAACAATTTAAGCAAACTCAAGAAACTTTCCTAGGTAGATGTTTGTAATATTTTATCACTCTCTCAAACCCCAAACACTTGAAATAAAAGAATACAATAAAAGCACTTAAGTGTTTACGAGAGAAAAATAGGCAATTAAGCACTAGTAGACCTTGAATATTGATTGAAAGCTTTTGGATAGTTGTCTTGTTGTTGAAGAAGTTTTGGAGACTTGTTTTTATAGCCCTCATTGATTCCTACTTCCCTGTCAAATGATTTGCTCTTTCGAAATGGCAGCAAGCAAATCCAAATAACTTGTTTCCCCAAAACGGTAGAAAACAAACAGGTAGTACTGGCATGCCTTTCCCGGACGGCAATGAACAAACTAGTTACTAAACAACTCATTCCTCCGGAACGGCAGTGAACGAATCCAAATATCCTTTAGACGATTCATTCTTCTGAAATGGTATTGAATGACTCCAAATAACTTTGCTTTCTCGAAGCGGCAAAAATCAACTTTGGTGACGTTGGGACGTCCTTCCGAAATAGCAGCGACATAGCCAAGCAAAGATGGCATATTCCTCTGAAGCGGCAGCGAACAAATAGCAGTTCTTCAAATAAGGGTTCCATGAAGGTTTCCGCTCTTCGTGAGCCTGAACGGATAGGCTGATTTTCTTCTTCCCTTTTATGCAATGCTCTATTATCTCGTCTCTTTCACCGGGAAGTGGTGTGTTTGAAATCCTTTGCTTGGAAATTCCGTTCATGTTTCCACTTTGACGTCTGTTTCTCTTCTTTAGAAGGTCCCCCATTTATCTTTTAAATACCTGTAAAGAGAGACGAAATGCTACAATAATATGAGTTAGCATGCCCCTATCCTAGGGATGTCTAACTAAGTATGATGCATGAATGACAATAATTCACTCGGACACTTCTTCTTATTGGTCCCTTGATTTTGACCTTCTCTTGCCTCCCTATTCTCTTCTTTGTAGCGGCAGTGCCCCATCTCTCACTCAGGTTCACCCTTTATGCCCCATTTTTAAACTCTTGGCCATTGGCTCTAAAGCACCTTTTTAGGTTTTCACTTTAGACTTGTACTTCCCCAAAAGCGCCCTTTTACGGGTTTTCACTCAGGTTTTTTCTTTTCTTTTTTTTCTTTCTTCTCTCTTTTTTTTCTTTTTCTTTTTTTCTTTTTCTCTTTTTTTTCTTTTTCTTTTCTTTCTTTTGGGCGCCTTTCTGGGTTTTCGCCTTTAGCTCATTCAATTTCAACATGTGAGGTACTCATTGTCTTTCTTTGGTGAATCTCGTCAACTTCGCCCCTGATGATCTTTTTGCCTTAACCTTGGCAGATTCGCCTTCTATCTTGGAACAACTTGCACTTAATAGGTTAAATCATAGTAATAACAAGAAGTCATTTGCTTTTTCATGATCTATGCCAATTCATCTGCGAGATGATTATGAGACGGACGATAGAAATGATAATAATATTTTATTAATACTTAGAGAAACATTAACAAAACTTTGAAAGTCATGGCAAACATGAGAGAAAAAAGATATAGATAATATCAACTGTATAAATAATAAGAACCCATCAACCACATTAGATATTTCATTCGCCACTCTTGGTTACAATTCTTGATGACTTAAGGATTGAAGCATCGTTCATTAATGAAGTCTGTCAGTTGTGTGCCAAAATTTGAGTATATCTGAACCGTCATGTTCGGATTTTCAATTCAGATCACCCATTGGTTTTAAGACGCCCATTTTTGGGTTTTCTCCCTAAACCCTCATTCTTCTTTTTTTTTTCTTTCTTTTTTTCTTTTCCTTCTTTTTTCTTCCTCTTATTTTTCTCATTTTTTCTCTTTTTTTCCTTCTTCTTTTTTCTTTCCTCCATTTTCCAGGCATAATACTTTTTTACAATGTCTGAGTTTACTGGGTTGCTCAACTCTTTCCCATCCATCTCGGCTAGGATTAATGCTCCTCCGGAGAAAGCCTTTTTTACAACATATGGCTCTTCCCAATTAGGCATACACTTCCCTCGGAAGTCTATTTGGTTAAGTAAGATATTTTTAAGCACCAGATCCCCTCTTGAAACTCTCTAGGGCGAACTTTTTTGTTATAGGCTCGCATCATTCTATTCTGATACATTTGACCATGACAGATAGTATTCAACCTTTTTTTCTTCAATGAGGTTCAATTGATCAATCCTAGCTTGTATCCATTCAGCCTCATCCAACTTTACTTCGTTCAAAATTCAAAGTGATGGAATCTCTACCTTGATGTGTCACACCCCGAAAATCGGTCTAGTCGGGGTTAAGTTCCGGTGATCGAATATTTTGTACCGGTTAAATAATTAGCTCGATCTTGTACCTAATTTAGAGCAATAAAGGTTATTTGGGCCAACTGTATCAGTTTATTATTATTATTATATTTATTAGTAAAAAAGAAAAAAATTGATATATGCTTCAGTAGTAGGACCCACGGCAATTCCTTCAATTGAAGGAAATTGTCGTGAATCATCCCACAATTGGGGATGATTCGGCATGGCACAAGGGGGAGGTGCCCACCACGTGGCTCAAGCCAAAGGGTCATGCCCTTAAAGCATGCCACATCTCCAGTATACATGGAGAATGAAGGCAATGGAGGGAGCCGGCCCTGTAGTGTATAAATAGGGGGGATGTGCGCAACATATAGAGAAAAAAGAAGGAACAATCAATTGGCTCAAGGGGTTAATACAGAACAACCGTCATCTCTTCCGAAAGCCACGGATAAAGGCGTTGTTATCTGAGAGTCTTAAAAGCATCGGGTTATTGAGGTGAGTGTAGTTGTGTCAAGGGATAGGCTCGATGCCATCCCGTTGTATTATTTTGTAGTTATGTTTGTATTTGTTTAAGGGCTCACGTAGAGCAACTATGTTGAATTTGATTGGCAAATCCGGTAGGTACCTGCATTGCTTTGATATGTGAAAATATGACTATGATATGCTATACGTATATGATATATGAAATTAATATGAAATATGACATGATATGGAGCTAAGGCTCATTTTGATATTTTATATGATATGACTTGAAAAATGTGGACTATGTGAATTTGTGTAATTATGGACATTGGATACAATTTCCATGCCATAGGATTATTGAGCTCGGTTAAGTAAGGGAGGACTACGGTCTAGGGCTACAGCTTATATGTGGGGAAATAAGGTTGGTTGTGTAAGGGATATATCTCCAGAGCTACGGCTCAAGGGTTACGACCCATTCTCCGTTATATGTGTTGGTGTACATGGGATTTCGTGTATCCAATGGTACCTAATGTGATATGTGCCTGTGAATTGTGCTATGATAATATGATTATGATATGACTATGTGACATGTAATATGTGAATATGAAAGCATGAGAATATGTGTAATAAGCATGAATTGTGCATAGTATAATATGACTACTTGTATATTTGATTATCATGCATTCATAATCATTCATTGTAATTGTTATAACTACCTCACTAGGCTATGAAGCCTAACATGTGTGTCACATGAATTTTCAGGACCTTGATCATGTTGTGCGGTTGCAAGTCACGTCTCTGCCATATATGTATGTTATCTTTTGCTATAAACTCCTAGTAAAGTGGCATATGGACCAACTTGGTTTTTATAACCCTTTCTAGATTTATATGATGACTTGGTAAAATAGTTTTGTTGTATGCTTAGATTTGGATAGGTTAAAATGGTTAAAAGGTGCCTACAATGAGGCTAAAGTGAAAACTTGGTAAAAGGATTCCGAATGCCTTAAAATTTAGCGTACCAATAGGAACATGATTTGTAAGTGTATTGGTAAAATTTGGTAAGGTTTGGAGATCACCCGATAGGTTATTCCGAATAGCAAAATAGTTTTGAACAGTTTACAAAATGGCCACTAAATATTATATCGTCTAGTCAGATAGGTAAATAACCTCTGTTAGTAACGAAATTTCACAAGCTAATAATTAGTAAGTTTAATTTTAGTATGATCACCTGAATTTCAGCTAAGGACCCTTAATTTGTAAAATTTACAATTTAGTCCCTAAGGTTAAGAAAGTTTAAAATTGACCCCAACTCCGATTAAGATTAGTAACAAGCAAGATAGATAAATTTTAAGAATGACCAATGAGATACTCTGATTAAAATTTTAAACTCTGAATCTGTATCCGAACCTCCGATTAGTCTTTCGATAACACTATCCGACCCGGATCTCTACCAGACCGGGAAGGGGGTGTTACAATTGTGGTATCAGAGCCTAGGTTTAGTTGATTCTAGGACTAACCAGGCATTCGTTATGAGTCTGTGTCTACATATTCCACTTATGAGTTACTTGAATATGTACTCTGTGACTTGCAACTTACACGATTTAATCCTTATGTGTAACTTAGATCTAAAAAGTCTGGACCTACGGATAGAAGGGTAGTGAACGAACCCCAACCAGGCTCCTCCTCAACTTAGGGGGACAATTTAGGGCCTGGAATCTAACCCGAGCTTGTAGGACAGAATGACCAACCTTACCCTCCATTAATGCCACCCGCTCAGCAGACGTATTTAATGTCCATGGCAGACATGATTAAACAGGTGGTTCTGTCTCTCCTATAAGAACCACCTCCTCTACCTGCTGAGGCTTCTCTGCCTACTTTGAGAGCCCCTGTTGACAAGCTCAAGCAATATCCTGTGTATACGTTCACCGGCCAAGACCTGGATAACTCCGAGATCACGGAATACTGGTTGGAGAACACTCTAAATGTGTTAAATAAGCAAATAAAGTGTCCTGAGGAACATAAGCTTGAATATGCCATGACCTTGATAGCTAAAGAGGCCCAAAGCTGGTGGAATACAGTGACCCTCACTGTTCCTGAACATCGTGTCACGTGGGACTTCTTTCTTCAGGAGTTCCATAAGAAATACATCAACGAGCACTATATTGCAGAAAGGCGCAAGAAATTCATTCATCTGAGGTGAGGGGGAAGACTAGTGGAGCAGTACATCCACGATTTATGTAAGTATGCAAGATATGGTGTCAAAATCATCTGCGTCGAGAAGGAAAAATACATAATATTTATAGACGGCCTTTGTGATGAACTTCGTCCTCTCTTCGTTGCTTTGGAGATTGATGATTTCCAGACCCTTGTCAATCGAGCCATCACAACCGAAACTTCACAAAAAGCTTCTGAGAGAAGGAAGGGGAACCAAGCCTGACCTGACAAGAGATTTCGTGATGGCTCCAAGCCACCCACGTCCCAAAAGAAGTGGAGATAATGGGACCATAAGTTTGTTAGCTACCAATAGCTGCCCCGATCTGGTTATGTGTCACAGTTCCAGTCTGTCGGAACAACTGTTACCTGCACAGCTTCAGTGGATAGCACGGGCGGTTCCACAAAGGGTTCCCAGATTCCCTTAACCAACTTCTGCCAAAAAATGCACTAGGGGAAGTGCCGTAGGCAATCCGGTTCTTGTTACCTTTATGAAGAGTATGGCCACTTCATCCGCCAGTGCCCATAGAACCCTCAGGCTTCTACATCTGTAGCTTCTCAGAACAATCTTAATCAGGGGAGAGGAGAAAAGCCAGTGCCATCCAGATCCGCACGAAGACCCCGCAACAACAATACTCCTCCAGCTGGCCATGACCTACAGACTTCAGCTCAAATGTACCAAGTTCGAGGTTGCGAGCAAGAGGATGATCCCGATGTGATTGCAGGTATGGTGGAGTTATGTTCTGAACTTGTTTATGCATTGATAGATCCTGGCTCCATGCACTCTTTTATTAGTGAACCCTTGATTGAAAAGTATGCTTTAGAATGTGAACATGTTGCTTCGGAGATACTTGTCTCAAATCCGCTAGGAGATAGTGTGGCTATTCGAATAATCTATAGAGCTTGTCGCCTAAGGATCCAAGGGATCCCATTTTCGACCAACTTGATGGCTTTACCCTTTCGTGAGTTCAATCTCATTCTAGGCCTCGATTGGCTAGCTGAACATCAAACGTGGGTAGATTGTTCAAAGAAGAAATTATATCTCCATAGACTCGGTAAGGAGAGCATAACCTTGATGAAATTCAAACTTGAGTTTAAAAAGAGTCTCATGTATGTCATGGAGTCTAAGAAAAATTTAAAACTCGAAGACGTACTCGTGGTGAAAGAATTTCCCGATGTGTTTCTTGATGAACTTTTGAGATTTCCTTCCACCCGTGAAGTTGAGTTCGGGATAGAAGTACAACCTGGAACTACTCCGGTCTCCACTACTCCGTATAGAATGGCTCCGGTGGAGTTGAAGGAGTTAAAAGCTCAAATTAAAGACCTCAAAGATAAGGGATTCATCCGACAGAGTTTCTCACTCTGGGGAGCGCCAGTTTTGTTCGTCAAAAAGAAAGATGGCTCGATGGGACTATGCATTGACTATCGTCAATTGAATAAACTGACGATCAAGAACAAGTACCCACTTCCGAGGATCGATGACCTCTTTGATCAGTTGAAGGATGCTTCTGTCTTTTCCAAGATAGATCTTCGATCCGAATACTACCAAATGCTGGTAAAGGAGTCTGATGTTCTAAAAACTACCTTTTGCACCAGATATGGTCACTATGAATTTCTGGTGATTCCTTTTAGGCTCACGAATGCACCTACAGCCTTCATGGACCTGATGAATTGTGTATTCCGACCCTATCTCAATAAGTTTGCGGTTGTCTTCATAGAAAACATTCTAATCTATTCTAAAGACTATATTTCTCATGAAGAACATCTTTGGATCGTGCTTTAGACCCTTCGAGAGAAACAATTCTACGACAAGTTCAGTAAATGTGAATTTTGGCTGTCTGAAGTATCCTTCCTTGGCCATGTGATTTCTTTTGCGGGAATCCAGGTAGACCCAAAGAAGATTCAAGCAATCCTTAATTGGACTCCTCCGAAGAATGTGGAAAAAATTTATAGTTTTCTTGGGCCTTACAGGCTATTACCATAGATTCGTTAAGGGATTCTCACTACTTGCAGCACCCTTAACAAAGCTTCTCCGCAAGGATACCCTTTTTGTGTGGACTGTTGATCAGCAAAAGAGTTTTGACCAACTTAAGCAAGTCCTTACACATGCCCATGTCTTGGTGCAACCCGAGTCGGGTAAAGATTTCACCGTGTACAATGATGTATCCCACCTGGGATTAAGATGTGTTATGATGCAAGAAGGCAAAGTCATAGCTTATACCTCACATCAACTCAAGCCTCACGAGTTGAACTATCCGACCTATGATCTAGAACTTGCCGCAGTTGTGTTTGCTTTGAAGATTTAGCGGCATTATCTCTATGGTGAGAAGTGTTACCTCTATACTGATCACAAAAGCCTGAAGTACCTTATGACTCAGAAAGAGTTAAATCTTCGTTAGCGTCGATGGATGGAATTGTTGAAAGATTATGATTTAGTTATTTACTACCATCCCGGTAAAGCCAATATGGTGGCTGACGCTCTTAGCTGGAAGCCCACTTCTTCTTCGAGATGCTTGAATGCTCACTTCCGACACATAAAGTATGGCAAATTGTTAGCTGAGCTGAGAGTTCACTCCACCATTGTAACTTGAATTAAGGCACTCCAAGAAACTGATAAGGTTTTGTAACCCATTATTGCTAAGGTCAAGGATAGCTCAGATCCTGACTTTGCTTTGAATTCTGAAGGGTTAATGTGTTTCCACAACCGCATTTGTGTTCCCGATGATGATGATCTTCGTAACCAAATCCTAAGTGAATCTCGTTTTAGCCCTTTCTCTGTTCACCCTGGAGCTATCAAAATGTACAAAGATCTAAAGGAGATTTATTGGTGGTCCGGTATGAAAAATGAAATCATGGACTATGTAGCTAGGTGTTTGACTTGCCAATAGGTCAAAGCCGAGCACAAGGTACCTACAGGTCTTCTGCAACACATTGAACTTCTGCAATAGAAATAAGAGCGTATCATGATGGACTTCCTAAGTGGTCTACCTTTGACTTCGAAGAAAAATGATGCCATTTGGGTCATTGTGGACCGACTCACCAAGTCTGCTCACTTCCTTCCAGTAAGAATAGATTTTAGCTTGCCTAAGCTCACGGAGAAGTACATCCGTGAAGTTATTCATTTACAAGGAATTTCGGTATCTATCATCTCCGATCGTGACCCACGATTTAAATCTCAGTTTTAGAGAACCTTACACGAGGCCTTGGGAACGCAAGTACATGTTAGCACTGTTTTCCATCCTCAAACTAAGGCCAATCTGAAAGAGTTATTCAGATTCTGGAAGATATGCTCTGAGCCTGTGTCATCAACTTTGGGAATACGTAGGAGAAATCCCTACCCTTGGTCGAGTTTGCTTACAACAACAGTTACCATGCTTCAATTCAAATGGCTTCGTATGAAGCTCTCTATGGAAGGAGGTGTAGAGCTCCTCTTTGTTGGACTGAACTCGGTGAAGGCAAGATGCTAGGTCCTAACTTACTTCGGGAAACCAAAGAAAGGATTACCATTATTCGTGGCCGGCTTAAAGCTACTTTCAACCGACACAAGTCCTATGTCGATCTGGGCATGAGAGATATTCAGTACAAGGTTGGTGAGAAGGTTTTCCTCAAAGTATCTCCGTGGAAGAAGATTCTTCGCTTCAAAAAGAAAAAAAAGCTAAGTCCCCGCTTTATTGGTCCATTCAAGGTTATTGAAAATATTGGACCTGTTGTCTACCGATTAGCTCTTCTCGAGAAGTTAAGTCGGATTCACAATATCTTTCATGTATCTATGCTACGCAAGTACCGGTCAGATCATTCCCATGTGATTGAACCAGAATCTGTGGAGATCCAATCTAATCTGACATACGAGGATGAACTTGTTTAGATCCTCGCACGAAAAGTTAAACGGCTTCGTAACAAGACTGTTCCCTTAGTAAAAGTTTTGTGGCGAAGTTATTCCGTTGAAGAGGCAACATGAGAACCCAAAGAGACTATGCAAAAACAGTATCCTCATCTGTTCGCCTGAAATGAAAATTCGAGGACGAATTTTCTTAAGGGGGAGAGTTGTTACACCCCGAAAATTGCTCTAGTCAGGTTTAGTTCCGGTGATCAAATATTTTGTACCGGTTAAATAATTAGCTCGATCTTGTACCTAATTTGGAGCAATAAAGGTTATTCGAGCTAACCGTATCAGTTTATTATTATTATTATATTTATTAGTACAAAAAGAAAAAATGGATATATGCCGTGAGTGGGGGGACCCAGGGTAATTCCTTCAATTGAAGGAAATTGGCGTGAATCACCCCACAATTGGGGATGATTCGGCATGGCACAAGGTGGAGGTGGCCACCACGTGGCTCAAGCCAAAGGGTCATGCCCTTAAAGCATGCCACATCTCCAATATATATGGAGAATGAAGGCAAAGGAGGGAGCCAGTCATGTAGTGTATAAATAGAGGGATGTGCGCAACATATAGAGAGAAAAAAAGAAATAAACAAAAATCGATTCAGTGATAGGTTGGTATGCCCGAGTTTTTTGGTTCGATAAATTTGAGTCCCTGCTATCGATTGGTTCAACGGGTTGATACAAAAAAGTCGTCATCTCTTTCGAAAGCAACGGATAAATGCGTTGTTATCTGAGAGTCTTAAAAGCATCGGGTTGTCGAGGTGAGTGTAGTTGTGTCAAGGGATAGGCTTGGTGCCATCCCGTTGTATTATTTTGTAGTTATGTTTGTATTTGTTTAAGGGCTCATGTAGAGCAACTATGTTGAATTCGATTGGCAAATTCGGTAAGTACCTGCATTTCTTTGATATGTGCAAATATGACTATGATATGTTATACGTATGTGATATATGAAATTAATATGAAATGTGACATGATATGGAGCTAAGGCTTATTTTGGTATTTGATATGATATGACTTGAAAAATATAGACTATGTGAATTTGTGTAATTATGGACATTGGATACAATTACCATGCCATAGGATTATTGAGCTCGGTTAAGTAAAGGAGGACTACGGTTCAGGGCTACGGCCTATATGTGGCGGAAATAAGGTCGGCTGTGTAAGGGATATATCTCCAGAGCTAAAGCTCAAGGGCTACGTCCCATTCTCCATTATATGTGTTGGTGTACAGGGGAATCTGTGTATCCAATGGTACCTAATGTGATATGCGCCTATGAATTGTGCTATGACAATATGATTATGATATGACTATGTGACATGTAATATGTGAATATGAAAGCATGAGAATATATGTAATAAGCATGAATTGTGCATAGTATAATATGACTACTTGTATATTTGATTATCATGCATTCATAATCACATTGTAATTTTTATAACTACCTCACTAGGCTATGTAAGCCTAACATGTGTATCACATGCATTTTCAAGACCTTGAACAAATCCGAGCCTTGATCATGTTGTGCGGTTGCAAGTCACGTCTCTGCCATATATGTATGTTATCTTTTACTATAAACTCCTAGTAAAGTGGCATATGGACCAACTTGTTTTGTATAATCCTTTCTAGATTTATATGATGACTTGGTAAAATGGTTTTGTTGTATGCTTAGATTTGGATAGGTTAAAATGGTTAAAAGGTGCCTAAAATGAGGCTAAGGTGAAAACTTGGTAAATGGATTCCGAACGCCCTGAAATTTCACATACCAATAGGAACATGATTTGTAAGTGTATTGGTAAAATTTGGTAAGGTTTGGAAATCACCCGATAGGTTATTTCGAATAACAAAATAGTTTTGAACAATTTACAAAATGGTCACTAAATATTGTATCGTCGAGTCAGATAGGTAAATAACCTCCGTTAGTAATGAAATTTCACACGCTAATAATTAGTAAGTTTAATTTTAGTACGATCACCTGAATTTCAGCTAAGGACCCCTAATTTGTAAAATTTACAATTTAATCCCTAAGGTTAAGAAAGTTTAAAATTAACCCCAACTCCGATTAAGATTAGTAACAAGCAAGATAGATAAGTTTTAAGAATGACCAATGAGATACTCTGATTAAAATTTTGAACTTTGAATCTGTATCTAAACCTCTAATTAGTCTTCCGATAACACTATCCGACCCGGATCTCTACCAGACCGGGAAGGGGGTGTTACACGATGGGTAATACTGCCTCCGTGCCATATACTAGAGAGTATGGCGTTGCCCCGGTGGAGGTCCTCACAGATGTTCGATAAGCAAATAGAGTAAAAGGTAGCTTTTCATGTCAATCCTTGTAATTTTTTGTGGTTTTTGCTATAATCTTCTTTATATTCTTATTTGCTGCCTCTACTGCTCCATTTATCTTGGGGCGATAAATAGTAGAATTGTGATGTACAATTTTGAACTGTTCACACACCTCAGTCATCATTTTGTTATTCAAGTTAGAAGCATTATCAGTGATGATCCTTTCGGGCAGACCATAGCGACATATAATTTTTTTCTTGAGAAACTTGTAAACTATCTCTCTTGTGATGTTGGCATACGAGGCATATTCTACCCATTTGGTGAAGTAATCGATGGCTACCAAGATGAAGCGATGCCCATTAGAAGCTTTCGGGTGTATCTGACCAATAACGTCTATTCCCCATGTAGCAAAAGGCTAAGGTGAGTTCATGACGTGAAGTGGTACTAGCGAGGAATGTATCTTATCAGCATAGATTAGGCATTTATGGCATTTCTTTGCATAATTGATGCAATCTCCCTCCATTGTTGACCAGAAGTAGTTGTATCTCATACTTTTCTTAGCCATCGAGAATCCGCTAGCGTGGGTTCCGCATAAACCTCCATGGACCTCCGCTAAAATAGTTTCAGCCTCTCGGGCATTGACACATCTCAACAGTATTTGATCTTTACTTCTTTTATACAGAACCTCTCCATCAAGGACATACCCCGATGCCAACCTTCTAATAGTTCTTTTTTCGTGATCGTTGGCGTCTTTTGGGTAAGTTTGGTGCTTGATATACTGAAGGATGTCATAATACCATGGATTGTCGTCATTTTCCTCTTCCAAACTATAGCAGTGGGTCGACACCTCAAAAGTTTGCATCTCGATATACTTCATTTCAGCTGTCCATTTACTTTGAACACAGCGGCCAAAGTGGCCAGAGCATCGGCCATTTGGTTATCCTCTCTTGGCAAGTAGGTGAAACTGACTTTTTCAAAATTTCTGACCAAATCTTGGATCAAATCATGATACTTGATTAGGTTCAGATCTCTGGTCTCCCACTCTTTTCGAAGTTGGTAGATCACCAAGGAAGAATCTCTAAAAACCTAGAGCACCTTGATATTCTTCTCAATGGCTGCTCGAAGTCCCATGACACAGGCTTCATACTCGGCTATATTGTTGGCGCAGAAGAATTCTAGCATACTTGTAAAAGGGTAATGGTCATCTTCAGGGGAAATTAATACTGCCCTTATTCTATGCCTAAGGCATTCGACGCCCCGTCGAAATAGAGCCTTTATCCCTCTTTCTCGACAATTGGTCTCCCTTAAGTTAAACCATAGATCAAATCCTCGTCCGGAAAATGGAAATATAGCGGTTCATAGTTATCCAAGGCGTGACTTACTAAAAGATCTGCCACGAAACTTCCTTTTACCACTTTTTGGTTCACGTAAATGATGTCAAACTCCGATGAGAGAATTTGCTAACGAGCCATCTTCCTGGTCAATGCTGGCGTTTCCATCAAAAATTTCAGCGGATCCATCTGAGAAATTAGATAGGTGGTATGATACAACATGTATTGCCGTAGCCGTTTAGTAGCCCATACTAAGGCACAACATAATTTCTGGATCGGCGGATACCGCATTTTACAATCAGTGAACTTCTTGCTCAAATAATAGATTGCCCTTTTCTTTTTGCCTAAGTCATCATGTTGTCCAAGTACGTACCCCATAGAGTTTTCAAAAACTGTCAGGTACAAGATAAATGGTCTATCCGGCACTGGTGCTACTAGAATGGGGGGATCAGTCAAATACTTCTTGATCTTTTCTAGTGCCTCTTGACAATCTTCATCCCAGACCCCTGGGTTATTCTTTCAGAACAGTCTAAAGACAGGGTCACACTTATTAGTCAATTGAGATATAAATCGGGAGATGTAGTTTAACCTCCACAAAAACCCTCGAACCTCTTTTTGTGTTTGTGGTGGTGGAAGATCATGAATCGCTTTCACCTTGTCAAGGTCGATCTCGATGCCCTTTTGGCTTACCACAAAGCCCAAAAGCTTTCCTGATGTAACTGCAAAGGTGCACTTGGCCTGGTTGAGCTTTAACAGATACTTTCTTAGCCTTCGGTAGAGCTTTCGCAGGTTTTGGATGTGTTCTTCCTCGGTCTTAGATTTGGCTATCATGTCATCCACATATACCTCGATTTCTTTATGAATCATGTCATGAAACAAGGTTACCATGGCCCTTTGGTAAGTTACCCCGACATTTTATAATCCGAAGGGCATCACTTTGTAACAAAATGTGCCCCACATGGTCACAAAAATAGTTTTCTCCATGTCTTTGGGGTGCATTTTGATCTGGTTGTACCCCGAAAAGCGTCCATGAACGAGAACCAAGCATGCCCCACAATATTGTCTACTAAAGTATCAATATGGGGCAAAGGAAAGTTTTCTTTGGGGCTCGCCTTATTAAGGTCTGTATAATCTACGCACATACGCACTTTCTCATCATTCTTTGGTACCAGCACGATATTGGCTACCTATTCTGGATACTTAGAAACTTCTAAAAATCCAGCCTCGAGCTATTTCTTCACCTCTTCCCTAATTTTTAGTAACATGTCAGTTATCATCCTTCGAAGCTTTTGTTGGACAGGCTTGCATTCTGGCCTAATAGGAAGTTTGTGCGTTACAATGTCCGTGTTTAATCCCGACATATCTTGGTATGACCATATGAACACGTCTCTAAATTCTACAAGCAATTCCACTAACCCTTGCCTGATTTCTAGTGATAGGGTGCCCCCGATCTTTACTTCTTTCCTTTCTTCATTCGTCCCCAAATTTAGGGTCTCTACCTTCTCTTGGTGCGAAAGGATTTGCTTTTCCTCATCAACCATCATTCTTAGCAGCTCTTCGGGAATCTCATCATTTGCTTCTCCTATCTCTGCCAAGTACATGGGCCATTCAAAATCTATTTTAGGATTAGATTCCACATTGTTCATACAGTTTATATTAAGAGGCCTACACAATTTTAAAAGTGTGTATTCAGAAAGGAAATGTATAGTTTATGACGCGGATAAATAATTAACTAATAAATAAATGAATATGTAAATAAATAAATAAATAATGAATGAATGAAATGGAATGAATGTCATGTTTTCCATTTGAGAAAGAAAAGGTAGATATAATATATTTCATTGAAAGCAGATGAATATGACATAGTTGCTTTTTTTTTACAAAAGATGCCCGTTACTTCCGGGCCAAAGTGACGGAATGCCAATTACTTTCGGGCCAAAGTGACGGAATGGTTCTAGACATTACTTTGATTTGTCTCTATTGAATGTTGGCACGACCTTGAAGGTCTAGTTTGTTGAGCTCTTCTCCTAGGAGGCACGGGCGAATTCCGGCCAAAAATCGGTTAGGTTTGCTTCCGCCACTAATCATGTTCACATTCATTTCTTCTAAAGCCTCACTGATCAGCTCTTCTTAGAGGTGCCTTTCACCTTCCCAGTTTGCCTCTTGGATTTCCTCCTCCGGATTTTGGATCCCTCCAAATGAAGATACCTCTAAAGTTTGAGTAGGTTATGAGAGCTTAGGGAATGTCTTCCCCTCTCAACCTGGCTTTCTTTTGTTCATGTCTTTTTTTCCACTCTTATATTTTTTTGCAGAAAATTAGGCTTATAGCCAAGCCCGAAGCGGTCTACCTTATGAATCACACTAACGGGACGAAGACGCCCTTTATAGATTCATCCCCAAACCTTTATTCTTTCTTTCTCCTCTTCCTAGGGTTTTGAATACCAGCATTTTAGTACAGTTTGACAACTTGGGGCGTGGAACTTTGCTCCATTTAGCAACAAAAGTAGCATTGATAAGCTCTAAGGCTCTAAAGGCGCACTCCATTGCTTCTCCATCAGTATGGATGTATGGTGTATCTGGAGTCACTGGATGATGTCCTCATCTGCATTCACAGTTACTAACTTCCCATTGGTGACAAACTTTAACTTTTGATGGAGTGAGGATGGAACGGCACCGGTCCAGTGTATCTAGGGCCTTTCTAACAGGCAATTGTAAGATGGTTGGATGTCCATGACCATGAAATCGACCACATATTCAGTGGGACCAATAAGCAGTGGTACTTCTATTTTCCCGACCACATCTCTTTGAGTCCCGTCGAAGGCTCGTACTGTATTATGACATGGTTTCATATGCGAGCTGTCGATTAGTAGTCGTTGTAGCGTGGCTAATGGCATGAAATTCACTGCATAGCCATTATCAATTAAAACTCCTGGCAACACATAACCTTTATAGTGAGTGGTGATGTTCAGGGCCTTGACGGACCCCGTGCCTTCCCCTGGAATTTTGTCATCACTGAAAGTAATGTGATTGACGTCGGTGATGTAACTGATAATCTGATCCAATCTCCCAACAGAGATATCTTTTGTAACGAAGGTCTCATTCAAAACCTTCAGCAATGCATCACGATGCTTTTCTGATTTTAGTAACAGATCAAGTACTGAATCTGAGCTGGTTGTTTTCGGAGTTGATCGATAACATTATACTCACTATGCTTTAGAAATTTTAGAAACTCTTGTGCTTGAGTTTCTGTGATCGTCTCTTTGATTTTTGAAAGTGGGTCTTCTCCAAACAACTTCTCGGGTCCTACTCCAACTTCCTAGCCTTTCTCCTTTGGATCCCTCATGTTTTCTGGAATGTAGCATCGACCACTTCATGTTAGATACCCCATATCACTTACTTCTTCGCCATTCGGTTGAGTAGGTTTTGTCTCTATCGCCCTCTTTTCCTCTTGTGCACTAGACGATCACGGAATTGTGACGCTCGCGGTGTAATTCCACGGGACCATCTTTGTGTCTTTGAAAGGAAAAGACATTGGGGTAGCAATTATGATTTTGGGAGCCACTTTTGGTTCACTTACCTCACTCGTCCTGAGACCGAGGATAAGTGGCTTCTTCGCACTGTATCTGGTTTCATGACTCTCTGATGCACAGACTTCAAACTCTTTTACTCTTTTCTCCTTCTCAAAAAAACTCAATCTCCTTGTTATTCGTCATAGTTTGCAGTAAATGACATAATTTCTCACAATGTTGAATATCATGACCTTCTAATTGGTGGTACTCACAGTACGGGTCGCATTCTTTTTTGACCAACACTATTCCCCGATTGATGAGACGCGTCATGCATAACTGCTGAAAGACCCACCTTAAGGGAGACTAGACTTCAGACACACTCCTTTTGGCTTTCTTAGCGTACTCGTTTTTAATGGCATTTACACCCTGTCCCCCGTGATTCGGTAACGGGTTGTTGGCCGTACTGGGTTCCCCTAGCTGTAACACCCCAATTCGAATAAGATTCTGAACGAACTTTTTGAATGCTATACAGTTCTCGATTGAATGTCCTAGGACGTCGGCATGATACTCGCAGGGTTATACCAAGTCGGGTACGGTGGGTTGTAAGGAGTAATGTGGTACGGTCGGACTAGATTGACCTTGTATAACTGCGAGTAGAGTTCCTTGTAGGTAATTGGCAAAGGCGTGAAAGACCTATCATCCTTTTCCTTCTTAGGTCCCTTATCTTCTCTCTTGTTGAAGTTTCTAGAATTCCCTACTGGGCTTGTGGCTTGGAGATGGTGAAGTTATTGGTCTTCTCAAAAGCGTTGGTGTTGTTAACTTCATGATCCTTCTTCTTAAACTACTTTTGTAAATGATCCCCTCCATCGATCCTTCCGCTCTTGATGGCCGCTTCAATGCGTTCGCCAGTCATGAACATTTCTGTAAAGTTACAAATAGGGTTACTGATCAACCGATCATAAAGTGCCCCTTTTAGCATGTCCACAAACATCAGGGAGATCTCATGCTCATGAAGCGGTGGTTGGACTTGGGCTGCCACATCGATCCACCTTTGAGCATATTCTCGAAAGGTCTCGTTGCGCTTCTGTTCCATGCCTTGTAACAGCAGTCGATTGGGAACCATGTCGGTTACATGCTTATACTGATCAATAAAAGCTTTCACTATATCTCTCTATGACTTGATTTGAGCCCTGGTCAGTTGGTTGTACCACCTCAGAGCAAACCCTACTAAGCTGTCTGAAAATAGTGAACCAAGAGCTTCTCGTTGGTAAAACCACCCATCTTCCGACAAAACATCATTATATGAGCAGACGGACATGTGCTTCCATCAAACTTCTCAAAATATGGGGCCTTGAACCTATATGGGATCTCAACATCAGGAACCAGACTGAGTTCCCTAGCGCTTAACACATAGGGGTCATCCTTGTCTTCCTTTACTCGGAGCTTTTCTTCTAGGTCTTTCTGAGTATCCTTTAGTTGCTTAGTGAGCTCCGCTTTCACTTGGTTTAACTTTTCTAATTCATCAAAGTCTGGGATGTCGTCCCCGATAATCTCGGGATTTCTGAATGTCACCTCTAGTTGAGTTTGAGCTGCGGCACCAACATGAGAAGCAGATGCACCTTGTGTAGGATTCGGTGAAGGATCAATGAACAGAGGATTCTTGACGGTTTGGGCATAAAGGTGATCCCCCAAGCTTTGGGCAAGACTCTGACGGTACCCTTATCTCTCGACTCCTGCCTTAGCTGGGCTTGCAACAGCTGAGATATTTCTTTCATCATGTCTTGTTGTGACTTGAGGATGGTGTCCCTTAATTCTTGTTGGGTTCGTTCCATTTGACCACGTAGATCAGCTTCCAGCTTCGCAAACCCTTCCTCCATTCACTTTGTTCGTAAACGAGTATGATATGGATGTCGAATGATGGTAATTTTAAAGAACTGAAATGCAATGTTTTTTGTTTTTGAAACAGAAAGCTTTTTATTCAATTATTTGTTAACAGAACAAAGAATGCAAATAAATGAATTATGCATGAATGCAATGAGCAACACTGAGTTTGGCAAATATTATCGTTAAACGACTTTCATTGATAGAAACATAGTCTTGGTACAATAACCAAAGAAAGCCAACTAAACATATGACTTTAGGGTAGTATCGAGGTCAATGATCTCTCTCAAAATCCAAACAATCCTCTCTCATTCTTCAGAGTCATCGTCGACACAATCATGAAGTTTAGTAGCGTCTTCTGCCAAGAACTGTATCTTCTGGGTGATTCCTTGCTTCTAAACCATCCATTGCGCTAACACTTGTTCTTGCCTCCAAATGGTGTAGGCAGCGAACTGTAATTGCTCCAAACTTGGCATCGGGCGTACTTGAATGGCTCCCCTAAAGCTTGTCACATGATCTTTGAACTGTTGAACCTCAGTCTCCAACTCTTCAACGCGAGCCTCTAAAGCCTGGTTCTCTGACTTGCTTATTTTTAACTTGCTAGTCAAACCCTTGTGCTTGAAAAGAGACTTCTCCAGACACTTAACCTGATCCTTCAAAGCTTCATTTTGGCGACGTTCTTTCTCGAGCTGCCTAGAGTGAGAAGCGTGCAAGTTCTTCATTTCTTGTGTTAAAGTGAACACCTGGTCCTTGTTCTCACAATAAATTCTTTTATAATTCTTGGCTCTCGTTTTCTCCTCCCTGAGTCAGAGCTCTATCCTTTTGCCTGATCCACCTTCCACAACTCTCTTACTTTTGTTTAGCCTCTTAAGTTTCTGAATTTCTTCATTTTCTAACTTGAGCTCAAGTTCCAATTCATCATTTATCTTTTGTAGACCTTTAAACATTCCTTCAAACTATATCATTTCCAACTCAAAGTCGAATTTTTCTTGGCGAGCTTTCTCTTCGAGCTTGAGGTACCTCTCCTGCTCCCATTCAAGTTGTTTTCTCATCAACTCGGCCTCGGTAGGAAGTGTGGCCAACCTCTCTTCCATTGACCTCTTTCTATCAGGATTTAGTTGGGGAATATTGTCATTGACGCGGCTGAATCTTCATGCCTCATACTCGGGAGTGGTCATGTGGGTAGCATTCATGACTCTGACCCGTCTCACGCTGTTCCAAGCTGAAGAAACATCGTACACCACTGCCTTGTAGCCCTTTTCCTTCTCATAATTCATATTGAACTCATTCAAACCCTTGGTAGCTGGTACGAATTACTTCGAGCCATACTGTCTCAAAACCATAAGAGGAGCATAGACAGTGTGCCCCCAAAGTCCAAGTAATAGCACCCAATAGTGTATCCCGCACCTATAGAGGATACTCCTCGTAAAAAGCCACAGAGCCCTCCAAACTATATCTTTCTCTTTTAGGTTGCTAAGAACATCTACCCAAACTTCCTCAGATCTTCGGGAGGGCCAATCTCCTTTCGCAAAAATTCTTCTAAAGGTGAGAAACTGTCATTGTTGAGAGGCTTCGAGAAATTAGCATTTGACCATAGGTGACTATAGAACCATACTGTCAAAAGCAGCGGGCAACCATGAAAATGACCCTCACCATGCTCCCAACAAAACCTCAAAGATCGAAAAGTTTTAGCTAGAATCACAGGAACCGGATTGGTTCCACCACTCAAACGGTCAAACAGGTCCAACACTGTCGGATCAATTAGCCCTCGTGCCCGGGGAAAAAACACTAACCCATAAATTAACAATGCAAAGAGATCCCGCCGAACCCGGCCTATTGGATGTACAGAAGCCAGGGCTAGAATCTTATCCCATTTGAGATACTCCTTACCGTTCCAAGTAATGACCTGAAGCTCGACCCAGGATTCCAACATGTTCGAGAATCTCTTGAGTTTTCCCCGAAAGGCTTTGTTCTTACTCGGCTTCGAGTATACCCGAGTTTCGTCAATCTTCTCACGGTTTAAAAGGTCTTGATATTCTTTAATCGTAGGAGTTAAGTCAAAGATACCGATCGTGAAACAACTATAGGTGGGATTCTAGAACCTCACCAAAGCTTGCAGCAGTGCCTGATCCACCAGAACATATAACAAACATGCAATGTCACCATATTCTCTGCTGAAAGTGCATCTTGTTTCCAAGTCCCAATTATTCCAAAGTGTCTTCAGCCCGAAAATGTCGTTGTATTCCGTATTCATGAATGTCTCTGTTGCCAATGTTGACCTAAACCCGGCAGGGATACTGTCTCCCTCATGCAACTGCTCCCCTTCGGACCATATTTGTACGTCGGAGTTCTTTTCATCATTGCTGCGAACTAGGTCTCCCATCAATCTAGCCGTTAACTTCAGACTATTTCCAACTCAATGTGCTCTTTATGATATGATGACAATATACAAAACAAAAGAGTAACAAGGGAAAGACAGAAAAGAGAAGATTTATTCATGAGATAAAAACACGAAAGCGAGAAAAGGTAAACATAAACATATTACACAAAGAAAGTAACCTAACCACATGAGTTATAGTTCGCTAAGGTTATCCGCATGGCTCTAGTAATGGTGGTTTTCTTAAATTCTCACACATGGGTTTGGTTCTAATTAAGGGTATCGAACCTATCTTATTACCTACTAAGGAAACAAGAACCCAATTCTAGCCCATTATAAGCTTGCGAAATGGTTTCGATTCGAGGAAAGCAGACCTGATGACGTGGAGGCCTGCTCACGTGTCAAAAGGCGTGGATTCCGGAAGTGAATTACCGACCCGTGGAGGGATACTCACGTGGGTATATGGCGTTTCACTCCCGCTTAAGGGAAGGAGCTCAGGTATAGAGCTTAGTGATATGATGCAACACATATCGGTGACTCCTTAGAAATTAAATGAAAAATTAATTTGAGGACCACCGATTATCGAAGCCCGTGAAATCTCGACCACATTTTCAAGGAAGAATCATCCTGGTTAAAATTAATTAAAATCCCAATAATTTTCATTATTTAAAAGCAACAATTTTTCTTTGGCCTAACTCTCTTTTGTTCTGAAAAAATGAAAGCGTCCCCAGCAGAGTCGTCAAGCTGTAGCGACCTTTCTTTCTTCCTTTTGAAAAAGAATTAGGGTTAAGGGTGTTTGTTTAGAAAAGAGGTCGGCTACTAATTATCCCCTAAATCACTAATGAGAGTCTTTTGGAAGATTGGGGACTTCTTTTGAAAACCTTAAAGTTTTGAAAATGATGAAAACTTGGAGTCGCCACCGGCCACTTGGGTGAGGTAGGCCAGACACCATAGGAAACCAAAGATTCGTTGTGAAAGGGTCTGGGAGTTGGTTACGCGTGGGGAAGGATTAGCACCCCCATCACGCCCGGAACTCGGTACCAAAACATTTGTTACTCTTAAAAGGATGAAAATTATTGAAAATTACATTGAATTTAATTCAGAGTTCTTAGATGAAAATTAACCTTGATTGTACGGACTTTATCGAATTGGTGGATTCAAATTAATCGGACATTTAATTAATAAGGTTGATGATATATCGGACCACAGATTAAATCGACATCGAATAAGCCCGACTGGCATGTTAATTCATGGTTTGACTTCCGCACGTCACCTTTATGCGCATGATGCAAACATTTAAGTATGATGTGATGATTTTGTTAATTTTTAATCCATTTACCTCGGGATGGTAAGGATTAATTCGAATATTTTGTCAACATCCTTTAAGCTTGAACTGTTAAGACACAAATATTGGAGTTAATAAATACCTCCTTTTTACGATTTATATTAATTTTGAATACGACTAAGATTATATGAATGACAATTAAGGCATGACAATCAAAGGCATAAGTATAACTACACAAAAGGAAGGCCTAAATTATTTGAAAGCCCAATTAGCAATCTATTTAATAACTAAATGGTCCTAGCACTTAACCCTAAATTAATTAGCCCTAAAAACTAGAAACCCTAAATTACGTTGACTAATTTGTGATTTAACATTAATCTAAACATGAAATTGATTTTACCTTTAAAGCAATTAAGAAATGTTCAATTAATTTAATGAATTTAACATTTACCTCAATAAGTCAAGGATAAATATAAATTCACTAAATTAATCCGAACTCTAATCTAACTAATGCTCTAAAAAACCTAAGGCTAATTTAATTCTAAGATCGTCCCCTATAAGACGAGCACACGATCTAGATTAATTGAGTTAATTCACTTAATCTAGTCAAAAGCCCAAAAGAACCAAAACAAGGTCTAAGGCCCAAAAACCTAAAACCAAGCCCAAGACAAAGCTAGGCCTAAAGCCCAAATTAATACTATCTAATAAGGACCCAAAAAAAGACACTATGATACATTACGTATTAGAGTTATATAATATTCTAAAAAACCTATTATTTTAAATATATACATTAAAATACTTTATGTATTAAAATTATATAATATGTATAAAAAACCTATTGTTTTAAAGAAATTATATATGTTATACTTTTGTAAAATTACATATATTATATCTTTTAAAAAATTATATCCTATATTTAAAGGAAACTATACATATATTATAAACAAAAATATACATTATATGTATTTTGCAAAATTCTTCTATATATTTTAAAAACTATACTATACCACATATATATTCCACTTTTACAACACATTATTACATACTTAAAAAAACTATATACTTTATATATCAAAAATGTATATTCGAAAAATATATATCATAGGTCATATATATATATATATATTACATTTTACAAAATTCTATCTTATCCTTTGCAAACTATACATTATATACATCAAAAGGTATATATTGCATTTTTAAAAAATTCTATTATATAATAAAAAAACATATACACGATGTATCAAAAACGTTTTTATATATATTACATTTTTACAAATTTTTATTCTATACTAAAAGCATATATATATATTATAGGTTGAGAATATATACCTATATATGTTTCCTTTTACGAATTTCTACTTTACCTAAAAAATAAAAAAAAAAGATTATATATTGCATTTTTAAGGTCTCTACCTTATACTAAACTATGCACGTATTTATTCCCTAATGCATGACATTCGAACTAATTTTATCCATAAAATAACGATCACAAACGAGCAATATTAACATAAAAACTAAATTGAAATTGCTGGAAATAAATGTACAAGATTTAAATTAAAAATGCATGAAAAAGTATAAAAAAAAAAGAAATTAATTTGAAACTGGAAAAAAGGACTAAATTGGATGAATTGAAAATCAGGGGGCCAAAATTTAAAAGCATAAAACTAGTTATATAGGGACGAAATTGAAAACAAACAAAAAGTTTCAAGGACTCGGAGCGTGATTTACAAAGGCGGAATGGCTTTCCTTTGTAATTAGACCACGTGGAGGGACCAAAGGTGTAATTAGACCATGCGGAAGCCTTTCTGGCCCAATTTAAGAAAGGCGGAGGTCCTTAAAATGTGATTATACCATTTTAAAAATTATAACACTATAAATACCCATTTTATCCGAAAATCATACCTTTTAACCATTTTTTTCTGTTATAACACTTTCCCCCAAAACGTTCTCATGTGTTCTTTCAGTTCATCTGGATTCATCATGAACACAGATTCCGGCATCCTTCCGTCGTGTTTTCCTAAAACCGGCTTTCCCTTAGCCATGTCGGCCGCTGCTCGGCACTTGTCGAGCATCAATGGCGGTATGAATAGAGCAATAAATGTATCAACCGGAGCAGCTCAAAAGGTGTATCACTATCATATTTTGCTTCTGTGGTGTTTATAAATGGTTGATTTCTGTGTACTTTGAAAATTATAATGATGGATTTTATTTATTAACGTGTTATGAGGAAGGAGATCATTTGTAAATTTTAATTAATAAAAAAATATTATTATTTAATTAAGTAAATTATGAATGATGTAATGAGAATGATTCATATAATAATTTATTTTAATTTTGTTGTAAAATATGATTAATTACATATCGAGCCTTTAAAATTTTAATAATTATTTAAAAGTTATTAAAAAATTTAATAATATTTAATGATATATTATATTAGTGTTGCTCAGCAGTATGCACCACCTGTTCTAGATTTTTCTTTTGCCTAAACTCTCTCTCTCCCAAGCACAAGACACTCCACCCTATAATTCAGCTTCCAGGATCGAACACACCCAATATACTTAAAAAAGAAAAACTCAAAATCTATGATCCAGAGTGGTCTCGGATAACCCCACTACATGTAACGAAACCATCATGTAAATTTCAGCCACAGGTGATACGATTTCAAATGATCTATTATTTTAGAATTCGTAAAAAATAAATATATTTAAACACATTTAAACTTACGAGGTTTCGAAAAAACTTCATCCTACTTACTGTCACGAGCTTAAAAAAACCTTCACCCTACTTATTATCCAGACGTTATTTGTACTGTTATTCAACCGCACAGTTAGGATCAAGTGGAAAAAAAAATCAATGATACTAATTTGGAACTATTAATAATATTATAATGCTTAAAAGGTATAAGAAATTTTTGAATTTCTAAAAAATTAATTAAGCCTTAAACTTTATTTGCATCTAATTATATTTTTGAATTAAAAAAATTAATCAATTAAACATTGGATTAAAAAAATTAATCAATTAAGCCATTTGCTTAATTTTGACTATGAAATTTTAATATATTTTTTTTAGATATTACTGACACATGATATACTACAATTTTATCATGTTACATTTACATATATTTTTAAAAAAATTATTTTTATAAAATTTTTATGCCTTTTGAATTTTTTAGAACTTTTAAATAATATTTTGTATAAATTTTTTTAAAAAAAATATCAAGTAAATATACTGTGAAACGAGACAGTACACCAACAGATTTAAAAAGAATTGTTAAAATTTAATGGTCAAAATTAGTCAAAGGACTTAATCGATTTAATTTATTAGTTTAAGAGCTTAATTGATTCAATTTCTTAGTTCAAGAGAATAATTGAGTGTAAAAAAATTTAAAAACTTAATTAATTTTTTTACCAAAAGTTCAAGAGTTTTTTATATGCTTGAGCCGTATTATAAAAATAAATGAACTAAATATCAAACTAAAATAGGGAGGTTTAAATTTCAAATTCCTGCACAGCGGAGGGACTTAAAACATAATAAGACCCTTTAGTACTTCAATGCAATAAATGCGGAAGCTGGAATGAAGGAGAGACTAGAGAGCTTTTGTTTTCAGGATTGTAAACGCGTAAACACTGTTCCTCAGTAATATTACATCCATCCTCAAATATCATCAGGAGTTAACGTTTTGCATTGGCAGAAAACAGTAACCATGCCATGTGTGAAATGTTTGTACAGTCAATCCAAATGTTGTGTAAGAATGGTAAAACCAAATTCCAAACTAATTATGCCTGCTTCCACAATGACTATGTTTATCTTAAGCTTTGCTTTCTGATGCAGCATGAAGAAGTTCATCTGGAGTTGCAGCCGGGTCTAAATCCCAACATCGATCAGGCAAATCACCGGATTCTCCTTCTAGTAACCAAGCTGGAACCTGGTGTGAAAACTGAAACATCTCTTTCCTTGGGATCCATCTAACGGCATCCTTGTCTGTTATTCTCTGATACACCGTCTTGAAACCAATCAATTTGACGAGGGGAGTAACCCAAACTCCAAGTTCTTCGTTGTAATCCTCGAGCACCTCCACCATCTCATATTGGTGCCTTACATCAGCAGGAGTTGACCTGTTCCAATCAGGTGACCAATTCCGATAAACAGCCCAAACATCTCCTCTTTTTGGGAATATGCGAACGCAGCCTCCCCTTCCAGCCTTTTGGCCTCTCAGAAGATGAGAGAAAATGTTAACTTGATCAATAATGTCAGAACTCCATGCCCTGAAGTGTCCACACGATTTCGTAAACCCAGAATCCAACCAATTCACTGACCCAAATTCATTATCAGATTTGGAGTTCAGGTAAGTGATGTGAATCTTAAATGGTTTTTCAGAGATAACCTGGCGAATCAAACAATACAAACGAGGCATACCGTCGTCTTCATCGTAGAGGGCCCATATTTGCTTTGGTTTGAAGCATTCCTCTGATCTATCTTTGTCAAAATCATGAAAGTCGGAGTCGGGGACTGTGATTGAGACTGCTGCACCTTTATTTGATGCGGATTGATTAGCAGAAACAGATAAATTTGTCCCGTTGAGAGCCTTTCCAGCTGCTAGTGATTGACCATATTCTTTAGCACCTGATTTAACTACTGAAGCTGCAGCAGCTGCCTCCGCAGCCGACTTAATCTCTTCCAATTTCTTCCGAATTTCAGTCCTCGCCTTGTCAATTAACAATTTTCTAGCATCAAATAGCGGTGTCAATAAGCTTCGCCTATTTGGGGGTTCGCTGGGGTTGGAAAGCTTTGGATCAGGCTCATTCCTGTTTCCATTTGCTAATCCTGCTTCGGAAGATTTGAATTCCTTGTCTTCAAATCCATTTATATATTCAGAATCATTAATAACCTTCCTTTTCTTTTCAACGTTACCTGACTTAGATCCTAAAGACTCATTATAGCCATTGAACAAATTTATAGTTGACTGAGTGGCAAAGCTTTTCGAGGCTTTTCCATTGGCACCAGATTTCACCTTCGACCCTGCTACTCTAGCATCTCCGTTGCTCTGATATATGGCCTCGGCAGAAATGGCTGATACTCCATTATGACTCACAACCCCGGTAGAAGTTCCAGAGAACGAGCTCCATTGAAATGACATGTTAGGAACGTACTCATACCCATGCCCAGAATGATGACCTGAAACCCCATTTCCCTTGAAAAAAGTAGCATTTGTTGGGACATATGCGACCCCATTTCCATGACTCCCGTATCCATTACTTGGCACATATGACCAAGGACAATATGGGAAAGAACCGTTCACAGGGGCTGATCCAGTTTCAACAGCAATGAACGTACCACGGCAGTTCTTACAAGAAAGCCTCTTGTTCACATATTTCCGAAGATACTCATACTGAACTTTACAAGACGTGCAAACAGTCCAAAAAGTATCAAGTCTACTTTGTGTGGTTGCATTAACACATGTTACCCCAGCAGCATATGCTGAAGTTTGAACCACTCCTGAAGGCATCTGTTTGTTTCTCTTGATATCATGTGAACTTTTCTTGATTCTATCAGACAGAAAAGTCCATGCCTCAGATACAAGTTTGAATGCCCCATCGGCTCCCACACATTTATTCTTATCAGGATGGAGTAACACAGCCAACTTTCTGTACTGTTTCTTCACTGCCTCTCTGTCCGCTGAAGGCTTCAACCCAAGAATCGAATAATAATCGGTTTCACCATTACATTTAACCTCAGAGGCGGCATACACTTTGAATGTGGATACCATCTGTGAGATACCATCCAATCCCGGATACAGTGATTTAGCCTTTAAGGCATAGGTCTTAGCACCTGCAAAGTCTCTTTCACAAAATCGTTTATTCGCGATCTCTTTCGCTTTAAGGGCTTCCTCTTTGTTCACATCCATTCAGAAAATTTTGGCAAATTTCAAAACCAAACTCTCGAAACAAAAGTTGTCATATGCCTCTGCTTAACCTTAAAAAAGACTGAATTGATATATTCAACCATCTCATCTTTTCTGCATATGGTCAACAGGACAACAATTAGATCTTTCCCAAACTCAAGCTTCATTTTCCCGAGTAAAACACTAATTCGTCAAATCACGCAACTTTCAAACACCCTTAATTAACCCTAATTATTTATCTTTGGATTCAAAATAACACTTCCACCACTAATTGATTTCGGAGAAACCACAGAAAGGCGGGAGAAAGATGAAATTTTAAGCTAAATCTATTAAAATTAACCACATCCAAGCATTATGGAGCATTATTAGGTTACAGCATATCTTAGAACCAAAAAGAAAGTAGGTTAATTTCCTTTCTTTTCCAGTCATTTCCTCAATTAAAAGAAACCCATTTGAACAAAAAATAGCAGCTAAATCCGCAGAAGTCGAAAACCCAGATCACAGTAATTTCAAATCAAATGACAAAAAAGCAAACGGATCGAAGTTCAACAGGTCAAAAATTGCTTAAATCAAGTACTTTGACCCATAATTTCTACCAAATAGTCAAGGCTTTCTACGAATTTAAAGTGTTTACAATTAAACATGTCCACATGAACTATACTTGGGAAGAAAAATTGAACTCAAACTCACCTAGATTTGAGAAGTGAAGCAAGACCCAGATCGCCACGTGCCCTTTACAGCTTGCAAAAATCAAGATTTTGAGCTAATTTCTGAATCTCAGTACCGATAGAAAGGGAAACAAAAAAATCAGAATTATTTTTTCTATTTTTGGGCTGTAGGGGAGTCCACTGAACTAAGTGAAGGGATTCAAATGAGGAATTAAAATCGGCCGAGGAATAGGGATTCCGTCGATCTCCGATCGGCAAAATGGGATGGGACAGAATTAATATTATTATTAATAAAATAAAATAGATAATTTCATGGAGAGTAAACGATGTTAATAGTATTTAATGGTGTGTGCTATTACAGTCTGTATTTATTATTTATTTTATTTTTAATATAAAATTTATACTTTTTATTAAAGAAAAAGACATAATTAAGTATTGTATTATTAGTAATAATGAAAATTACTAGTATTTATTTTATTTACATTTTCCATATAAAGGTAATGATATATATTTTTAACATATGACTTGATATAATGTATATACTATCTGAATTTTTCTCTACTTATAAACTGAAATATATTAAAATTTAAATATGTTTAATTTTATGTTCTTTTATATATTGTATAAGCAAAATACAAACCGAGTTAGATTCAATAAAGAATTAACATATATTTTTTAAAAATACATCAATTAAAGTACCAAACTAATTATGATATTAGTGATAATAGAACATTACTATTTAACCAATGTGATAATAGAACATTACTATTTAAACAACATGATAATAGAACATTAATATTTAACTAACATGGTTACAATAACAAGGCACATTACACTCTCAAGGAGGGGATTTCGGTTCTAACTTTGGAGACAACATTGTAAGAAAAGAGAGCTACAAATTTTGAACATGAATCATAAAATGAAAATGTACTATACCAAGATAAGAAAATTACTATTTGAATTTTTAGGAAATTTGAATTTTGCCATTGAATTTTTAAATTATTTTTATAAAAATCAGTGTCATCTGTTGTCGTTTAAAAAAATTAATGTGACATTTTATCATCTTTCATTTTTTTTTTGTTCTTCTAAAGTTGTTAAACTTTAAACCTATGCTATGTGTCAAGGTCATCCCTTATTATATTACGACCCTGCCTTGACAAGCCCGTTCATTACCGAGCAATGGTGGACCGAGTGATGATATGAGCAGTCCCTAAGGAGCTACCAAGTCAAGGATGCAAGTTGAGAAGCTTTAGGAAGACGATGAAGGCCCTATCCAGAAAGTGTCCTCATTTGGGACGAAGCAACGTCTACTCACGGCATTCCTGGTAAGTTTATTTAGCTCTTTAGGGGGAAGTGGTCTGGTGTCGGGTCTCCACCATCCCCCTCGCCTGGGCTAGCGACTGAGCTTCCTTGGTGTAAGCGACCTACTCCTAGGCCTATGTGGGGCCTAGGTGTGCGGGCAGTGGGGCCTAGTGGTTGGCGCACTGTCTCCCCGGGAGAAATACCTAGGGACGGTTTGGGGCCATAGGGCCCCATATCGCGCTTGTGGCTGAAGTACGAGGTTGGAGTGCAGCTATCGCTAGGCCCTGCGGGATTCGAAACTCTAAAGCCTTAGGGTGTGACCCTGAGAAGGCTAGACCGAGATAACTCCTTGGACAATGAGGCAGGAGGAAGGCTGACTTGTCTGGGTAACACCCATTTCAAGTGCCGCACGGCTTGCCAACCGAGCAAAGGGGGCCTGTCCGTGGCACTATGCAAGGTGAACATGGAATGATTTCCTTTATAACATCTTAATTGTTGATATGATATAGAGAGTATGCCAACAAGTTGAGCGAAGAAACATGAGAGTTGAGACAAGCACAAAGATGCATGCTCACTTATGTATTTTAAATTATTGGGTTACGTTTATATCGTAATACTTTTAAAGATTTCGCAACACTGCAAACTATAACTGCATTTAAAATTATAATTATTTTTTAAAAAAACTATTCATTTAAAATTATAATTATTTTTAAAAAAAACTATTCTACATCATCTGTAAACGCGATATCGCGACAACAACCCTAATTTAATACTATAACTATGTTGCAACTAATTTTTTATTTGATACATGAATTTGTTATGTGTTTCGCTGCTTAAAGGTATTTTATTCATTCAAGACTGAACACAAGATGTTAATTGAAATAAAGCATACCAGGAGAGTAGATCCTTCAAGAGGGGGGAAAAAGATAAAATGAAAGTGGGATAAACCCTCGAACAAGCAATATTAAAAAAACAAAATAACGAATAAGCAGGTACATTGTACTCTTAAGAGGAGGACGTAAATTCGAACTTTAAAGACAATATTATTGAGAAGAATAATTTTACACCTCAAATATAAAACGTAAGAAGGTGATATATGTTGAAAAAAAATGAATAAAAGTGAATTTCTAAATCAAACGTTAAAGAAAAGGAGCAAACAGTAATTTGTAAAATAAAATAGTTTTGTATTTCAGATACCTGTTTGTTTACTTATTTAAATTGATAAATAATTCCATTGCAAGGGGGAAAGTTGAATTCTTTTCTTTTCTTTTCTTTTACTCCACAATACTAATATTGGTATACGTAGAAGAGAAGCAAGATAATGTTCCTTATGTCGCATACGTAGCCTACTATTCTTTCAATCTTAAACTAGCAGATGAACAATCCTATATCAATTATCAGAGACTAGCTAAACAAAATTCAATCAATAAATAAAGCCATCTCTATTTTAGGTCTTCTCTCCTTTTCGAGATAGGCCATATCCAGACAAAAATCTTCTATTTTTGGTGTTCTTTTTTATATTTCAACATTAAAAAAAATAAGTTTAATTCTAAATTTAAATTATAAATTTTAAAAATACACCCTAACAGTAATTTTAAACCCTAATTTTAACAATTAAATATAATATTTTAATATAAAACATAAATAAAAATACCGAAAAAAGTAAAAAAAATTATTCGCCATATCCAAGAAAATTGGCCAAAAAAAAATATACTATTAAGTATTTTTTTTACGTGCAACACAAGTTAATTTTTTTAATGTATTTCTTTATATATAAGGTTCAAATATGAAATTTTAGAATTAATTATTTTTTAATAATATAGTTAATTTACAGCGACAATTATTAAATAATTATAGCGATATAAGGGCATTTCCATATACCAGATGAGAAAGGCGACGATAAATCAAACGTTGAGGGGCTTGCAAAGGAACATTAGAGACGACGGTGAGGATTCCACGACGACTTTGCCGTTGTCACTATTAATTCCATCAACGCCGCCGAGTCTCTCGTAGCAATCAACGCAAAACAAAGACAACGACAGCTGGAACTCGTCGCGAGTCCAAGAAGCTCCCCGGACTGGCCCGAGTCGGCTCAGCACGGGCCTCACGCAAGCCATGTAGAGGCGTCTGTAGCCACCCAGCGCAACAACGACGGAGCGCACGCTGGAAGGTGGGGAACAAACGTGGCGGAAGCAGAGGTGTTCCCAGAGGGAGTCGCTGCGAGCGACGCTGCACCAGAGGCTGCAGACGCAAGCGGCGACGCTAAGGGAAAGGCCGTCTAGGCGTTTTAGGATTTCGACGACGATGTCTTCATGGTCGTTGATGAAGAAGACGGGTCTCCTCTTTTCGTTTCTCTCTCGGTACTGTTGCACCATGGCTAAAGGCTAAAGCTTGAGAGGAAATGGAAAAAGAGCAGAAATGGTGGGTTATACTACGTACAGCTGAATGCAACCTACATCTCAAGGATTTGACTTTGGGGAAAAGATAGGGAAAGAAAGTTCTTTTTTTGGGCTATCCAGACAATTTAAATACTACATTAGCTCATTTGATCCAAGTGATAAGTAACTTGATATTGCTTAAGCAGTTTTTGAATTCGAAACTTTGTGTATATAGAAAATCAACTGGAAGGCCCCCTCACCAAAAACCAATTGTGTGACACGGTTCAATCAGAACTAGTCAAAACAAAACCTTGGAAAAAAACGACATTAGTTCATTTTTGGAAACAATTGGTAAGAATCGTTAGAAACTTCACAACAATTTACCTATTATTATTTGATCTAACTGAATGAGTATCAAAATAAGTATTAGGCTTTTGATGACAAAAATAAAGAGGTGGTTGCCAAGGGTAGGGCTATACCTAGCAAACTTGATCCGAGAACCGAGAACTGAATCGATTTACTCGAACCGAGACCGATATGGATCCGAACAAGATGACCCAAATGTGACCCGAAATCCGAAATGAACCGAACCAAAATCGAAACCGATCCGAAATCTAGAAGAACCAATATTGATCCGTAACCGATTTGACCCATAACCGATTTGATCCGAACCGATTTTCACCTGAACCGAAAGTAACCCGAAATTAATTTGCTCAAAACCGATCTAAACCGAACATCAACCCGATTTTAACCCGAAATAATATATGTTTTATTATCTTTTTGTATTATAATAGTACTAATTAATCACTACATTTGATAAAAAAGTATGAGGGAAAAGTAAAATCCTAATATACATATTCTAGTCAATTGCAAAGAAAGGGGGAAGTAGGAGGGAAAAGTAAAATTCTAATATACATATTCTAGTCAAATTTGATAATATATATACACATATACTCGAGTTAAATTTTTAGGTAATATTTCAAAATGTTCATCATATGTGCAATTATAGTCTAAGGTTTGATTCCATGCCCATAAAATTATCTCTCTCTTTTTTTACATGTATTTTGAAAATATAAAAAATTCTATCGTACTAAAAACCAGCATCGAATATAAAATTAAAAAACATAGTTATAGGATTGGATCGGGATTCGTTAGTTTCAGGTTAAATGATTAAAACCAATGATGGTTGATTTTGAAACATTGAATGATTGGAACTAAACCTAAATTATAATATTAACAAATAAAAAGACATGTTTTTACAAGAATATATGATTAATTATTTATATAATATACACGATTAGATTCACACCCAAGTCCAACTCAAAACGAATTGGCCCAAAAATTTAAAGATTGACCCGACCCGACCCGAACGACCCATATCGACCCGACTCGAAAACATCCGATCCGATATTAACCCGACCCAAAAACAACCGATCTGATATTGACCCGTATCACTGATCCAATACCCGAATTGACCCGAATCGTCATAGAACCGAACTAAAATCCGAACCAGACCTGAACCGATCCGACCCGAATTTAAACCGAATACAGACAAACCCGAAATGAACCGAACTGAAATGATCCAAACTGAAACCGAACGACTCGTTTGTCACCTCTAGGCAGGGCATGGAAAAAATGAGAAGGGGACAAGGGAAAAGAGCCGGCTCTTGCCGGAGAGCTGAGGCTGACGCTCTGCCTTTCTCTTTTATTGATTTTGTAGATTTGTTTTGGGGAGTTATGTTGCTTTTGTTGTTATTTGCATATTTGAAACAAAAAATTCTATTTTCTCACTTTCGGGGTTAAAATTATTTGGACAACATAAAATTAAGTAATTTGATCTTTTTATATACGATGTTTGTACAAATAAGATATAAAGATGAATAAAAATCACTGTCATAGTATCAAATAGTTGTCAAGTTTCCTTATTTTTATTTTTAATATTATTAAAGGATACACGACAACTATACAATATTGGTCATAGGATATTTATTTTTCATGATCAATGCACAGAATAATTATCTTTATATATCATATTTAAACTAAAGAAAATATATAATACACTAGCGGTAAAAATTATTTGTTTATATAAATGTCTTAATTTTAAGGGTTAAAGATCTAATTTAAAGGTTTAAAATTTAGATTTTATGATTAAATTTTAGAATTTAAGTTTTTAGAATAATATGTCAAGAATTTAGATTTTAACTTTTAAACTCTAAATTATAATCATAAACTCTAAATTCGAACTATAGTCTCTAAATTCTAAACACATAAGCGTAAACTCCTAAACTATAAACCTTAAATTAAATCTCTAATCACTAAAATTAGAGCACTTGTGAATACGAAAAAAATTCACCGTCGGTGCATGGTATAATTACCCTTTAAATTATCCATAAATCTCTTAAATTAAAAAATACAATTAAGTAAATGCATTCGAACCACAATCTCAAAACAAAATAATTAAGTTAAAACTTATTCAACAAGCAAAATTATTCCATTTAAGGACACGCCTTATCATTTTTTTTGTTAGAAAAAAAGCAGCTGAGTCAGCATTATTACGATTTTTTTTTATCAATTTAACTTTGGGCAAGTCAATGCATATAAAGTAGTTATCAACACCACTGATATTGCTGATCTAATCTTTATTAGCTCATTCAAGAATATGTACGTAGAGAGATCCATTGGTCGAGTGGTAAACAACATTATCTCATTTTGTATAGGATCGAATCCCGATATTACCTTAGAAATATAATATTTCTATTTAATAAAAAAATTATGCTCATGCTTAAAAGAGATTCAACCTTTACTTACAGGTGAAATTGCCCAAAATCACCGTCAATTTCTGCACCACTTCAAAACCTTGACCAGATAACCAAACCAATCAAAAGCATCTCAGTTCCAAGACTATCATATGTATCAACTTTGTACATGAAGTCTCTTTAGTTCAGCCAGTTGCACAACTCGAGTGACCCAAGCATAGCCGTACATCAAAAGGTTTTCCTTCGCTCCGTCGTAGTTAGCAGTAATTGACCATGTTCTTTTATTTCCTCCACAACTTGTCAGCATTGTATAACAGAGTTGATGCTAATCGACCAATATGCACAATATTTTGTACTGGTAGTAGTTGACTGCTGTCGAGAAGGCTATGAGATACTTCTCTCTTCCATGATTAGCTTCTTGAAAAGTCCACGTTGTACTGGTAGTAGTTGACTGCTGTCGAGAAGGCTATGAGATACTTCTCTCTTCCATGATTAGCTTCTTGAAAAGTCCACGTTGATGATCGATAAACTGCAAAAATAAGTCCCTCAACTCCTTAGCTTTATCGTATTCCTCTGTCCCATAACAAACGACCTTCAATTCATTGCTAAATCCGGCACCCCTTCCGTTGAGTAGTTTGTTCTGTAAAATGTAAAAGCTAGGCGGTGTTAGAAGGCATTGAGGTCTACATGCTGGTAAGATTCGGGTTTAACGGGGCAAGCACAACCACCTTTGAATCTATTCTCATCAAAATAGAATTAGTTCACTTGTACAGGATTATAGGACTTACTGGAGATCCAAGCATCGAGGCCCAATGCTCGTTCATTAACATTTTTTCAGTGGCCATCCATGGCCTGTAGGCAGTAACGTGAAAGGATGTGCTGAGAGCAAATATAAGGTACGGAATAATAACGGTACAAAGACAACACAACCATGCATATGTCATCACTTACCTCCCATTCAAGGATACAATGAAATGATTGGGATTCTGAAGAAAACCAAACAACCGTTCAAGATCTTTCTGGCAATCCAAGATAATGACACCATTGGTGTATGGCTCCCAAGGTAGACTTGGGAAAATGTGTACTCGTGCTGCAATGGAAGTTTGCTTATGGATGAACTCGGAAACTGTTGACGAGGACAACTCCTTTTCAAGATTCTGAACTAATATTATGTAAAGGTTTTTTCCCCTCCTACATCTGTATCCTCTTGTTTAATAGCACAACGAACTTCTGTTCCTCCTATAACAGTTGCAGCCAAATCCAATAATCACGACAAACAATATTTATTGATTTGATAAATTGAATATTTATTGTGATATACAAGGACAAACCTTCAGATGGAGATACTGCAATCAAAGACAACCGAGCACACTTCCCCTACAAATAGGCAAGACATAGCATCAGTTATCTCTCTACCAACAATCAGTTATCTCTCTACCAACAATTTTAAGACAATCACACCAAAAAGTTACATGTCTTAAACGCCTAGCAAATCTTGGCTTCCGCTTGACAATTTGGCTACCATTCTCCTTTTGTTGAGCAATAAGATTGCAAGCAAGATCATTACTAGTGCCAGAAACAGATCCGTGTAAGGTTTTCTCTATTTTCTCCACGAAAGATGCAAGTTTTGGGTGAACCTCCAAACCCTGGATAAGACACATCTGCAACCCCCTTGTCTGATATGTTCCCAACGTTAGGACCATGCAGCCAAGAGAGTAGGAAGGTGCACTCACACTCTTCTTGTCCATTTACATTAGAATGCTCCTTGTACAGTACCTGAAAAAAATATGCACTTAATAAGAACTCAACATACATCTTTATATAAAATAAAGTTTATGTGCACGAATTCACACTATGAAAAGCAAGCTATATTGCAAGGATTAATAGTAAGTGTCAGATACAATATATACTCGAAATGAGTATGCATAGTTTCTTTTTAAGGTTTTTTATATCTTGGAATCATTGTATTCATATATCCATATTCAAATATGTTCCAAACAAAGTACTTTGAACAGTTTAGGTAATTTAGACAAAAGGGAGTATGCCAAACGCCAATACATAAGCAACACAACACAAAATTTCAAAGAATGAAGCAACAAAATGAACCTTTATCAACAGCAAAATGCAAGAAGTTATATTTTTAGAAGTGAATAACAAAACCTCCTACTTTATAGAAGTAAAAAGTAAACAGAAAGTAACAATTATATAAAGCCTCTCAATGGTCTGACCTTGAGGAGGTAAGATATCAGAGGCTTTATTTAAAACACTACTATTTTCAAATTGGTTCACTCGTTATGCATTCAGAAACACTAGCAATCCAAATAACATATAATTTATACAATGATTGAGTAAAACAAACAATTAATAAACTTTAAAATTTTGCGTTATCTAAACACAAATATATATATATATATATATGTACGAGTTCAAAATAACCTTTTACATTTCATTAATTCGTATTTCATTCCTACTAAATAAACCGGAAAAGATCGCCCTCTTGAATTACAATTTATAGAAGTAACGAAATGTATTCTAAGTTTGGTTCCTCATTCCGGAAAATCCACCTTCCCGGGTCAAAAATCCACTACCTTTTTAGTGCTCATTTTTATATTTCAACATTAAAAAATATTAAAAAATTAAATTCTAAGACATAGGCCTTACACCATAAATCCTAAACCCTAACTATAATCCCTAAACCTAATCTTTAGTGTGAGGGCATAAATAGGAGCACCAAGAAAAGTAGAAGATTTCCAATTTTCCATTCCTTTCCTAGTAACATAGTTCCAAAACATCTTAAACCCAACAAATGATCTCTATGTAAAAACGGACGGTGTTCATTCTAGAAGAATCATGTTCAATCATTTTATCTGCAAATTTTGTATGCATTGTCGAAGAGTTCAAATATTTCTGAACAAATATTACATTTAATCGACCCTTTAAACTATTCAATTAAAGGTTATGAACATTTTTTAATGTTATGCCTAGGTTTTATTGCCTGACCTCTCTAATGATGGAAACTAGATAAACTCTAACTGCCTATAGTTACCTTTCTTTCCCTTCAAATTTAAGAACAAAATTACAAAATAACAATGAATGTGGCAGAACTTCTATTAAAAAAATGCTAATGAAAATGAAAATCAATTTCAATAAGAGCAAGGACTTATGCGTAAATCCTCGACGATGGCGTCGTAAAAGCGAACGTCGCCGAAAAACATCAGCAGCACAAACGCGCATGCCTTCCTCGACCTTGGAGCAGTCAGTATCCTGGAGCTGGGCAGAGGTCTTACTGAACCTTCGGATGAAGTCGTAAAGCTCGTCCTCCGACTTGAAGCTGTCGGCGACGAAAGCGTTGTCGTGATCGTCGGTGAAGTTCTCGTACTTGACTCTCAGCTTGTCACCTAACACGCCCTCAAACAATACTCGAACGTTATACCAGGCGTCATCTAGGTAGGACTGAAATTCCAAGTCGTAACCTTCCATCGCCGCGTCGGTGAAGTTGTCATCGCCGGAATGCGACATTGATGACGAAAGAGAACTCCCGTGCCTTTTTGTTTTATCTTTTCTAGGATTATAACCTCTCCGGTTATTGGATTTCGGAATTCGTTCACTTTTCCAAGGGATTACTGTGATTGGAAAAGAATTTGGCGTTAATTGGATGCGGCTCTATTCCAGATTCTAAAACCTTCCTCAAATTTAATTTCCTATAATAAAAAAATGTTTACAAAATAGTATTAATTTAACATCTTAAAATTTACTAGGAAGTAAACAATCTAGTTTGATTATAAGAAACATGGTAATAATGGCTTGAATACTGATTCTTCTCCTAATTTTTTCTTTCTAACAACTCTAGTTTCTTCTCTTCAATAATTTTATATCGCCGGCACGTTTCTCTTTTTTTTTGAGTTAGTCGGCGATCGGTAATCATCTAACTATTGATTATAGATAGTCGATGTTTTATTATTTTTTTATTTTTTTAATAAGAATTTATGTCTTTACGGCACGTGTTTTCTTCTGTCCTCGTAACATGTTTTCTTTGTTTTTGTGGTTTTGTTTTCATCTGTCCTTGTGGTATGATTCGGCATACCCTAGCGGTCGATCGTTGTTTGCATAGAGTTTCTAATCGACGCTAGTTCCTGATTATGATTTTGTCGGTGGTCACGCAAAGTTAGATCCTCATTCGGTTGATGGTTGTTTTGCCGATGTAATCAGTCCTGGATAGCGAAACATTCTGCCGGATAGTTTGGATCGTTCACCACTTTTTTTTCATCAATTAGAGTCAAGGAGATTCAAGAAGCTTCTGAATTTTGATGGTATGCTTATTTCCATAGATAATTTTTTACTTTTTTTTTGTTTTTAGTTGTAAGAAATTTAGGTACATTAGTCTCATTATTTTTCTTCATGGATGCATTGTAATTATGTTATCTTCTTTGGTTATAATAAAAATTCAGTGGCCATATTCAAAAAAAGACTTGAATACAAACATTAAATTAAAAATACTAATAAATGTGTTTAGAGCATCACTATAACATCATTTTGGTGTAAAAAATAATATAAATAATTATAAAAAGTGAAATTAGTGTAAATAGATCAATTCAAATTTTTGTACTAAAACAGTGCAAATTAAAATATTTAATATTATTTTAGTGTAAAGAAACCAACGACAACCTTTACGCTATAATACCTTTGCACCATTTTGATTTTTTTTTAATTAAAAATAATTTGGTATTGTTATAGTTCTATACCAAATACGGTGTGGCATCGTAGACAACACCAAAATAATAGCATGAGAATTTGAAATATAGTGTTGGGATGGAAGATGAATGGTGATCAGAATACACCATTTATAGTGAAATGGTGTGAAAAAATAAATAAGGTTGGGATGCTCTTAATCAAAGTAGCATTTAATCAATAGTAAATTGATCTAGCATAAATGTATTATTAGGTGTTCTAAATAAAGTTAAAATTTTAAAATTTGACATTTTAAACAGAATAAGTTATTTTACAGAATCACTTTTATAGGTTATGTAGTAAATAATTTAAATTTATCGGTTAATGAAGTAAATATCAAAAACTATATTAAAAATTGAAAAACTTCAACTTATACTAAAAAAACGTTATGAACTCTAACAAATTTGATAGTTATCGAAATGTATTTTAATTTTGTTAATTATTTCGTCACATACGAATATAATTACTGATTACTAGAATTTGGAAGTGAGGAAAAAACTTTTGTAATTTTTCTTTAGGCATAAAGATAATTTTAATTCTTAATGTTTAATTTTTTGTCATTTGGGCCCTCATCCTTTTTTAAAATAAATTTAGCCCTCAATCTATGTCTTTTTGACAAATATCTCATTTTTTAATTAGCATGATGACTTGACCGTTAAAAATTTAACGGTGGTAACATATCATATACATGTGATAATATATTTTAAATGACATGACATGTAACCTATCAGTTACATACATGTGGAATATAATTTCATTCTAATATAAAATATAAAACAATTAAAACTCAAATAGAATATTAAAAATTAATTAAATCTAAAACAAAAGCCCGCGTGAAAATTCTCAACCCTAACTACAATAGAATAAAAATCCTATCTAAAAAAGTATGAACGCAGTCTAAAAAGGAAGAGATTTGTAGAGATTGCTTATTGGTAAATCAAAGGTAAAGGATTTTGATACTAATCAATTGGGTTTTTTATTATTTTAGTTTAGAATTTAAGTATTTTAGTGTTTAATCTAAATCGGAGGCTTTAGGTTTTTGAATTAAATCTAGTGTTTTATATGTTGCCTGAATGTTTTGAGATGTGATGGGTGAGAGTTTCGATCGTTTTAAGCTGCCTTAGTTAGTTGGTTATTCTTGCAAAAGGGTGATGTTTCAAACTTCAATTATATTTGTAGGTTTTTGAGCAATGTGAATTTTTTTCTTTGTTGTTTTTGTGGTGTCATTTTTTTTGTTTTTGATGTTGATAGTAAGTTAGACGTCATAATTTTTTAGGGTGATCTTTATTTTTTGCTTGTGTTATTTTTTAAGTTCGTCAGACTATTGAATCATCACAGACTTTTATATTATTGATTCATATTTACAAAAAGGTCTTTTTTAAGAGTAAGTATGGATTGTGTCCCTCTTGAATTACTAAGACAAGACGTGGGGATGATCTTATGAAATGATAATATGGTTCATTGCTGCTTTTGGTGGAAGTAAAACTAGCTTAAGCTTGATCATTGTTATTATGATTTGTCTTGTGTTGGGATTCAATTTAATGTTGATCGTGATGTGTGAATAGGTTCTTAACTTGTGTTCCAATGGTAGTTTTAAGAAGGCTAAGCGAATCTCTGATAGATGTGATCTTCGATCTTTGACAGTTTGACCTGATTGTTGTGATAAATTTTTGTATGTTTTGAAAATTATCTTCTTGTGGGCACCCGAGCAAACTTTGATTTAGCCTCCAGAAAAGTTTGACGGTGACTCTAATCTTTTTGTTGTGTGTTTAATGTTTTAGTTTATTTTATCGTGTTGTTTTAATTGAAAAGGCGTTTGATTGTTTTGAATTCATCGTAGACATTTTTTGTATGTATTATACCACTTTTGTGGTTTTATTATTATAAATAATAATTTACTGTTAAAAAATACTTTTATTTGTTTTCAAGCATGTTATATGTTTGTGTTGAATTTCTAAAAAATGTTTTAGTTAGATCACATGCTCTTCTTTTTCAAACAAAGAACATATCATAGAGCAACAAGGAGGGAATCCCCGTTGAAGCAACTGTTCTACAAGAAAAACTAAACTTCAAAATAAAAGGATATATGTAAACTGAAAACTAATTAGACTTGATTAAAATTTAAGGGATATGATACCAAATTGTTTAATGGTAGAGTGTTGCATTCCAAGCCACCCTTATATTCTTCCCACAAGAGACAAATATTAAAGCAAGGTCTCCTGCAAGCTTCAAGTATGCATTTCCTATCTTATGGAAAGTAGTTGAAACTTGAAAGTCATTTTCTCCAGCATTGTTTATCAAGGATCATAATCGCATGTTGGCATTTATGTGGAGATACTAACACCAAACATTCGTGAGTATATGTCATAACATTTTGATTTTAGTTCAGATCAGAAAATTTGATTCTCTTGCAATTTAAAGCAGACTCTTGTGAAAATTCTCTCATCTTAACAGAGTAGAAAGAGCAGGAAGAAGAAATTTTTTTGGACTACCAAGTATAATCGAATATTCCAAAGCTGCAACTTCTATACTAATTATTCTAAACAGATTTTTAAAACTAGTTTAACATGAACAAGTTTGAGGGTGATTTTTAGGATAATTGATGTTTCCACACAAGGTAATTCTGGTTAAATTGTCATTTATTTATTTGTGAAATTTAACCAATATAAAAAACAACAAAAGTATTTATACCAAAATACGATATCTCAAACAATGTGACTATATCCAAAATTAATTATATCATAATCGTGTTGACAAACTACCAATGACTAACAAAAATTAACACAACCAAAATCAAATTATTAAAAGTTGTACTAACAAAAAATCTATATTGTATAGTTAAATTACTATACCAAAATATGACTTATAATCTAACATAAGCCTATCACTTCTTTAGTTGTTTCTGTAAAAACCACTTCTTAAGTGTTTGTAGGATCTTCAATGGACTTACGTTTCATATTTGGAGATTTTCTTTGAACTGAGAAGCCTGCAATAGATATCTGACGAGAGTCGAATATCTTTGATTTCAAACCATACTACAAAATGTAATATTTTTAGTTAGTTATGATAGAAACAACATTTAGAAAAATATTATAGCCAATTGTAACACTTACATAATATGTCTGCTCCCCAGTTTTCAGATTTGTGTAAAGGCCTAACCCTGTGAATTGTTTTGCTATTCTAGTCCTTGACATTACACCACCCACTGTGCTTTGCTTTTGTTTCTCTTTGTGTGCACTACTTGACAAATTATCATACATAACGAATGTTGCCGAAGTCCTATTAGGCTGAGATGTTAAAGCAGATCCAACAACTTGCAGGTTATTGTTTCCCTGCATCAAACAAAGTAAATTAAAAAATCTACATATCCATTTAATAAACATCAAATATATAATAGAGAAAGATTTATAAGGTTAAAAGTATTGAAGTATCATCTGTTGCAGCCTCTGTATTTTGCGCATGACTACTGCTTTGCTGTTAAACAAAAAAAAATTGAGAATTTTTTACCAAGTCGAATACTAAAAAATGACACATAAAACCATATTTGTAAGATTTAAATGGTAGATACCTGTTGTGGATATCTTCTTTGTTGTGACCCTCAACTCTGCAAATTCTACATTTCATTATCAAGTCAACCCTACTAAGTTGTCTAGCCTTTTTTTTGCTAGTTCATTTTTTGTCTTTCTCCTATATTTTTGCCTCCCTGACATCTTTTTCTCAATAGGAGGAAGCACAGACTCAATCCCAGATTTGGTCCATTCATATGACCCATTAATAGGATGCAAAGCATAAGCATATGCTTTCATGTAGATGTTTTTATGGTAATATTGATCCAAATAATATCGGGGTCACTACCCATGTGCCATATAGCACAACAAGCATGCAGACAAGACAAGCCAGTTAATTGCCAACTCCTACAACTACAAATCATCTCTTGTAGGTTCACTATGTATTATTTTTGCCTCATTTTCACTTCACAACCATTATCACCATTCCACACCATTTGCCATTCAATCCTGTCTTTCTTACTTTGATCAAATTTTCTCTTCACAAAAGGACCATAGTTATGCTTCCATGATTTACAGAACTTTCTCTTCTCAAAAATTTGAGTCATCAACTTTACTCTAATCTCTTCTAACATTGTGACTATACTCTTGTACCTTGCCTCCAAAATGCTAGAATTGAAAGCTTCACAAATATTGTTATCGACCATGCCACACTTACTATGACACCCAAAAAAAGCCTGTCCAATTTTTAGGGGACTTGGATTTCAAATCTTTCACAACTAACTCATCTTTTTTTGTAATAGCTTCAACTTTATCTTCTCATTCTCTCTCAGTTATGGCCTACACAATCTCCCAAAAATCAAATTCATACGACTTTGCTTTCTTCCGTCCGATCCAATTTGCAAAAACATGTCGTGCGTAATTTATATGTTCCACTCTAGGAGAAAAAACATTATTAATAGTAATATCTAAACCCTGTGAAGATAAAAACAAATTATATATTTAGAATGTTAAGAAATATAATATGAATCACATAACATAACTAAATTGTTATTACCTTTTGTTGATCACTAATCATGGTAAATCCAAAGCCATCCTCTAGATCCAAGTCAGCTGCAAGTAGATTCAAAAACCATGCCCATGAATCTGTACATTCAACCTCAACTATAGCCCATGCAACCGGGTACATTTTATTGTTGGCATCTCTTCCAACAGCTGATAATAACTCACTCTTGAATGGTCATTTCAAAAAGCAACCATCTAACTCAAGAATTGGCCTACATCCTTCTTTCCAACCTTTCTTCAAAGAATCAAAACAAACATAGAACCTTTTAAAATGAGGGGGAGAATCTGGAGTCACCCTCTGCAATGACATCTTAATTGTACTGTCTGGATTCTTTGCCCTCAACTGATATGCATAATCCCATAACATAGCAAACTCTTCCTTGAAGTTTCCAGACAACATTTCGTTGACTTTATCTTTTACTCTTTTGCACTTCGTAAGATTGACATTAACATGTATCTCTGAAGCGACCCTTCATTGAATCTCCTTCAACTTTATTTTTGGATGATCCCTTATAGTTGGTTCAAAATGGTCAGCAATGGCAGTAACATTAACCATTTTATTGTGGAAACTCACACAACACAGTTATTCTCATCTACGGAAATCTTCACCTGTACAATAAGAATATTAGAAAATATACATATAAAATAAATAATATAATTAAAATTAAAGTGCAATGAATGCAATTCACTTGTATACAACGTGTGGCCCTACTATAACTTGCAAAGATTCTCTGAGGACATTTGGCAGAGGCATGACATTTAACCCATATTCGTTTTGTTTCATTCTTAACAATTTTCAACTCCCTTCTCGAAAGTTTTGAATATTTCCTAATGGCATCTTTGAATTCTTTTCCGTCTTTAAAGAACATTCCTATACAAAATTATGGATTTTCATCATTTGGATTGTACACCGAAAACATACTTCTCATTTTCGCACAATATTCATCTTCATCCTCTAAACTACACTCGGTTATACAAACATTGTCATCAGAATCATAGTATTCTGTATCATGATAATATTCAATTATGATACCTTTTTCATGCTCTTCTACAAATTCCGCGTCCTCTTGAGCGTCCCTTTCAGACTCTTCAAAATTCATTGCAAATTTTTCTTGTGATCTTCTTAAGTTTTCCTTACTAGCTTGCAACTCTTCATCATCATTACCATCCGGAAAATATCTCACTTTAACAAGATAGACGTCATCACCATCGTTTCTCTTATCACCCCCTTTATCTTCATCATCAACCCTATGACTAGCCCTTTTAATGCCTTGATCAACCCCCAGATCAACACCTTGAGTAGGCCCCTCAGTAGCCTTTTGACTAGCACCCTCATTCCGTTGATTAACCCCTTGCATAACCCCCTCAATGTCCTCTTGACTAGCACTCCTAGCCTCATGACCAACTCCTTTAGCATCCCCTTCATTTAATAATAAAGATTCATCCTCTATTATGTCGTGACTATGGATTTTATGCTCCATAATTAACTCAATCTTAAAGCATTTATACCAACAATTAATCATATCTAAAGTGCTGCTATCATCCTATACTACCCTATGTCCATCATACAAACTCTTACTGTTAGGCACATAAAATTAAATAATTTTAACAATATTAAATGACAGATCTTCTTGCATTATTCGACATAATTCGATGTATGAAATAGTATCAGGATCCTCTTCTATTTTAAGCTTAGTTCCATCCACATACCTAAGATATGGGTCACGCACAAATCGCCCACCCACATGCAAGTTCAAATAATATTTTCAGCAGACATCTGCATTCAAATAGAACAAAAACACAATGAGTAAATAATGTAATGATAAAGTGGGAAACACATGTCATTAAAAAGATAGAATTACCCTGGACATACTAACATCTAAAATTAAGATAAATCAATTATTTAACGAGTTCACTTGCCTACTAAAAATTTTCAAGTAGAGATTTAAAATTTGAATGTCATCAAACTGTGGTATAGTAAATTAGTTATTTGGTTCAAAAATTATTATAAAAAAATAATCAAGATAAATTAAATTCTATTCCAGCTAAAGCTAGTTTCATCATTTCACAACTCAAATTCACCATGTTTTCTCATTTTTTTTCAAATGTAAAGATATGTTGGTTTACAAATGGATAGAAGTAATTCTAAGTTGTCACACATGCTATACCAATATATGTTATAAATTCATAAATCTAATATCACCCAAATGTTGACTGAATACACCAATAATGTCACCATCAACATAGCCAAATTACCATGCATAAATACCACAAACAAGTTAGATTTTTAATTAAGATCCTTGTATATTTTCAAGCAACCATCATTAGATTCATTATTTTTAAAGTTTCAGGTAAAAAAATTTATTTTGAATGTTGAAGGAACATCAATTTTACGTTGTTCAAAGGAAAATATAGCTTTAAGAATCCTTAACCATTTTAAGTTTTCATATTTCGAAACCTTAAACAAATTTACTACTCTGTATTTCTTTTATTATTTTTGGGATTTTTTTTAGATTCAATCAAAACCCAAACCCTCAAATTTACTACTTTTTTAAATTCTAGTTCAAATCTTAAACTATAAATCAAAACCATAAACCCTCTGATTTAGATTAAACACTAAATTACCTAAATTCTAAACTAAAATAATAAAAAACACAATTGATTAGTATCAAAATCCCTTACCTTTGATTCACCGGTAAGCAATCTCTACAAAGCCCTTCCTTTTCAGAATGTGTTCATACTTTTTTTAGATAGGATTTTGATTCTATCGCAGTTAGGGTTGAGAAATTTTCACGCAGACTTTTGTTTTAGATTTAATTAATTTTTAATATTTTATTTGAATTTTAATTGTTTTATATTTTATATTAGAATGAAATTATATCCTACGTGTATGTATTTGATAGGTTAGCTGTCATGTCATTTAAAATATATTATCACATGTATACGATATGTTATCATCGTTAAATTTTTAACGGTCCAGTTATCATGCTAGTTAAAAAGTGAGATATTTATCAAAAAAACATAAATTAAGAGTTAAATTTATCTAAAAAAATGAGGGCTAAAATGACAAAAATTATAAATATTAAGGGTCAAAATTGTTTTTATACTTTTTTTAAGAAATGACATTTTTATGGAAGTAGTTATTTATTTTCAAAATAAATTTACATTATAAACGAAAAAATGTAAAATCAAATATTTTTTTAAATAAATGACAATGATAAACGAGCAATGATTTCTAACAAATAATTATAAGAATTAATTATTGGTTAGTATATTTTGATATATAAAATGTGCAAAAAAATATTACACAACCTTTTTTAAAATCTAAATATTAAGTTATTAAAATTTTAAACTTTAAACTTACTAAAACCCTAAAGTTCATCCTAAATTTTAAATTTTAAACCATATAGCCTAAACCCTAAACATAAACTCTTAACTTTAAACCCTAAATCTAGCAAGCTTGTATATCAAAGTTTTTTTCGTAATTATTATAAGGTTTATCTAATTTATGCCACAAGACATAAGTTAAGGAACATTTAATGACTTTAATTAGATAAAAAGTTCTTTTAAAAATAGCATACACATTAAATAAGGTAACATTTACTTAATAATAATAATATTAGTCTTATTAAATAAAATAAGGTTTAATACTAAAATAAGTACTAAATTATCTCATTTTTTTAGGTACTCAAATTATTTTTTATTTTTTTAAGTGCCCAAACTATCTTATTTCTCTTTTAGGTGCATAATTTTTTTTGTCTCTTTTAAGTGTTCAAACTATCATTTTTTGTCAAAATAAGTGCTCAAATTATTATTTTTTTGTCAAATTAAATATTTCGGTTTGATCTTAATAGAGACAAGTTTGAGCACCTAAAATGGACAAAAAAGTTTAAACACCTAAAAGGAAAAAATATGATAATTTGAGCACCTAAAAAAGGAAAAATAGTTTAGGCATTTATTTTGACATTAAGCCATAAAATAAAGAGAAAAAAATTGATACACAGTCCGTGTAAACAAACGTTTACACATGTTTTTCAAATTTAGGGGTTAGGGGTTTAGTTTAGGGTTAAAAGCTTAGGGGTTTAAGTTATAGGGTTTAAAATTTAAGGTTAGTGTTTAGAATTTAGGGTTTGAAGTTTATGGTTTAGGTTTTAGGGTTAGGAATTTAGAATTTGTGTTTTATAAGGTAAAAAACACAAGTTTGTGTAAAATTAGTTTTACACAGCTTGTGTATCAAAGTTTTACCCTAAAATAAATGATTCCTGGATTTGAGTATAGGGTTAAGATTTTAAAGTTTACAGATCATAGATTAAGTTTTAAGATTTTTTTAGTTTAATGGTTTAAGTTCAATATTTAGTATTTAGATTTAGGGTTCTAGAGTTTGGGCTTTTATGGCTGATGTTTATGGTTAAATGTTTAGTGTTTATAGTTTAAAGTTTAATGTTAATTTTGAAATTTATAGTTTGGGGTTTATGTGTTTTGAGAGTCTACGATTTTAGAGGTTTTAGAGTTTGATATTAATACCTAAAATTTAGTGCTTAAAATTTATGGTTTTATCACTTTAGAGTTTAGGGTTTAAAATATTAAATAAAAAAGTAAAAAAAATACAAAATTGTTACTATCTTATATGTATATTATTTTCAAATAAACTCTATTTAATCAAAATCATTAAATGTTTCTTAATTTATGCCTTATGACATAGGTTAGACAAAATTATTATTAAAATTACAATTAAGAGTGTAAAAGACTTTAAACTTTTAGAAAAAAATTAGTTGATCCACTGATTTTTTTTTAAATAGTCTAATAGTGATTATAAGGTAATATTTGTTAATAAATATTTTTAATCCTTCAACAATGCACATACACCTTGTAGACAAAACTATTTGAACTCATATTTCTTAAGATAAACATCATCCACTTTTCCACTAAGATGCTTGTTAAGTTCTAACCCTTTTAATTTTTTCTGTATTCATAAAAATACAATTAAATCATTTGACTGTTAAATTTAATTTTTTTATCAATTAGTACAATACATCATATCACAATATTATCCATTTAACATCGTCAAAGATCTTTTATTTTATTTAAATTTTTTAGAGTCCTAAACATTTTACAGAACTTATAAAATTTATAACATATATATTTTAAAAAATTATAAATAACACGTATATTATTGACACATATTTATTTTTCTAAAAAAATTAATAATCAAAATTAATTAAAAAACTTAACTAATTTAATTTATTAGTTTAAAGTCTATTGAATACAAAAATAGTTTAAAAACTCAACTAATTTTCGTTTTCAAAATTTAAGAACTTACGGCCTTAAACCCCAACGATAAAAACATGTTCAGACAAAGTCTACCTATGTTGTGATCTAAAAATAAAATATATTCAAATAAAATTCACCAACTTAGATTAGATCAAATATATGACCTACACCTAAAATACAACCAGATAAAGTCCGTAAACTTCTGCAAAATTAAACATTCTTTTAAAAATAAATTGACATAATTTCAAAGAATGATAATAATTATAACAAAATAATTATTACAAAACATAATCAACATAATTGAACTAACAAATCACTATCATAAGAATCAGTAATTATAGAACTACTCATTTTTTAATTTTTTAAAGCTAGAACATACTCATGACTATTTTTCGGATAAAATCTAAAAATCTTACATCAAAATATCTTTTTATAAATCTACCGACTATCAATTAACATCAAAAACTCAAGGTATACACTTAATAACACTTCGGACATCAAAAACTCAAAATACACTTATTTCAGTAAAAATGATACAACTAAAATATTAGTGAGTTTAATATGAGATATTTAAAATTATTACGAATTTTATAATTTTTATGATTATTTTTAATTCACAGAGTTTCTGAATGGCAGATTTTTTCAGGTGGCTAAAAAAGTAACTAGGAAGCTTGTCTGCTCTTATTTGAGCTACACTGATTCAAATAGACATGGTAAAAATCTGCCACTACAGATTTCACCTACTGAGAAATACCAACCTTTCCGACAGCGTTTATTATATTTTTAGTTGTACATCTTTTGGAGTTCATCTTTGAATTTCGTCTTGATCTGCTCCCTCTTAATTTTGAGTGCAGCCGTGACCAACCCCGACTCCGGTGTCCACGGTTCTGCCACCAGTTTAATCTTTGCAGGCACTTCAAACTTGTCCAGTTTTGCTTCCTTTGCCACCTGCACTTTCCCCTGATTAGTAACCACATATAATTCCCCTACCTCTTCATATTCATTAAACACATCCGCATTCGAAACTTATATCCGATACATACTAAGCGTAGAGACTTCGAAAAAATCGCTTAGCAATATATACATATCCAGAACTGCATAACATATGATAATGACTTCTTAAATGTGTTTCATTTCTGGTTTGAAACTTATCTCGGTCGTTCTGAGAAGTTGAGAGTGTATAGAAAAAGAAAATAAACTGACCTTTGAAAGGGATTTTTGGACCTCACTAACGGTTTCATCTTTGTCACACAGTTCTGGGAGATCTCTGTACTCTATACCAGCTTCTTGGGCCCACTTCTCAAGAATCTCTTGAGACGGACGATCAAAGCCACACAATAGCTGTGAAAGGGGTCTGCATGTACCATCAAGTTGTCGACGAAGTGGCTCGACATCAGTGCTGCCTCAACCTGCAATCAGGATTTAAAAAATGAGCATCCGATCCGGTATCCACAAATAAGTACTGGGATCGTTTTATTATCACCTTTCCGAGGGATATATACTCTCCATGTTGAAGTTTAACAATGTCCTTTTTCCTGTCAATAATTTCAAGACATCCATCAGGATGAAATTGTCCAATATCTCCGGTGTAAAACCAGCGCATACCCTTCTCATCAACCTGCAAGTGCAAGTGAACCACCAGTTCGTATCAGTTGATGCTTACAGGCTATATATTCAGAACCAGGGTACAGATACAAAACGTGAACTCCACCTTGTAAACTTCATCAGTTTTCTCAGGATCGTTAAAATAGCCATAAGTTACACTAAATCCCCCAACAACAATCTCTCCTCGAGGCATCGGTTTGTCGGATGTTGTATATCCACCTTCTGGCCAGTTAACAAGCTGCAAAAGTAACCCAATTCTAAAAATTTTACACTATGAACCTTGAATAAATATCAGGTCAGTAGGTCCATCTGAAAGCTAATGAAGTGTTTTAATCATATCTTTTCACTAAAAACTGCTCCCAAGGATCTGAGGGCATAAGACAAGCTGAAATGTGCTGGCAGCAATAAACACTTGAATAACCTTTCTTCGGAAAACAAACAAAGATGTATCGAAAACTTGATTCTCTTATGTTATGTGGCATACCTTAATGTAACAACAAGGAACGGGTGGCCCAACTCGGCCCACACTTGTGTCATCCCACTCGGTAAAAGAAGTTCCAGCACATGTTTCTGTCAAGCCATATCCTTGACACAAGGGAGCCCTGGCAAAGAAAACAAGACATGGAAATTGAATTTTACTGAGAAAACTAACACAACATATAAAGTATATTTCCTCCAAAATATTACTACCGAGGGTCACTCTGACTGACCAGAGGTCTAAAATGATATGTGGTGAATACAAGCACAGTGAAATAGTTGATATAATGATCCAACTGATTGGTATTAGCACTGAAACAAACGAGAGAAACTAATTTTTCATTGAACAATATGGGTATCACAAGGGAAAAGAATAATTACCCTATGCAAATGTTGATGAACCGTTGGGAATTTCCAGATAAAGGAGCCCCACCAGATAGAATGAGTCGGATGCGACCTCCAAGTGCAGCACGTACCTTTTCAAAGATAAAAACATCCCAAAACCATCTCTCAAGTCCCCATGCACCAAACCAGCTTCCTTCTATAGCTTGCAGCCGCCGTTTATAAGCAAAATCAAAAAGCTTCTTTGCTAATCCTCCCTTATCCTCAACCTACATAAAATAGGTCCAATTAATAAAAGGAATGTTCATTGTTATCCCAAATATGAAACTCGGCATAGCCCGAATGCCTGCTCACCATGTACAAGAGAGCAAAGAGCAAGGCATATCTACGGGAAAAGGCAGGGACTTCACTTAACAATAGTATAACTATAAACTACGGCTTGGCCCTTCAACTTTTTCACTTGGCCCTCTTCATAAAATTTAAATTTTGACACTTAATTGACATATTCAGTTTAGTCTCATTCATTATTGTCTTATTCTTATTTTGGTGGCTTTAATTAGACCTTTTTTCTTTTCCGAGTCTTTAATTCTTATTAAATATTTTTACATATGCACTGAATTCTTATATTTTCATAACAGAAATTTATACATCATTTGCAAATTTAATACCATTATAATAATCAAATCCGGTATTTCGATATAAGTTATATTGTTATTATGAGCTACCGACACCTAAATACAATTCATGTCATTGCCCCTACAAGAGAGTCGAACCAATTTGCACCTTTTTCAGAACTCCATCCCGAACACGATCTAAAATAGCAGGAACGGCCGCCATGAGAGTTGGTTTCAATACAGAAGCATCTCCCTTGGTCCCTTTCATGATTTTACTAGAAGCATCTGTTAGAGTCAAAGGTGAACCATAGCCAATTGCACAACCTGCACTCAGCATCACCGACTGGAGAACACAAAACCGTATGAATAATCTTGATGCCATTGATAGGCAACAAAAAAACTGCATATGAACCTACCTCAGCTGCCAGCTCCAGAACATGAGCCAAGGGCAAATATGCCATGTATACATCATTCTTTCCCAGTCCTCGGATAATAGTAATAACCGCTGCAGCAATGGCTACAATGTTCCCATGAGTAATCATGACTCCCTAACTCATAAAAAAGTATATCATGTTAGCCCATATAAACAAATAACAAACAGGGTAGATTAGGCAGCGAAATACTGCACTTATAAATAAAATAATGCACATAAAAAATAAGGAACTAAATTTAGGCAGCGAACCTTTGGCAGACCGGTACTGCCGCTTGTATACATTATAACTGCTACACTATCCTTGGAGGGTAGAATAGGAGCAACAGGTGCTCTTTCTCCAAGCAGTTCAATTTCATGAAAAGAAGAAACATTCCAGCCACTCGTGCTTCCAGACAAACTGGAAATATTTTCATTCTCGTCATCTTCGAAGTAGATGATATTTGTTACCGTTTTCAGGCTTGTGCGTATTGCAGCCAACTTTTTTAACTGCTTGGATTCACAGATCAAGGTTGATACCTGGGTCTGTCATAATTTCAAACATTGAATGAGGACAACAGGCATTGCAAAAGAAAGAAAAGAAGCGAGGAAAACGAGCAATACTGTGACCATATATAATCACATTGTACATTCAATAAACCATTTCTGCGCCGAATAATTCAGGGTCGGAAAATAAACAAACGTGATAAATTTCTCACCTCGTTCAGAGAATGGATCAAGGCATCTTCACCTAGTGAAGCATATATAGTGACAACTGTTATATTCTGCCTAAGGCAACCCTGGAAGTCAAAAAAGAAATATGCCACTGCATCAAAAACTTTAATTGGAAGAAAAGTAAGTATTACATGAAGGGATCATAGCAATACCTGAAAGGCAATTTGCCACTCGGCTCGAGTTTCAGAAAAAATCGCAACACGAGTATCGACGTTATGACCAAAATTAACAAGCCCGGATACAAAATGGCAAGCACGTCGATAAACCTGTCCATAAGTTTGCCATTCATAATCCCCTAGGTGTAGCTTCTCGAATTTCCTTCCATCACTAGCAGTAACAACGTCCTTCTTAATTACTTTTCTTGTTCCTAGACATGGATTTCGCGAGTACTTTTCACAACATTGCTCGAAAAGTGCAGCTATTGTAGTGGCCCCTTCCCAAGGAAACTGAGCCAACTCAGGCATTCGAGCGTTGTGAACAGCATAACCTGCTTCGCCACCCACTTCAACTGGAACTCCTCTTTTCTTCCCCTTTTTCTTTCCCATGAGAAAGGAGGAAAACAATACAGGTACAACCACAGCAGCAACAGCAGCACCAACAATCCCAGATGTTCCGTAGCTTTTCATAAATGATGACAAATAATCACTGAAATCTACTTTTTTGGTCAGGGGTTTGGCATCGGTATTCTTCATTCTGAATGTCTATACTGAAAGCCTGTATAACATTCCCTTACAAGGCAGACCTGGTAATGAGGAAAAAAAGTTAACAACTTGATCAACATTCAATTACCACTGAATCAAGTTTTGTAAACAGAAGTTCTGCCCAAAATAAAAGGTCTATTGATATTAACTGTTTGTGACATAAAATCATGTGTCCAAATTAACCATTTCTTACTGCAAAAAATAAAATAAAAGGAAGTTCAATTTTTGTTTATACTATGGCTTTTCATTTTCTCTAATCTCTATCTCTTTGGTTTACCATATACGTTAGCATGTTCTTTCAATAGAAAATACGGCACCTGAGACAATAAGAATTAAAACATGTTCATAAAATCCAGATACGGAAGAGCACATCATGACCATTTACATGATATTTCATGTGAAGGTCAGGGGGCCTCCCCCTCCTATTTTTTTGTTGGACGTCATTAAGCCACTTAATTTCTTTGAAAATCTCTATTAACTCCACTAAATCTTTTGAAAATTTTGATTAGATCCCTTCAATTCTTGAAAATTTTCCATTCATTTAGTTATATATTCTAATACATAATAAATTAAACAAAATGCACATATACTTTGGCATCTCCTTATTTCATTCCAGTGAACCAAATACACCATGAATATATGGTTGCCCCCCTCAAAACTTAATACCATGATCCACCACTGATCATCAGTAAGTCAAATTCCATAAATCCAAAATAAATAAATAAGAAAGGTAGCAGAGAGAGTCCCAAATTCCTTGATAAAGTACCCAGAAAAAGAAGCAAACCAACCTTTTTGCCTGTATTGAAACATAAGTTTCTGATAGAGAAATAAGATCATAAAACCTTGATCAAAGAACAAGCAAATCAAAACTCAGATTCAGAAATCATGAAAAGAATCAAAGAAAAGGAAGTCGTCACCTTGATATTCTAATCGCAAACATGATCAACCCCAAAAATATGTGTAGAAAACAAAAGTAAGCTAGAAAAGTGCATAAAAAGTATGAACAAATTAAGCTGCTTCAGATTCACCTTCAATTCAACGCTGGTTTAGACTTGGAGAGAAACTGTGAGAAGGAGGGGTGCAATACTCTTTTTTTTTTTAGCTTTCGTATGAATGGAGAAGTGGAGTGTATAAATATAAGAATTTTAATAATACTTTTTAGTTTTTTTTTTAATTTTAATATTTATTTTATAAGTATTAATACTTAATTTTTTTATTATAAATTTTCAGTTTAAAATAAAAACATTAAAATTTATAAAATAAATATTAATATTTTAAAAAAACTTAAATACAAATTAAAAATATTATCAAAATTTTAATATTTTTAATTTAAAAATAAATTTTAAAATTTATTGTCTTTTAATCGTACCTTAAATATAAGGTACGTTAGACTCTACCATAGAGGTGACAAACGGGTCATTCTGTTCGGTTTCGGTTCGGGTCATTTCGGTTCTGACTGCATTCGGTTCAGTTCGGGTCTGGTTCGGTTTTAGTTCGGGTCTATGGTGATTTCAGTTCGGGTATCGGGTCAGGACATCGAGTTGGTTGACTTTCAGTTCGGTTGATTTCGGGTCGTTTATTTTCGGATCGGTTGATTTTGGGTCGGGTCAATATCGGGTTAATAGGAGATTGATCGGTTTTAGTCGAGTTAAGTTTTTCCACCCTATATATGACTTTATATAACATGTGTATTTGATTTTTTGATAAGTTGTACGACAGTTCACATCTCATATTTATTTATTTATTTTAATATATATTTTTAATTTCGGGTTGCCTTCGGTTCGGTTGATTTCGGTTCAGGTGAAATCGATTCGGTTGAAAGTCGGTTCAAATCAATTTTCGGTTCAACTAAAATTCGATTCGATTTCGGTTGAGTTCAGCTTATTTCGGGTTTCGGATCAAATTTTCGTTATCATATTCAGGTTAATTTTAAGTCTCGGTTCGATTCTCGGGTCTCGGATTAAATTTTTCAGGTCTACTCTACCATAAATATACTTGCAATTGCGCACAAAAAAACAAAATGAAGTATTAAAAGAGATAAGGGAGAGGATAAGTTGACGTTCCAAAAATGGTATTCTAATATGAAGATAATGAATAACAGACTATAATGTGAAGGCTTTATTGCGCCTTGAAGCGGACACCCGGATTTTATGGAGGGCAGTTTTGGTAGTAAAAAAAGAACAACCTTCGAGGGATGGTCACAGACAGCGGGGAGATTTATTAGTCGCTATGTCTGATTTTGCAAGGAAACAATTGTCGGTAGGTAACACGTGGCGTAATGGTGACGTCCGCTTATTACCACGTGGTTTTTTACCTGACAAATAATGCACACTTATCTTACACCATGCTTCGGCCGATTCTAAAAAAAACGGCTTAAACAATGGTTAATACGAGGGATGAGTCTCTGATATTCGGCTAGTAGCGACCACTATTAATCATTATTAACGATGAGCACTAATAATTATTATTAATTTAATTTATAAAATTAATAAAAAATTAACGTATAATTATAAATTATTTTAAAATTAAAAAAATAAATAAATTAAAATATATTATTTTATTTTTAATTTTTTTTAAAATATAAATTAAAATATTTATCTACTCTTAAATTATAAAATTTTAATTTTTGTTGATTTGAAGTTGCTGCTGCCGCGCCGCTGTTTCAAATGCTTTTACGCTAAAATTGAAAAGAATTTCAAACTTATTGGGACATTCAAATGATAATTGAAATAAAATTAAAATTATTGGGCTAAACATTTGTATTTTTAGAATTCAAATCGGGCTTTTTAATTCAAATGTTTAGATCCACAATGGCGACGGTGGGGACAGGGGGCAACGACAGCAACGGTAAGAGGAAGCGGCGACGACGACAGCAGTAGTGGAGTCATGAATTTTAAATGAACACAAATTAGGATTTTATAATTTAGGGTAGATAAATATTTTGATCTATGTTTAAAAGAAAATTAAAAATAAAATAATATATTTTAATTAATTTATCTTTTGATTTTTAAATAATTTATAATTGTACATTGAGTCCTTTAAATTTTAAATCTTTATAAATTAAATTAATAGTGCTCATCGGTGCTCGTCGTTAGTAGTGCTTAGGGGTGTTCATATCCGAGTACCCGAAAATTCGGGTATCTGAAATTCCGGGTACCCAAAAATTTCGAGTAGTAAAACTTCGGCCCATTACCCGGCCCGTACAAAACGGGTACCCGCAAATCGGGTACCCGAAAAACCCGGGTACCCGTTAATCCAGGTAATAGGGTACCCGAAAAATATAAATGTTCTTGCTCTTTCAAATTAATTCCATAAGTTTTTCTTTTTAATGTTTCATGTTTGTTGTTTGGTTCGTGAGAAAGTGCAAGGATGATTTTTTCTGGTTATTTTTTTCTTGTGTTTTTGTAAATAACAGTGTTCTTAAAGATTATGAGATTTGGAAGTTCTTGAAGCCATATAAGTTAGAATCGTTTTGAAGGGAACTCTTCTAAAGCTTTGGATTTCAACCACATTCAAAATCAATTTGTTGTAAAGTAAATTTTGATACAAAGAATTCATAAAAGCACCAAACTAAATTGCATCATCCAAATATCCGAATTACATCATTGTAACGAGTCCATAAAACCACCAAACTAAATTGCATCATCCAAATATCCAAATTATATCATTCAAACATCATAGAGTTTAAGAATTCAAATTGCATAATCCAAATATAAAAACTTAAAAGTTTAAACAAAATGCAACAAACTTAAAAGTTTAAACAAAATGCAACTAAAGAAATATTTTTCAATGCTCTCGAACTTCATTTGTCACGTCGATGATAATTGTTGGTTGCTCTAAAGTCAAGTCTTACATTTCTGCATAAAACATTTCAAATATATATCAATAAGTAGATAACAAAGTAACGCTAGTATAAATAAATTTTACAAATGAAAATAATAAAATCGAAAACGAACATTCTCCCATATCCTCTAATGCTAGCAAGCTCTCCTCTATTATAATGGGGTAATGAGAAGCACAAATCTAATCTTGAGTACAAACAAAAGCTTCCACCAACTTAGGAGTCAAAGAGGTACGAAAGGAATCAAGAACACATCATCCCGTGCTAAACGCAGACTTCGAAGCAACAGTAGAAACCGGAATCGCAAGTATATCACGTGCCATGCTCATAAGAATAGGATAGTTATTTGTTTGCACGGACCACCAAGCCAAGATATCGAAACTATCATTATCACGAACACATTTATCCCCCAAATATCTGTCAAGCTCATTTGTTGTTTTAGAAGTATCATTTAATTCTATCTCAGTCTCATAATCCTCTCAAATTTGTTCCTTTTAACTCCCTTATTTGTCCCTCACCACTATGACCACTTGAATAAGGATTGGAAGAGCATGATCTCATTTGACTTGACGAAGGATGCGAAGAAGCATACAACTCAAACAACGATGCCAAACTACTTTTAATCTGTTGACACAAGTCATAAGAGTCGATAGGATCATAAGAATGACGAACGATCCACTCAACATACCTTAACTTATGCCTAGGATCAAGAACTAAAGCAATGAACATCAATACATTCACATTATTAACATTCATCCAAGACTTGTCAAATTTCAACTTCATTTGACGTGCCATACTCTTAACCCCATCATTCAAGTCATCAACATAACGATTAATTGTATACCCAATGTCATAAATTTCTTCCACAAAAGTATTACCGATCACATACCTTTACCCAGAGAAACTCAATGTAGCCTCATAAAAGATCTGAAGAAAAGGCAAAAAAGAGGCAATTTTATCCCAATCTTCATCATCCGAAGCACCACCAACCGTTCGAAGCTCCTTTGTGTAAGTAAGATACTTAGTTTTCAGATTTTTGAAAGCCTTCCTAAACACCAAAGCACTTTTAAGCATAGAAAAGGTGGAATTCCACCTTGTTTCAATGTCCAAGCAAACAAGAGATTTAGAATTTATCTTCTCCTCTTCAACACAAGCTTTAAACTTTTGAAGCCTTGCAAGAGAAGATCTCACATATTTCACAACAACACGGACTCTTATAACAGAGACATCAACATCTTTCAGCCTATCTTTAACAACTAAATTCAAAATATGTGCAGCGCATCTCATATGCAAAAATTCAGCATTCAACACACTACCATCCCACAAGTTAATGATTTGCTTAAAATACTTGATCGCTAGATCATTAGAACTAGCATTATCGATAGTTATAGTCATTATCCTTTTAAGACCCTATTCTAGCAAACACTTTTCAACAGCCCTACCAATAAGTTCCCCAGAATGACCATCAACTGGACAAAAGTTTATGATCATTTTATTCAATTTCCAATCAGAATCAATGAAATGGGCAGTAAGACACATATATGACAAATTTTGACCATATGTCCATGTCTCTGTGGTAAGACATACCCTAGAAGATAAATTATTGAAATAATTCTTCAACTTCTTTCTTTTTTCAATGAACAGAGCATAACAATCTCTAGTAATAGTAGCACGTGAGGGAGGAACAAAACTAGGAACTGCAATCTTGCAGAAATGACGAAATCCTTCACGTTCAACAAAACTAAATGGCAACTCATCAACAATCACCATCCTAGCAAGTTCTTTTCTAATCTCATCTTGATCAAAATGCCATAATCTAGGAACACTAACAGTTTCAATAGTCCCATTAACATTGCACTTTGTCTTAGACTCAAATCTAAGATTGTTTGTTTTGTATCTACATTAAAAGGGGCTTTCTTACACCGACTAGTGTGCCGCTTCATGGCATTAGTTCCATTACTAGATGCAGAAGATGTCTTTTTAAAACAATAAATACATTCAGCATGATATTTATCACCCTCAACTTCTTTAAAATGATCCCAAACAACAAATTTTTTTTCATTTGCCTCTTTCACTGGTAGCCTCAACAACCTTTTTCTCTTTCCTTTTATTTTTTGCATTTGTTGGAGTCTTCGTCACCTCTTCAGGTTCCTTAGGTGACTCATCAGAGGAAGATAGCCTCATGAAATCATCACTATTTTCGCAGTCATTGACATAATCTGAAAAACAAATAAAAAAATCTGCATATAAAAAATCTGCACATGACGTTTTAGCTAATCAAATACAAAACAAAAATTAAAGCAAAAAATATACAGCAAGTTGAAGAATGTCCATAAAAACAAAATTCCCAATCAAATACAAAACAGAAATTAAAGCAAAGAATGTCCATAAAAAATCTACACATAAAAAATCTGCACATGAAGTTTGCTGCACATAAAAACAGAAGAATATACAAGAAGACATAAAGTTGAAGAATGTCCAAACGCTGAAGAGAAATAAAGCAAAGAGAACATTAAATATCATAGAGCAAGAAGGCAACATTATTAAATTGATCTACTAACATCCAGCAAGTGAGAATTCAGAATACGCAATGGGAACGCATAACATAAAAATTGCAGAGATATTTCCACTTATTTTTTCTTTCCTATCAAACATACCAATTATATTTTTCATTCTTCAATTTTTTTTATTATTCCTTCCTACATATCAAAGCCTTAGTGCAGTAGATAACCGAGGTCTAAATTCATAAAATAGAAAATTTTAAATTCTAGTTGAAAATGGACAGAAAGTGAGAGAGGGATGAGAGCATTTGGGCCAACAAATAAAATTCATTTTTAACTATCCAACGTATTAATGAGCTAGTTTTGGTCATAAATTCAGGTTTATATGCAACTATCATAAAGGGACATATATCCTAGAATAGATTGAAATTGTATAGTCTAACAAAGACGGTCCCCATTTTCGAGACTGTGAATGTATTGAAGTTTATGATTTATGATCACTCTTGATGTTTGGTAAACATAGAAAGAGGTGAATTTCAGTAACTACCATTCCACAAGCTAAATACAATTTATAAAATAACTCCATTCCTTTACCGCAAACTTATATGGCATTAACAATATGTTCGAATATGAACAACCAAATACAATTTATAAAGTAATCCCATTCCCAGATATTACAAGTCTACAAGCATAAAAAGTTACCATATGATTCAATTGTAAGTTTGAAACTGAAGAATGAAGATAAAAACCAAAGCATTCGAAAGCCATTAGTACTAAAGAACATCTTACTGTAAATCAGGCATGAAAGAAATTAACTTCCAAAAATAAAATTTGCAAAATCCATTCCCTTAACTACCAAACATTTAATTAGAAAGCCATTAGTAATAAAGAAGCAAATCAGTTCATTTACCTTGGGCAGAGAGTGTTGAGTGTAGACAGAAAGAGGGACAGCGCCGCTGCAGAGTGTCGTCAAAGATGGGTGTCGTTGAATCGGTCGTCGGTGAAGATTGGAGATGACAGAGTGAGAGCTGAGAGGCGATTTAAATTTTGAAGGGGAATTAGGGATTCTGTCGATTTTGGTTTGTGGGGAGATTGGGAGAGAGGCAGCCTGAATGTGAAATTGTGAATGAGTTAAAAAAACGCTGTGTTTTACTAAAACGGTGTATTTTACTAAAATAATAAAAAAATTAAAAAAACTCAAACCGGGTATCGGGTAATTGGGTACCCGACTAAGAAGTATTTTTTGACCCGAGCCCAACCTGGATACCAGAAAAAATTAACGGGCCGGATACCGACCCGAAAAATTGAGTATTTTTAAAAAAATTACCCGATAATTTTTAATCAGATATGTGAGTCAGATAATTCAGGTTAAGTATTTTTGAACACTCTTAATAGTGCTCATCGAGCGTTGTAAAATTTTACTAATATGACTTATTTTTTTGTTTGTTGGATCGAGGCTAAATAATATTAGGCGTTGCATTTAAAAAAAAAGAAAAAAAGGTAAAATAAAAATCGGTTATCCGATTACCTTAAAAATAGGGTAAAAATACAAGTAAAAAAAGCTGCATCAGGGCCATAAGAGAGCGAGAAATTGAAGGGCTAGGGTATTTCTATTGTCAAACACTTTGAAAGCTTCCAACGGGTGATTTTGCGGGATTTTGATTTCTCAAATTAATTTAGAAGGAAGGAAGCTTTTAGGTAAGAATCTTGTTCTTGTACATTCTTAAAATTTTGTATCTACATAAATAAGGAAAGGGAGGTTTTTTTCTAGGGTTTTGAAAGAAGTTATGGTTTGAGATGAGTGTGTTATTTTGAGGTGAAAATAGGCTGATTATTCAGATGTGAAAATTGTGTTATGGTATGATTTTTTTTTCTAGGATTTTGAAAGAAGTTATGGTTTAGAATAAATTTAGGGTAATTGGTATGTTAGTTTGGGGTGAAAATAGTCTTAAAAAAATTCGAAATAGAAGTACATGAATAAATAAATGAAGGTTTTTTTGAATAATTTGTGACACCATGATTTTATTTTACTGCAAATCTAGACATTCCTAAACGCTAAAGCTTCAATTCTCATTTGATCTAATATTTTTGTTGTAGATTAGTTAAAATTCTACAAATTTTGATCGTATCTCGACTGCGGCTGCGAATATCAAGATGGTGCTTGAAATAACTGAGCAACAAAGTAAGCATATTTTTTATTGAATACAGTTGAAATGTTATGTTTGAAATTTATTGTGTAAAGATTGTTTGATTAACACGATTGATTCTCTCATTGATGTTAGTAGTTAATAGTTAGTTTATATCTTTGTGATTATCATTGTGATTCTGTCATGGTTTCGTTGTTTGAACCTAATTATTTTTCTTGTTTAAAATTGAAATATATAGCTTGAGTTTATTGTGTAAATATTGTTGACTAATATGGTTGATTTTCTCAATGATGTTAGTAATTAATGTTTCACTTGTATCTTTGTGATTATCAATGTTATTCTGCCATTGCTTCCTTGTTTGAACCAGTACATTTTCGAGAAGCTAGAACTAACTCTCTATCCGGCTATAAACCATGGCTAGAGAAATTCAAGCTTTAGAGAAAACCTGTAGTTGGTATTTTGCTTATTTGCCTCTATTAATTTAAGTTTTTTTTCTTTGCTCTAATCCTTCACATTTCTTGGTGTAACTCTCTTATTTGACAGGAGTTTTCTTGCTTTAGAAATGTAAGGCTCTCTATAGAAACTAAACATCTTTCTCATTCTCATTATGCGACACAATATGATAATTCGTTTATTTCTATACTCAAATTTCTTCTTTGATTGTTTGAAGACAGAATGATTTCTAGTTTTTACAGGTTTGCACCAAAGCTGCAGAGCCTGGTTACAAAAATCGAAGACTTAATACAAACTTGTCCGTTATTCTGAGCTTTCTGGAAGATGCAACATTCTAATAGATGTTGGCAAGTAAGGTTCCTTTAATGAAAACAAGTGTTCCTTTAGATGTTAATTGTAAAAGCTATTATTGAAAATTCTGGAGAATTTGTGATCTAAACAGATTCCATTTGGCTCCAGATTGTGTACTGTTCTTACAATTATTTTAAATGCTGGCATTTGACTGCTACTACTTCAAAATTGTTACAGTTAACATATAAAAAGGAAACTTTCAAAAAAAGTGCATTTAAATTGACTCAATAAGCCAATTGAATGTTTCCTTTTAGCCAAAAGAAAGGGCAGTTAAGGCTTTCAAGTGAAAAGCATTATAGGTTAACTATGTCTGGTGCATGTATTTTGTTTTTCCCTTAAGTAGAAAACTAAAGCAGTCAAAGATTCTTGCTCATTAGTGCTAAAACATGGTAAATTGCTGGAAACTGCCCAATACTTGATGGCTGCTTAAATTGTTTCTAGCTTATTCAATCCCTAGATAAAATTATCTGGTATAATTTCTCATCTATGACTTTGTTTTGTAAATTTTTCTACCACAGTGCTCTTCGACGGTTTCCAGAATTCGGGTTAGTTTTTAGTGTTTACCTTTCTTAAAATTTTTAGTTATCATATCTAACTCTTAAGATATTTGATGGTCTATGGCGGACATCTATTAGCACTGGAGTATGTTTATTATAGGGTGAATTCGGATACTATTACATTTTTTTGTTTAGACAATATGATCTAAATGTGTTATATCTTATTCTTTTCCTGCTCTAGTGGCTGGGATATAATATGAGAATAGTCCTTGTGTTAATTATGTTAATTCACTTGTCCCATAATACTTAAAATGGTTTTAATTTCTTGATGTGTATCCATTGGAATAAATCATTCATAAAGGGTCGTGTTACCTTTAGTAGCTTGATTGCTCATTTCATTTTCAATTATCATAAAAAACTTCAAATTCTAGTCTTGTATTATTTACAGACAATGTTGGTGCCATTATGAACCCAAAAGAAGAAATGAAAGGTAGGATGTCTCAAATTTTGATTACCATGGTGTCGTGAGTTTCATTTTTCTTGAAATATTTGAGTTGGACTTATATTTAGATATCAGAGTTGCCATTTTCTTAATGATAAATCTAGGTTCTGCCATAACTGGTCCAATTGGAAAAGAGTGTGCTGATCTATGGCCAAGGATTACAAGTGCAGCAAATGCCATTGTTTAGGAATTAAAGTTTGTTTCTCTGCTTTAGAACTAATTATAGTTTACTGGTTCACTACTTTGTAATATCTATTTTTTGTTTCTTCATATTATGTTTTGGATGATTTTTTTATTTGATTTTGTGTTTGGAAATGAATGGTGAGTTTTTCCATTATAAAAGTTGAGATTGCTGTTGCATGACTTTAATAATTTTGATTTTTAAAGCTTCGGTAAAAATAATATAATTGTGTTTTATTTATAATTATAATTATGCTTATAAATTTATTTGTAATTTTCTTTTAAATTTAAAGTTTTCACATTAATAGTAAAAAATATTTTTCGAAAGAAACTAAAGCATGAAGAAAAGACATGAGTATTAAAAATTTAAAGCATGAAAAACAAATTTGTAGTGAAGATTGTATTAAATTTAGGTAGTTTGAAGTTTTGCCAAATATGAGTTTTTGATAAACTTACCTTGAGAAATTGATGAAGATGTTGAAGCAACCCAAGTACTTGAGATATTTTGCAAGACTAAGGCAAAATACTTGAGAGGATTTTTAAAGTTTGTTCATTTTTTGTTCTTATTTTGATTTTGAGTTAATTGAGAGAGGATCTCGAGAGTTATCTATTTATCTGTACTTGGGAGAGTTAGATTCAAGAAACGAATGAATATGATCTTCATTCAACAAATCGTCAATGAAAATTAATCCACCTTAGGAATAAGGATCGGATTTCAACAGCTAAGAGGAGCGTAGATCAGTTGTTGTTCACCCAAAGTTAACGCAGGATGTATCACCAAGGCATGCACAATTAACCAGTTCTTTGGTTAGGGATAACAAGAAGACATTGAAGAACGCTTTGCCGAGCTTTGAAGGAAGGAACCTAGTTGCCATGACAATCAAAGCAGTTTCAGTTGCCGCAACATAATTTGTGACCTAGTTACCACTGCAATTTCAGCCGGTCTTAGTTGCCACGGCAATTAAGTTTCCTCAACAATCAATTGCCACAACAATTCACTTAGCAATTACACATTTACTCACGATAATCCAGCCTACTCTCTTAAATTGATTACTCCTTTCTATTTACTTTATTCTGTTTAGTTTATTTTACTTGATATTTATCACATTCAATATTATTTCTTTTACAGTGTAATAACTTAAGCAAAGTGGCTAAAGTCAATCTCTGTGGAGACGATACTTGATACATATCAGTTTATTACTTGGGACGTGTATACTTGCACCGTTTGCATTGCACTCAAAACACGCAACAAGTGTTTGGCGCCGTTGCCGGAGACTGACAATTGGTGTCAGTTGTTTTTGTTATTGCATATTTCTTATTATCTTTACTAAATTTTTTTTGTTTGTTTTATCAAAAAAAAAAATAGGTGCACTACAAAGTTAAAGGACATCAACATGTGGGGAAATAAAAGTTGATCTATTCGAGAGTTGATGTGGAAAGATAGGAATCAATCTACTCAAGAATTTCTTACACCATTTGATGATTTCTTATACCAACCAAGAAAAGCCCAAAAAGCCTATACTGTGGAAATCTCTTGTGCTTGTTGTAGAGAACATCATGTGTTTGAAAATTGCCCTCACAATCCCGATGCATATGGCTACAAGAAAGACCAAAGATGGAACCATGGGCAAAATTATTCATGGTGTGATCAAAAACCTCAATTTTTTTTACCACAATAGTTTTGCTGCAGCAACAGATATTCCATGGCAATGTAGTCCTTATCAAGAGCATTCAAATTCCCTGGAGAAAACGTTTCAAGCTTTCATGGCTAGACCTGATTCTCTCATCGAATTTAATCAATTGTCGCCTGAACGTGGTAGCTTGCAAGAGCTATCAAATTCTTTGGGTGCGAGGATAGCTAGGATTGATGCACTCATGAGAGATTCGAAAGATCAAATGAGGAGACTCACATATGTTATGGATAACATGTTCCAACCATCAATTCTTGGGGATACTGAAATCCTAAGGCAAGATGAGAAGGGGTAATGCAAAGAGAGCTCTCTAATGTGTGAGGAACAACTAGAACCTCCAAGTCAAGAGCATGTTGATGAGAAAAACTGCCCAACACTGGATGAGCCTAAGCAAAGAATTGCCACGACAATTGAGGGGCCTGAGGAGAGTAATGCCACGACAACATTCAGTAAGGCTGAAAAGGGTAATGCTACAACAAATTCTAAGGAATCGGAAGCCCAAAATGTTATAACACTGATGCTAAAGCAGAAAACGGTTTTTCTCTTATCCACCATTTCCACGGCAATTGTACGACCACATGCATGATTAATGAGATGGAAATACTATGTTCATGGAATATGAGCAGGTGATGTCTGAACTTTTTGAATTCTTTAAAAACTCACCTCCTCCATTGCAGGTATTTCTTGAGGAACCAACATTGGTAGATTTGAAACAATCGACATCTCTACTATTGGAGATATATGAGAGGCCTAAAGAAAATGGTGGTTGGATTTATGAAGCTTTTCAAAAAAATGGTCATTCTCTTGACTTACACCGAATTATGGCAGAAGATTGCCACAACAATTGGCTGGCGCAGCAATTGCCACGACAACGATGGGTACATCTGACCATGATAGAAGTCGACGAGAATGAGGTAATTAAATGGTTGGGTATTGATATAATTTTCCTACTAATATATTCATGCCTTCAGGAACAGTAGCAAGGTGGAGTGTTACCTCTCCAAAAGTACTATTTTTAATGCCAATTTTACAATGCTTTTGCTTGTTTTTAGGTACATTTAGTTGCATTAGGTTGTTAGAATCATGCATTTGCATAAGGAGTTTAATATTCTGTCTATACCAGTGTGAAGAGTTGTTTTGTGGCTATTTTGCAGGTTTGGCATAGAATTAGGTGTAGGAAAGCAACACAGTTAGGATTGCCAAGGAGAATGCCAAGTGTTGTTGGCACAGAAGGACTAGACAGTGTTAAGTACCTGTTGGCAGAGAAGTGAACTTGATGCCACGCCAAGAGGCTATTGAACCCCGAAAAAATAGGATAAGATCAGGCTCCTAAAAGATCATAAATGGATCAATCTCTGAAAATATAGCGGATAAGGTGGTGACGAGTTATGTTGGCAATGACATGCCAAACTTGAATGCCAAGGCAACATCGGCATGATGACGTAAGGCCTAACCTGATAAGCTATCACACCGATTGGATAAGACTCTATCTCTTATCCTTTGAGCGTTTGAAATTCAAATGAAGAAGCTATCCTATTCCCTTCCTTGCACACCTATTTAAACACCAACCGGTCAAGCATTTAAGAGGAGGATCGCGAAGGCTTAGAGTGATCAGAGTGAGGTGTTGGAGTACTCGACGAGTGACGGTCAGCTACACCGAGAAGGTGGTCCAACCACTTGGCTGAGAGCCTGGATTTGAGGGCTGCATCAAGAGACCCCTTGTGCCTATTCTCTTGGTTTTAAGTTGTTTTACTTTTATTTTTATGATGATGTATTTGAAGATAATTATGGTTTTGTTGGTTAAATCCCTCACCATGAACTAATTTCATAGTTGGCGGGGGATGTTTGGTTTAAACGTTGATTTTATGCTTTAGTTTCTTTAATGATAAATATGTTTCGATAAAGTTTTCTATTTGGCATACTTGAATTTTTTCCTAAATACTTTGCCAAGCGAGAGTTGGCACTGTTGGCCTATTGCTCCTCAATATCTTAATAGATGTCATAACCGAAATTACTTGGCAAAAGGGTAAAAATATGCATTAGAAAAGTTAAGAAAACAATGCCAAGTAAGGTCTTTTGCGTACAAGTATACAGAGTCGACAAGTAATACAACAATAAGCTAAGCATTGATCCCACAGAGATTGCTTTTGGAATTAAGTTTTTTGATTATTTACTTGCTCAAGGAAAAAGATTGTTTGAGATGGAGTTGGTTTTGAAAATGATTTAAAAGAAAAGAAAAAAAAATAACGTTAGCAATGAGAGTTTGTAAAACTAATGATGAGTGTTGGCAAGGAATGTCTGGTTTTTACGCTGCCTGCGCCATGCCAGCCTTTAATAATGTTTGCCTTGGCAAAGTTTTATTGAGCAGATTCAAAGATGGTCATTGCCTCCGTCGATAGCAATGCCCTAAATTAACCATGTAAAAACCTTTATATGTCTATAGTGTATGTTTTTCATTAATTAATTTGATTAAGTTCCAAACTATACTCCCTAAGGGGTAGACTCACTCCTGAAGTAAGTTCATCTACTTGAACATATTCTGTCGAAGCTTCTCACCTTAGGATCTGACAACTAGTCGTTGCCACCCAAGTCGACTAAGATATTGAGTTACAAAAAGAAACTATGCCAGCCGTCGCATGGCATAGTAGTTATGGAAAAATTACAGTTCATGCCAAATAAATAAAACTATGCTGAAGCATTTTTAATTATTAAAAACAAAGCAAAACAACGTTTAATCCAAACATCCCTCACAAACTATTGAATTAGTTCATGGTAAGGGTATCAACCATAGAAAAAACTTCAACGCTTCCCAACATCATCTTAAAAATAAAAACAATTAAACCGAAGGAAAAGGAAAAAAGAAAGAGGTTGGTGGATGCAGCCTTTCTTGATCCAGCCCTCCTCGGTGCAGCCTCTCCAGGCTGATGGTGGTGATAGTTGTGTGGAGATGGTGTGCGTGGTGCTAAACCGTCTATCATGCCTCCAATGCTTAGAAATGATCTCTATATATAGGCATGTGGGGAGAAAAACCCTAGAAGAGTTTAAATTTCGGCCAAGGCTCATGATAAATGCTCTATCTTATCGCCTTATCATCTCAAAACTGATTAGGGCTAACATGGATTGGTCTAGGGCTGACGTTATCAGACACCACTTTGTTTCCAAGGGACTTGGAAAAATCTTCTGCTGGCATACTCCTAATTTTTCGGAGATGATTCAAAATGCTATTTTCTCGGGATCTTATCCATTCCTAATTTTTCGAAGTTGTCTTTTTTTTCCGGGCTGAGACTTTATTGTTAAAGGGCTTGGCATACAACTGTTGGTCCTTCTGCGTTGCACTACCAGTCGCGTCTCAACAATCTGCTTTGGCATCACGACATTTTTTCCCTCATTCCTTTGCCAAGCGATTTGGCAATAAACCTGTGCCAAAAACAGCAAAAACCCTTCAATCTGGAAAATGACACCTACTAACTCCATTATATGAAAAATGCATGTTTCTAACACTAAATGCAAACAAATGTACTCGAAAACAAACAAAAAACATTGTGAAATAGGTGGAAAATATAGTACTTTTGAGGAGTTATCACTCTCCCAAACCTAGCTCATTGCCTATCCTCAAGTAATACAAAGAAATAAAAAAAGTAAAATAAAAATAATACCTCAGAAAAATTACAATGCTTTCCAACACCTGCCAGCAAGCTGAAATCGAACCTAGGTCTATCCTCAGATATCCAGTATATTAATACCAACAGTTGAACAAATTCAAGAGTATCAATAAATGCCTAGTCTAAGGTCATGAAGTGTGTGTAAGTGTAGGCAACATGCATCAAGTTAACATCAACTCCCTTAGGAATCTTTACTACCTAAACTCATAATTTTTTTCTTTTATTCTGCCAAGGGTATCTCTTATGCTGGCATTAAAGTGGGGTCACATCATGCACTGTTTGGCGTGAGTCATAAGAGGGAGCATACCACGAATGCTCATATTAGTCCAGACTACATCACTAAGCTAACCTATTTATACTCTTACCCTAAGGTTTTTGACTTGAGTACTAAGAGGGAGCAAACCACGAAGCCCCAAGTAACTTATTATCCCTAAGGAAGAGGAGTGCCCTTTTCAGGTTTTTCAGCCTTTGATAGAGCATTGCTGCCTTATTTTTCTTTCTTTTTACCCTGGCACTATTTTTTTATTCTGAGTTCAGTTTCAAGAAGTCCTATGTTTATTTTAAAAACAAGATACATGCTATGTGTAAGGTGAGACTAAAGTTCCAAAGACTAGAGTTTATTGCCAAACTATCTGGCATCGAAGTGCTGCTGACATAAAATTTCATAGGATTAATTGATCATCATCAAATAGATTAACTAGTTACAAGTTAAGCTAAGCTAACAACATGCTGGAAATTAGTCACAATCAAGTTGAGATACAAAACAATAAAAATCTAAACATGATAATTGATAAGTGTTCAAAAGTACTATTTTTCTTACCCTTTTTACTCATATTATTGTTAGACTTAGGCTCATATCAGTTGCATAATTAGCCATTCATGCATTAATCCATGTTTCATTCCATCGTTGAGCTTGATTACATAACTTGGTAGTTTTGTGGGAAAAGATGCCGCTTTGGTGTGTTTTGTGTGTATGTGCAGGATCACTTGCCAAAGCAAGACTAGAGCTAGTTGCCAGGGTAATGCATGAAGGAGACGCCGAGCCAGTTGCCATGGCAATTGTCGACAAGAGCAAAGGTGATATGGTAGTCGAAATTGATGACTAAACAAGCCCAAGATGACGTGGAGCAAAGCCCAAACCCAAAGGAATTTGATTTCCATGCAGAGATTAAAGAATAATTAAATTCCAAGAAGATAGGAGAAGTTCTAGTAGGAATATAATTATAATAAAGAATTATATTCTTTAAAGATAATTTAATTCCAACTTAACTTCCTCCTCAAAGAAGGACTTTGGCCTAGCCCTATAAATAAGATAGAGATTTCGACAATCCATAGAGAGCAAGAGAGGGGAATTTCGACAACTCTAAAGAGAATAGGAGGGGAATTTCGACAAGTCCAAGGAGGGCAAGAGGAGAGAATTTTCGACAGGCATCTAGGGCAAAGAGGATTTCGACAAGCCTCCTTCTTCATCCTTTTCTTTCTTGTTCGATTGGGTTCATGCTAGGGATTATTTATCTTGTGTTTCTTTGGAACCTAGCCATGAACTAAATCTACTTGGCTATGGTTATTGTGTTTTGTGGTTGTGAGAAACTATTGGTTTTTGTTTAGGTAATAAGAGTGTGCACTTTTCTATTTCAAGGTTTATTCATTCTTGGTTCTTATTCTTGTTTGCGAGTGAATTGGGAGAGGATCTCGTGATTTCATCTATTTATCTAATATCGGGAGAGTTAGATTCAAGAAACGAATGGATATGATCTTTATTCAATCTATTGATGGTGAAGATTAATCCGGCTTAGGAATAAGTTAAGGATTTCAACGGCTAAGAGGAGCGCAAGATTGGTTGTTGTTCACCCTTGATTCACGCAGGGATGTATTATCAAGGCATGCACAAGTAGCTAGAGTTTCGACTTAGGGATAATAAGAAACCATTGAAGAACGCTCTGCCGAACCTTAAAGGTTGCTGCCCAGACGCCCAAGTAGTTTCCCAGGCAACCATCGATTAGTTGCCAAGGCAACCCCGTTGTGCAAGTTGCCACGGCAGCTGAGTTGCCCGTGCACTCTTTTACCAAGATGATCCAATCGGCTATCACACCTCAATTCACGATAACCTGGCCTATCTCCCTCTTATTTGATCTCATATTTTCTTTTACTTTATTGCTTTCTAGATTAGTTATTAGTTAAACTCCTATAATCCTTTATTTGTGTTTTTACTTTTTACAGTGCAAGAGACTAGATTCTTGAAGTGGCACCAATCCCTGTGGAGACGATATCTTTTATACTATAACTTGCAACGTGTATACTTGCACAATTGCGTAGCACTTATTACGCGCAACAATAATGCATGACATCAAATGCATGGCAGAAATGGAGGATACAACACACCCCCAAACCTAAAGTGTGCATAGTCATCGATGCATGAAAAACAACACATATATACAGAAAACAAAGAATGCATGAACAAGAAAAATAAAATGAAATGCAATAAAGGAGTTTAAAAGGAAGAAAACTCTCCTTCGGTGGATGGTTCTGGCTGAGAGACTCTTTTCTTCCTTTTGACAAAGTTGCTTCTGTCTGGGGCCACGTGTTTCTTCTTCTTGAGGCTTGTTTTTGCTAATACTGTAGAGGTTCTCATGTCACAGAGAACTTTTGCAATTCTTTTGTCAGGATCGATGGTAGCAGGGGCAGATTTTAGTACGACAGGCGTGGCACCAACTTGGATTTGGATTTCTTCATCCTCCGATTCGAGTGGCGTACCGGTGCTGGTTGTCTCAACTTGAACTGGTAAAACAGGTATTGGAGAAACTGGGCCTGGAGAAATAGGGACGACATTCTCAGAATGTGGAGACTTGGTATGCGAAGAATGATGCCTTGCTAGCATGGTTCCCTTGCCAATGAGGCTGGCAGGGAAGACAGGAAAATCTGGCACAGTGAGTACGAAAATCCCATCCAAAGATTTCTTCAGAATGCGGTCCCTAGCATAAATGTATTGCCAAAGCAGAGCATTCTGCTCCTTTGCTTTCTCGAGTCTGGCAATGAGCAGTTTCTGGTTCTTGCAAATTTGGGACAACGTTGCCGCATAGGCTACTGACATAGAAGTCGCAGGGGCAACTTTGGCTGGCTTGGCCTTGGGCACTAGTGTTGCAACCGTTTGCTTGCCCTTCTCTTTTATTTCGTTGGCAGTTAATTGCCACCACAGCGCAAGAGTGATGAAGATCCCTTGCTCCTTTGAATGTTATCCGTATCAAGCGAGGGCACTTCATGATGCGCACAAATGCAAGAGATTAGCAATGGAAAAATTAAACTACTGGTAGTTTTACCTACACATTTGTAAGTTTCATCCACAATAATCTTCCCAACATTCATCTTCCTTCCGATCATGATCGAGTGAAGCAATGCCATCTGCTCTTCAGAGATAGTCTCATTATGTTTAGTTGGCATGAGGTTGGCTTTAAGGAAGTGATTTCATCCTTTCGGCTGCAACTTTAATGCCAAGCGCTTCACTGTTCGGCAGCCTTTAGAGGAGACGTTCCACTTGGTACCTGGCTGATAAAGATCCTTTGGCATAGTCTTTCTCTTGGCATCATCAAAGGAATCGACAAACTCTGTGTGTTTCTCCTGGTTTGCTTCTAAAGAAAATAGTTCGTTAATGCAACAAGCATCAAGCCTTACACACTTACCTCGAATCATTAAGAAATACGAGTCATTGGTCGTAAAGTGGGCATAAAAGTCTCGAACAATAGTGACATTGATGTCCCCTAATTGTTGGCAGAATTTCTCCTATTTATGCTTCTTAATGATGGCAATAAAGTTGGCCGAGTAACCGAGATTGGGTTCATTATTGGGTTCGTTCTTGAATTTGAACCCTTTCTCATAGCAAAAATTCCTCGAGGCAAAGTTCTCGTCATTCTTTTTCTCGATCTCTCCATTGAAGAAGTGATTGAATGGTAAAAAAGATGAGGCCATTGGAATCTTAGAATCAGAAGAAAAGAAAAGATGATGAATCGATGGCGTCTTTGGTTTCTTGGTTTCTCGGTTTCTTGAGCAATGGATTGATGAGAAGAAAAATAAAGGATGAATGGGGAATCGGCTGAGCGTTTAAGTAGAGGGAAAGAGAAAAGGCTGAATGTTTAGGTTATAGCCGATCTAATGGGATAATAATTATGGAGTTGGATTTAATTGGGGAAGATAAAGTGATAATGATGAGGGTTCTTGAAAAGATAAACAACGGGGAAGGTGGAGGGATAAGGAGGGAAAAGTTTAAATTTTTATTTACCTTAGGCGGCTAGGGTTTTATCCCAACTTAACCAATTTTTCTCTCATTAATCTATCTGTGCCAGCCTCGCCTCGATATTGTGTTTGGCAATAAAGTACTGTTGGCGAGAAATTCCTGCTGGTAGTAAACTCATGCGTTTGCTCAAAGAAACCTTCCAACATAAAAAAAACAAAGAAACAAAAGAAAGAAAATAACAGAATAAATAAAAATACAAAATGCTGAAAAAGAAAACAACTAATCCTAATATTTACAAAAATCAAACCCTAGTGAGGATCACTAAAGCTCTGCCAGAAGGGTAACCTCCTTGGCATCCGTTGGAGTATCTTCCAAATAGTTCTTCAATATTTGGCCATTCACTTTGGTTGGTGGGCTGTGGCAATGTTTTGTTTAAATAACCAACATAGAAAGCTGAAGAATTTCTTACCTTTGAGTACGTCAAACTCTCGATTGGATAATGAAAGAGAATATTTTTTCATGATAGCTATGAACGGTTCCTTAAAAACTGAAGTATCTCTTTGTTGTAGGTCTCAAGAACCTTTGATCAATCTCAGAACCCCAATAGTGCTTAGGATTTTTTACTCATTTCTCCTTTGATGTCGAGCCATAGGCATCCTCACCCTGTTCTAGAATGGATGTAGCAATTAAATCTTCAGTTTCTTGCCGCGACATCTTTGGTATTGTTGTTGTGGTAAAAAATTTCTACTCCAGCTCATCCATATTAGTCATTTGGCATCCACTTTTCCTTCCAACAATAAGCCATTTGAGCACACCTTGCTTCATGACATCAGTTCCGACCAAAATCGATATTCTCTGTTGCTCAATTGTTTTGCCATCGCATTTTTGTTTTATGGCATCAGTTTTCATTCCATAGCAATTCAATGACAGGTTCTTATCCAAAATGGATTCCATTAGCTCAACTGCATGACATTCTTCAATTTCATTAGCACACTTAAAAGTTTTAAAAATGTCAACAGTAATAACTGCTTGTTTTACCAAAGTGGTGCTGGCATCAATTGCCGTCTGGCATCAAATGGTGGCTTGGCATCAAATAATGGTATGGCATCATCATCAGTGCCCTGGCAAAGCTGTGCCATGTCCTTATCGAATATAGGTTCCATGATCTCGATAGGTTGGCATTCTGGTTCTATTGTTTTTGTCGAAGTGGTGCTGGAATTAGATTGCGGTATGGAATTGCTAGTGCTTGCCTCCCCATTCTCAGCTTCCTTGGGTTCGTCTATTGGCAATGATTTCTCTTCCTGAAAAAAAAATTGGCTGCTTGGATGCTTTTCATTCTCAATTGGTTTTCCACTTTGGAGAGTGGCAGTTTGGCCTTATTTTTTCCCTGTTTGCCGAGCATCCTCTGTATCACTTGGCAGAGTCCCTAGAGGTTTGGCATTAAGTGTGCTGGTAATCTGTCCTATCTGAATTTCCAAGTTCCTCATGAATGCGGCTAGACTCTGGACATTTGCATCGTTATGCTCCATATAATCCTTTAGAGTGTCCTCATCGGAAGATCCTTGCACTAGAGGTAGATTATTTTGTGCTCTTTGTGGCGTGGCATTCTGGTTGAATGCTAACATGGCATTAAATTGATTACCACCTTGGTTTGCCCATAAAGAATTGGGATGATTCCAACCTGCCTTGTAAGTATTAGAGTATGAGTTAAAATATCGACTAAAATTACCAACAAAATTTACCGATTTAGGATTAGATGGGCATTCATCCACATAATGATCCTCTCTACAAATGGTGCAAAATGGTTCTAGTGCCTTTACTTTTTGGACTTCATCAAGCTTTTGCATTACCATCACTATATTAGTGAGGTTGGCAATTTGAGCCTTGATAGATGAGAGTGCATCTTTTGTCCCGGTTGCAAATTTGGCATTAGGGTATTGAAAATCATTGGCTATGATTCTTTCAAGGATGTCGTATGCCTCTGTATAATTTTTATCCACCAATGAACCATTTGCCGATGCATCTACAATGGTCTTGGCATGGGCATTGAGTCCAGTGCAAAAGATCTCTATTTGGGTCAAAGTAGGGAATACATGCATAGGAAATCTTCTTAACAGATCTTTGAATCGCTCCTATATATAGTAGAAAGTTTCATCATCAGCTTGCCTGAAAGTTGTGATTTCGATCCGCAGCTTGGCATTAAGTTCAGGTGACTGGAATCTTAGAAGAAACTTTTGGCATAACTCTGCCCACGTAGTGATTGAACCAGGTGGCAATGAATTTAGCCACAATTTCGCTCTATCTCGCAAGGAAAGTGAAAAAAGCTTCAGCTTTATTGTTTCTTCAGTCACATCAGGCTGGCAGAATAGTTGGCAAACCTCCGTGAATTGCTTCAAATGCTTTATTGGATCTCTATTAGGTGATCCATCTAATTGACCTACATCCATTAGCAATTGAATCATTATCAGTTTAAGCTTAAAGTTAGCCATATTTACCTCTGGACCAATCGGTCCTAGCATCAAATCATCTACGGTGGGTGCTAGATGTTCTTTGATAGATCGTTATTTAGGTATCTGAGTAGCAATAGTAGGGGCTAGTAGTATAAATGCAGGTATTGCCAGCATCTCCTGGTTGTTGGCATTATTTAGGATACTTCCTAGCTCACTATTGCCGTTACGAGCCTTTTCTCGACGTTCAGTTCTTAACCTGCATAGGATTGGGTCATATTGTAAATCTTCATTCGCAGTAGTGCTCATGTATATATACCAAATAAAATAAATTAAACAAAAAATGAAAACAAGTAAAAATTGAAGCAATTAATCCCATTGCATTCACTGGCAATGGCGCCAATACTTGTTGTGACCGAAGTATTTTGGCAAAAGGATAAACATATGCGTGTGAAAAGTTAAGAAAACAATGGCAAGTAAGGTGTTTTGCGTGCAAGTATACACGGTCGAAAAGTAATACAACAATAAGCTAAGTATCGATCCCACAAAGTTTGCTTTTAGAATTAAGTGTTTTGATTATTTACTTGCTCAAGGAAAAAAATTGTTTGAGATGAAATTGGTTTTGGAAATGATTTAAAAGAAAATAAAAAATAAAATAACATTGTCAAAGAGAGTTTGTAAAATTGATGATGAGTGTTGGAAAGGAATGCCTGGTTTTCACGCTACCTGGGCCATGCCAGCCTTTAATAATGTCCTGCCTTGGCAAAGTTTTATTGAGCAGATTCAAAGATGGCCATTGCCTCCATCGATAGCAATGCCCTAAATTAACCATGTAAAAACCCCTATATGTCTATAGTGTATGTTTTCCATTAATTAATTTGATTAAGTTCCAATCTATACTCCCTAAGGGGTAAACTCACCCTCAAAGTAAGTTCAACTACTTGAACATCTTCTGTTGAAACTTCTCACCTTAGGATCTGGCAACTAGTTATTGCCACCCAAGTCGGCTAAGATATTGAGTTACAAAAAGAAAACTATACCAGTCGTCGCATGGCATAGAAGTTATGGAAAAATTACATATCATGCCAGATAAATAAAACTATGCTGAAGCATTTTTAATTATTAAAAACAAAGCAAAACAACGTTTAATCCAAACATCCCTCACCAACTATTGAATTAGTTGATGGTGAGGATATCAACCATAGAAAAAACTTCAACGCTTCCCAACATCATATTGAAAATAAAAACAATCGAACTGAAGGAAAAAGAAAAAGAAAGAGGTCGGTCGATACAGCCTTTCTTGATCCAGCCCTCCTCGGTGCAGCCTCTCCAGGCTGATGGTGGTGAGAGCTATGTGGAGATGGTGTGCGTGGTGCTAAGCCGTCTATCATGCCTTCAATGCTTGGAAATGCTCTCTATATATAGGCATGTAAGGAGAAATCCCTAGAACAGTTTAAATTTCGGCCAAGGCTCATGATAAGTGCTCTATCTGATCATTTTATCATCTCAAAACCTATTAGGGCTGATGTGGATTAGTCTAGGGCTGACGTCATCGGACACTACTTTGTTGCCAAGGGACTTGGCAAAAATCCTCTGTTGGAATACTCTTGATTTTTTAGAGATGATTCAAAATAATATTTTCTCGGGATCTTATCCATTCCTAATTTTTTGGAGTTGTCCTATTTTTCGGGCTGAGACTTTATTGTTAAGGGGCTTGGCATACAACTGTTGGTCATTCTGTGTTGCACTGCCAGCCGCGTCTTAGCAATCTACTTTGGCATCATGACATCTATTTTCCCTCATTCTTTTGTCGAGCAATCTGGCAATAAACTTGCGCCAAAAACAGTAAAAACCCTTCAATCTGGAAAAAGGGCACCTACTAACTCCTTTATATGAAAAGTGCATGTTTCTAACACTAAATACAAACAAATGTACTAAAAAACAAACAAAAGAATTGTGAAATAGGTGGAAAATATAGTACTTTTGAGGAGATATCACTAGACTTGGGGTGGCAGCGATTGAGTTGTTGAATACTAAGGAGAAAAGCTTTGGGAGAAGGCATTCAAGTATAAGAACTTACTTCGGGAATGATACCTACTCCTTAGGAGTATAGATTGGTTCTTAATCAAATCAGTTTATTTAAAAACATGTACTACAGAGATATATGGGTTTTTATATGATCATCTTAGGCCAATGACCATCGAGAGAGGCTTTGCTAATTTTGAATCTACTCGGCAATCAATACAAAGACAGGTTGACATTAAAGGCTGGCACGGGATGAAAAATGTAGAAACCAGACATTCCCTGCCAACGCTCATCACTCATTAAAAGACTTTCCTTGCCAACGTTTTACTTCACTTTTATTTCTTTTCTTTTTAAGTATTCCCAAAACAAACTTTCAAAAAAAACATCTTTTCTTCCAGGGCAAGTAACAATCAAACAATCAAATTCCAAGTCAATCTTTATGGGATCGATACTCAGCTTAACTGATGTATTACTTTCAGACTAAGTATACTTTCACGCAAAGACTTATCTTGGCATTGGTTTATTACTTTTCCAGTACATATCTTCTGCCTCTTTTGCCACATTCACTTAGAGAGTCTACATGGAGCGTATACATAGACTACAAGGGAACATGAAAGAAAGGCATCTCCACCATGGTAACGCAAAAGAGAGTAGCTGTGAGAACATTGGCCTAACTCTTTTTGGGCAATATCGTCACCTGATTGAGGGTACAGATGGACTACAAGAAGTATCGAAAATGGCCCTCATCAAGCTTTCTTTAGGGCGATCCTATTCCCTTCAACTTTTAATTTATGTTTATTTTGATTTTAGTTTTTTTGTTATGTTTTCCATTATAATAAGACAAGGGTGTTGAAAGAAGCACAACCAATCAGACTTGTCACGGCAAAGGAACATGCCACGGGAACTACGATTCTAGATGCACCATCAGCTTCGCGACAACAACTACAATGAGCCAAAAAAAGGACCAAGCACATGGTTCGAAGGAAACTATTCATTCGAGGTGACGACCTCTCCGATTAACTCATTTGCATTACATTTTTTCCTTTGATTATTTTTGCATGCATTGCAAACAATGCTTCACTCGAGTTTGGGGGGTTTGTCTTGGTTTTATTTTTTGTTTGTCTCATGGCCATTTGCATTCATTATGTTTGTCTTATGTTAGTTTGCATATGTTACTTGCCATGTGTTTTACTTGATTAAACGGCCTAAACCTGCTATGTTATCTTATGATGAATTTTTGCCACTGTATTTTCATAATAAAACCTTAGATTTTAGGATTAGCATGGAGAGAACTTGGAATTTTGCTATGATACTCCATATTTTGACATTTTTGTGACTTGTTGGTTGAGGGAGACCTAGTGAACTTTAGGTTATTTAAAAATGGGTAAATTGTGCTAGAAGTGCCTATCCGGCTCTAGCCTAAACTAAAATTGGATTAAAGATAATTTCTTGCTGGAGGTAATTCTTTATGCTGTCCAAAAGATCGAAAGGTAATCAACTTTTCTGCCACGGTTCTGAGGATTGAAGTCAGGTAAGAAGCATGTTTTTGGTGGTAAATGCATTGACAGGTAATTGTTAGTATTTTGCATTGCTTGAGGATAAGCAATAGTTTGAGTTTGAGGGTGTGATGAGTGTGTAAAAGTACTATTTTTCTTGCCCCTTTTACTCATATTATTTTTAGACTTAGGCACATTTTAGTTCCATTATTAGGCATTCATGCATAATTTCCTAGTTTCCTTTGTTATTGAGCTTGGTATTGCATTTGGTTGATTTTAGTTGAAAAGTTGTTGGTGTGTTCTATTTTGTGCAGGTTAAGATTTTCATGGCAAGTACGTATTGCCGTGACAAGTAGGGGCCAATTTTAAAGGAGTTGTCGTAACAAGTAGGGGACATTTTTAAAGGCCTTGCCGAGCCAGATTGCTGTAATGTACTTGGAAAATTCCTGGATAATTCTGCCCAATTTAGGATGAATATGAAAAGCAAGGGATAACTCCTCAAAATCTGGATTTATAAGCAGAATTTTATGCAGATAAAGACTTAGATTTGTGAAGAGTCCTTGGAGATAAAGATGGAAAAGATTAGTTATCTTTTATCCAAATTAAATCAAGTCTAATCCTATCTTCAACAACAAGCATAATCTGCAGAATTAATAGAGTTTGATCGGATAGGAATTCTAACTCCAAGGAATTCAAACGAGAATCAGCTCATTCTATCTGCAAGCAACCGATTGGATCATCTCTTTAAATAGAGATCCAAACTGCGACAAACAGGGGGAGAGTCGATTGAGGTAATTGAGCCAAAAAGATTCACGCACCAAAGGAGTTTCATCTCCATTTTATTTCTATTTTGTAATCCCACCATGTATGGGTTATTTTCCTTGTTATTTCTTCTTTACCCAGCCATGAATTGATGTAAATTGGCTGGGGTTATTTGAGGTTTGTGGTTGTGATAAACGATTTGATGGTTTAGGTTTTTTATTTTAATATATTCAAAGTTTGTTCATTCTTGGTTCTTATTTTTGATTTTGAGTGAATTGGGAGATAATCTCTAGTGTTATCTATTTATCTATACTTAGGAGAGTTAGATTCATAAAACGAACGAACATGATCTTCATTCAACAAAACGTCGATGAAGATTAATCCACCTTAGAAATAAGGATCAGATTTCAATGGGTAAGAGGAGCGTAGATCGGTTGTTGTTCACCCAAGGTTAATGTATGGATGTATCACCAAGGCATGCACAATTAACCAGTTCTTCGGTTAGGGATAACAAGAAGACTTTAAAGAACGCTTCGTTGGGCTTTGAAGGAAGGAACCTAGTTGCCACGGCAATCAAACCAGTTCTAGTTGTCGCGACATAATTTATGACATAGTTACCACGACAATTCAGCCGGTCTTAGTTGCCACAGCAATTGAGTTGCCTCAACAATCAATTTCCACGACAATTCACTTAGCAATTACACCTCTACTCACGATAACCCAACCTACTCTCTTAAATCGATTACCCATTTTCTATTTACTTTATTTTGTTTAGTTTATTTTACTTGATATTTATCACCTTCAATATTATTTCTTTTACAGTGTAATAACTTAAGTAAAGTGGCCCAAGCCAATACCTGTGGAGACGATACTTGATACATATCAGTTTATTACTTGAGACGTGTATACTTGCACTGTTTGCGTTACACTCAAAACACGCAACAAGTTTTTGGTGCCATTGCTGGGGATTGGCAATTGGTGTTAGTTGTTTTTGTTATTGCATATTTCTTATTATTTTTACTAACTTTTCTTTTTGTTTGTTTTATAAAAAAATCAGGTGCACTGCAAAGTTAAGGGACATCAACATGTGGGGAAATAAAAAGTTGATCTATTCGAGAGTTGATGTGGGAAGATAGAAATCAATCCACTCAAGAATTTCTTACACCATTTGATGATTTCTTATGCACACTGAGAAAAGCCTAAAAAGCCTATACTGTAGAAAACTCTTGTGCTTGTTGTGGAGAACATCATGTGTTTGAAAATTGCCATCACAATCCCGATGCATATGGCTACAAGGAGGACCAAAGATAGAACCAACGGCAAAATTATTCATGGTATGATCAAAAACCTTAAAATGTTTTTTACCATAATTGTTTTGCCTCAGCAACAAATATTCCATGGCAATGTAGTCCTCATAAAGAGCATTCAAATTCCCTGGAGGAAACGTTTCAAGCTTTCATGGCTAGACCCGATTCTTTCATCGAGTTTAATCAATTATCGCCTGAACGTGGTAGCTTTCAAGAGCTATCAAATTCTTTGGATGCGAGGATAGCTAGGATTGATACACTCATGAGAGATTCGAAAGGTCAAATGAGGAGACTCGCATATGTCAAGGATAACATTTTCCAACCTTCAATTCCTAGGGATACTGAAATCCTATGGCAAGATGAGAATGGGCACTGCAAATAGATCTCTCTAATGTGTGAGGAACAACTAGAACCTCTAAGTCAAGAGCATGTTGATGAGAAAGACTGCCCAACACTGGATGGGCCTAAACAAAGAATTGCCATGGCAATTGAGGGGCCTGAGGAGAGTAATGCCATGGCAACATTCAGTAAGGCTGAAAAGGGTAATGCAACAGCAAATTCTAAGGAATCGGATGCCTAGAATGTTACAACACTGATGCTAAAGCAGAAAACGGTGGATTGCTCTTATCCACCATTGCCACGACTATTACACGACCACATGCATGATCAACGAGATGGCAATATTGTGTTAATGGAATATGAGCAGGTGATGACTAAACCTTTTGAATTCTTTAAAAACTCACATCCTCCATTGCAGGTATTTCTTGAGGAACCAACGCTGGTAGAATTGAAGCAATCAACATCTCTACTACTGGAGATATATGAGAGGCCTAAAGAAAATGGTGGTTGGTTTTATGAAGCTTTTCAAAAAATTGGTCATTCTCTTGACTTACATCGAATTATGGCAGAAGATTGCCACAACAATTGGCTGGTGCAACAGTTGCCACGACAATGAGGGCTATATTCGACCATGATGGAAGTCGACGAGAATAAGGTAATTAAATGGTTAGGTGTTGATATAATTTTTCCTATTAATATATTCATGCCTTTAGAAACAGTAGCAAGCTGAAGTGTTACCTCTTCAAAAGTATTGTTTTTAATGCCAATTTTACAATTCTTTTTCTTGTTTTTAGGTACATTTAGTTGCATTAGGTTGTTAGAATCATGCATTTGCATAAGGAGTTTAATATTCTTTCTATAACAGTGTGAAGGGTTGTTTTGTGGTTATTTTACAGGTTTGGCATAGGATTAGGCATAGGAAAACAACACAGTTAGGATTGCCAAGGAGAATGCCAAGTCTTGTTGGCATAGAAGGACCAGACAGTGTCAAGCACCTATTGGCAGAGAAGTGAACTTGATGCCACGCTAAGAGGTTGTTGAAACTCGAAAAAATAAGATAAGATCAGGCTCCTAAAAGATCGCAAATGGATCAATCTCCAAAAAAATAGTGGATAAGGTGGTGGCAAATTATGTTGGCAATGACATTTTAAGCTTGGATGCCAAGGCAACATCGGTATGATGACGTTAGCCCTAGCCTGATAAGCTATCACACTGATCCGATAAGACTCTATCTCTTATCCTTTGAGCGTTTGAAATTCAAATAAAGAAGCTATCCTATTCCTTTCCTTGCACACCTATTTAAACACCAACCGGTCAAGAATTTAAGAGGAGGATCACGAAGTCTTAGAGTGATCGGAGTGAGGTGTTGGAGTACACGACGAATGACGGTCGGCTACACCGAGGAAGGTGATCCAACCACTTGTTCGAGAGCCTGGATTTAAGGGCTGCATCAAGAGACCCCTCGTGCCTATTCTCTTGGTTTTAAGTTGTTTTACTTTTATTTTATGATTATGTATTTGAAAACGGTTATGGTTTTGTTGGTTAAATCCCTCACCATAAACTAATTTAATAGTTGGTAGGGGATGTTTAGTTTAAACTTTGATTTTATTTTTTATTTTCTTTAATGATAAATCTGTTTCGACAAAGTTTTTCTATTTGGCATACTTGAATATTTTCCTAAATACTTTGCGAAGCTAGAGCTGTCACTATTAACCTATTGCTCCTCAATATCTTAATAGACTTGGGGTGGCAATGATTGGGTTGTTGAATACTACGGAGAGAAGCTTCGAGAGAAGTCATTCAAGTAGATGAACTTACTTCGGGAATGATATCTACCCCTTAGGAATATAGGTTGGTTCTTAATCAAATCAGTTTATTTAAAAAATGCACTATAGAGATATATGGGTTTTTATATAATTGACTTAGGTTTATTACCATCGAGAGAGGCTTTGCTAATTTTGAATCTGCTCAGCAAACAATGCCAAGATAGGTTGACATTAAAGGCTGGTACAACATGAAAAGCGTAAAAACCAGTCATTCCCTGCCAATGCTCATCACTCATTAAAAGACTTTCCTTTCCAACATTTTACTTCACTTTTATTTATTTTCTTTTTAAGTATTCCCAAAACAAACTTTCAAAACAAACATCTTTTCTTCCAAGGTAAGTAACAATCAAATAATCGAATTCCAAGTCAGTCTCCGTGGGATCGATACTCAGCTTATCTATTGTATTACTTGCAGACCTAGTATACTTGCACGTAAAATACTCATCTTGGCACTATTTTATTACTTTTCCAATACATATATTATGCTCATTTTGCCAGCATTCACTTAGAGAGTCTACATGGAGTGTATACATGGACTACAAAGGAGCACGAAAGAAATGTACCTCCATGATGGTAACGCAAAAGGGAGTAGCTGCGAGCACATTGGCCCAACTCTTTTTGGGCAATATTGTCACCCGATAGAGGGTACAGATAGACTATAAGAAGTATCAAAAACCATCATTATCAAGCTTTCTTTAGGGCAACCCTATTCCGTTTAACTTTTCTTTTATGTGTATTTTGATTTTAGGTTTTTTGTTCTGTTTTCCATTCTAATAAGACAAGGGTGTTGAAAAAACCTAACCAATCAGACTTGTCACGACAAAGGAACATGCCACGAAAACTACAATTCCAGATGCACCACCAGCTTTGAGACAACAACCACTACGATCCAAAAAAGGGGCCAAGCAAATGGCTCGAAGAAAACTAGTCATTCGACGTGACGACCTCTCTGATTAACTCATTTGCATTTCATCTTTTGTATACATTGAGAACAATGCTTCACTCGAGTTTGGAGGGGTTTGTCTTGGTTTTATTTTTGTCTCATGGCCATTTGCATTCATTTTGTTTGTCTCATGTTAGTTTGCATATGTTACTTGCCATGTGTTTTACCTCATTAAACTGCCTAAACCTGCTGTGATATCTTATGATGAATTTTTGTCGTTGTATTTTCATAATAAAACCTTAGATTTTAGGATTAGCATGGAGAGAACTTGGAATTTTGCTATGATACTCTATATTTTGACATTGTTGTGACTTGTTGATTGAGGGAGACCTATTGAACTTTAGGTTACTTAAAAATGGGTAATTGTGCTAGAGGTGCCTATCCGGCTTTAGCCTAAACTAAAATCGGATTAAAGATAATTTCTTGCTATAGGTGTTCATCTGTCTCTATTTGTCACACATTAAGAATCACTAGAGGTGCTTATCTGGCTCTAGTTGACTAAAATTTAAAAATAAATTACTTTGCTATAGGTGCCGAACATTGGCTCTAGTGAACTTAATTGCCCTGATAAATTAAATTGATAAATCCTATTGTTCATATAGAATCCCATTAGTTGACTTGTACACAACTACACACATATTGTGACTAGCATTATAGTTTAATTTTGGGTAATTCTCTGTACTGTCCAAATGATCGAAAGGTAATCAACTTTTTCTTCCACGGTTCTGAGGATTGAAGTCAGGTAAAAAGCATGTTTTTGGTGGTAATTGCATTGGCAGGTAATTGATAGTATTTTGCATTGCTTGAGGACAAGAAATAGTTCGAGTTTGGGGGTGTGATGAGTGTCTAAAAGTATTGTTTTTCTTGCTCTTTTTACACTTATTATTGTTAGACTTAGGTACATTTTAGTTGCATTATTAGGCATTCATGCATAATTTCCTAGTTTCCTTTGTTATTGAGCTTGGTATTGCATTCAGTTGATTTTAGTTGAAAAGTCGCTGCTAGTGTGTTCTATTTTGTGCAGGTTAGGTTGTCATGACAAGTACGTCTTGTCGTGACAAGTAGGGCCAATTCTGAAGGAGTTGTCATGACAAGTAGGGGACATTTCTTAAGGCATTGCAGAGTTAGATTGTCATGACGTACTTGGAAAATTCCTGGGTAATTCTACCCAATTCAGGATAAATATGAAAAAGCAAAGGATAACTCCCCAAAATCTAGATTTACAAGCAGAACTTTATGGAGATAAAGTCTTAGATTTGTGAGGAGTCCTTGGAGATATAGATGAAAAAGATTAGTTATCTTTTATCCAAATTAAATCAAGTCTAATCATATTCTCAACAATAAGTATAATCTGCAGAATTAATAGAGTTTGATGATAGGAATTCTAACTCCAAGGAATTTAAACGAGAATTAACTCCTCCTATCAGCAAGTAACTGATCGGATCATCTCTTTAAATAGAGATCCAACCTATGACAAAGAGGGGGGAATGTCAATTTTGAGGGAGCTCGAGTTAAAGAGATTCACGCACCAAAGGATTTTCATCTCCAGTTTCTTTGTATTTTGTAATCCCACCATGTCTGGGTTATTTTCCTTGTTATTTCTTCTTTACCCAGCCATGAATTGATGTAAATTGGCTGGGGTTATTTGGGTTTGTGGTTGTGATAAACGATTGGATGGTTTAGGTTTTTGGTTTCAATATATTCAAAGTTTGTTCATTCTTGGTTCTTATTTTTGATTTCGAGTGAATTGGGAGAGGATCTCAAGAGTTGTCTATTTATCTATACTTGGGAGAGTTAGATTCAAGAAATGAACGAATATGATCTTTATTCAATAAATTGTCGATGAAGATTAATCTACCTTAGGAATAAGGATTGGATTTCAACGGCAAAGAAGAGCGTAGATCGGTTGTTGTTCACCCAAGGTTAATGTAGGGATGTATCACCAAGGCATGCACAATTAACCAGTTCTTCGGTTATGGATAATAAGAAGACATTGAAGAACGCTTCGCCAAGCTTTGAAGGAAGGAACCTAGTTGCCACGACAATCAAACCAGTTCCAGTTGCTATGACATATTTTGTGACCTAGTTTCCACGACAATTGAGTTGGTCTTAGTTTCCATGACAATTGTGTTGGCTCAACAATCAATTGCCACAACAATTCACTCAGCAATTACACCTCTACTCATGATAACATAGCCTACTCTCTTAAATCGATTACTTATTTCTATTTACTTTATTTAGTTTAGTTTATTTTACTTGATATTTATCACCTTCAGTATTATTTCTTTTATAGTGTAATAACTTAAGCAAAGTAGCCCAAGCCAATCCTTGTAGAGATGATACTTGATACATATCACTTTATTACTTGTGTGTATACTTGCACCGTTTGCATTGCACTCAAAACACACAACAAGTTTTTGTGTTGAGTGTGTAAAAGTACTATTTTCTTCCTTTTACTTATATTATTGTTATACTTAGGCACATTTTAGTTGCATTATTAAGCATTTATGCATAATTCCCTAGTTTCCTTCGTTATTGAGCTTGGTATTGCATTTTGGTTGTTTTTAGTCGAAAAGACACTATTGGTGTATTATATTTTGTGCAGGTTAAGACTATCGTGGCAAGTGAGTCTTGCCGTGACAAGTAGGGGCCAATTTTGAAGGAGTTGTCGTGACAAGTAAGGGACATTTCTGAAGGCCTTGCCAAGCCAGATTGCCGTGACATACCTGGATGATTTTGCCCCAATTTTGGGATAAGATCGAAAAGTAAGGGATAACTCCCCAAGATCCAGATTTTCAACCAGAATTTGATGGAGATAAAGACTCAAACTTTTGAGAAGTCTTTGGAGATAAAGATGGAAGAGATTTATTGCCTTTTATCTAAATTAAACTAAGATTTATCCTATCAACAACACAATCTACAGAATTCAAGAGTTTGATCGGATTAGAGCCCTATCTCTAAGAAATTCCAATGAGAACCAACTCCTCCTATCAACACACAACCGATATGATCATCCTCTTTAAATAGAGAAGATCAATTTGCAGTCAAGAGAGTCGAATTGGAGAGAGAATTAGGCGAGAGATAGAGCAGATTACTTCTTCTTCTTCTTCGTTATTTCTATATGATTCATGCTTGGGATTTTATCTTTTGTATTTCTTTTACACCTAAACATGAACTAAATTAAATTGGCTTGGGTTATTGGGTTTTTGTGATTGTGAAAATGTTTGGATTTGTTTAGGTTTTTTATTTCAATTTAAATTCAAAGTTTGTTCATTCTTGGTTCTTACTTTTTTTTGAGTGAATTGGGAGAGGATCTTGAGAATTTATCCATTTATCTAGCATCGGGAGAGTTAGATTCAAGAAACAAATGAGCATGATCTTCATTCAACAAATAGTTAATAGAGGTTAATCTATCTTAGGAATAAGATTCAGATTTCAACGGCTAATAAGAGCATAAGGTCGGTTGTTGTTCATCCAAGGTTAATGCAGGGATGTATCACCAAGGCATGCACAATAAACCAATTTTTTGGTTAGGGATAACTAGAAGATATTGAAGAACACTTCACCGATCTTTGAAGGAAAGAAACCAACTGCCACGACAATCGAACCAGTCCCAGTTGCCGCGGCAATTTCACTTGCCAAGACAATTCAACCGGTCCTAGTTGCCAAAGCAATTGAGTTGCCTCAGCAATCAATTGCCAAGACAGTCTATTCGACCAACACACCATGACTCACGATAACTCGACCTACTCTCTTATTCAATCACAATCTTCTTTTATTTACTTTCTCATTTACTTTACTTGCTAATTCAAAACACCTACCATCAAAATATATTTCTCTTTTTAGTGCAAGGAGTTAGAAATTAGATTTTCATCAATCCATGTGGAGACGATCTCTATTCTATACTAGAACTTGCGATGTGTACACTTGTACCAATTGCGATGCACTCAAAACACGCAACATGTTTTTGGCGTCGTTGCCGGGGATTGACAATAGTGATTTTGTTTTTATTTTCTTGCACCTTTGTTTATTTATTTATTTTGGTGTTTGGTTTCAAGAGGCTAATAAATTTGGTTTTGCATTGGTTTATCACTAGGGTGAGGCAATAAAGATGATGACTTTTTAGAGATCCACGATGAATTCCTGGATAAGCAGATGTTAGTTGCCACAACAGCACCATGGTATGCCGGTCTAGTGAATTTTTTGGTTTGTGGTATTTTACCTTATAACCTGATCTACACATTGCTTAAATAAAATAGGCTCGTCCCAATAATAATGCTTAGCATCATGTCAGAATCGCTTCTTTCCTTGGTGAGTAAGGTCATAAGGTATTGTAAAACTGTCGGGATCCTTTAGTTTGGGTGGCATTGGGTTTTGCAGCATTGCCATACATCCTTCCCTCACAATAACTATTTCAAATTCTCCTAACCTAGTCTGCTTAGAGACAATTTCTTTAAGGAACTTAGCATAGTTCGACATTTGCTCTATTGCTTCAACCAATGGCAAGTTGATGTGGACTTGCTTCACGATGTCAAGAAATTTCTTGAACAGATACTCTTGTTTCTGCCTTCTAAGCCTCTTTGGGAATGATGGTGGTGTTCTGATCTCCTTGTCCTTCTTATCTCATTTGGAATTGTTATCGGGGCTTACCGTGGCAACTGGAATTGTTGAGGCATCAGGAATTGCCGGGGCAATTACGAGAGATTACTTTGCTGATTGATTGCTCTCTATAGGCTGAGCAGGTGTAACATTTGGCTTTTGTCCGCTCCGAGTGGTAATTACCTTACACTGCTCATGGTCTAGTCCCTTTGCAACTCAGTTTTACTGGGTAAGCTCCATAGTGGTCTCGTGTTTAGGTTCTGGGAAAATTGCCCGACTTGTGTCTCCAATGATTTCAACGCTGCCTCGGTAAGATTTAGTTTTTAACATAAAAACATTAAGAGAGTTTTCCAAAGAACTAGATGGTGTAGACTATTGATGCGATATTTGCTGCCGTGGCATGTTCTGCTGGAATCTCAATGCTTGTGTGTTCTGACTGTTCTAATTAAAGGCATTGTTCTAGTTACTCTGTGAGAAATTAGATTGCTTTCTCTAGGCTAAATTGTATGTATTGGACATCACATTGTTGTTTCGGTTGTACTTTCCAACGTAAAAGCTAGACTCTGGATTCTGCGGACACTCAGAAGAATTATGGTTACCATTACTTAACTCACAAAATGAGTCTACTACCTTGATCTCCTGTGTGTTTCTAGGTCGCCGCATATTTTTAACCAAATTGGTTAATGTGGCCAACTGTGCTGAAATAGTATATGACGAATAAAGTTCAATTGCCGAGACATTTCACCTGCCTATTCCTCTTTTAGTTGTTGGGAACTAATAGTCATTCTCGGCAAGTCTGTCCAAAATCACCCAAGCTTCATCTATTGATTTGTCTAGAAGCGTGCCATTTGCTAAGATATCTAGCATCAACCTCGTTTGTACGTTGATTGAATTGTAAAACATTGTTACTTGCATCTAATCTCTGAATCCGTGTATGGGACATTTTATTAAAAGCTCCTTATACTACTCCTAAGCCTCGTACATGGACTCATCATCTTCCTATCGAAAAGAAGTAATGTCATTACACAGTTTATCAATCATATTTGTAAAACTAAATCTAGAAAGGAAACTCTAGAAATAATCGTTCCAGGATTCTAAAGATCCAGATGGGATACTATTCAACCAAGTTTTTACCCTATCCCTCAGTGAATAGGGGAATAATTTTAGCATTAAGATGTCCTCGGGGACTCCTTGTTGCTTGAATGAATCACATATTTCTAAGAAAGATTTGAGATGTTATCTGGCATTCTTAGACACTGATCCACCAAACTGACCAACTGTATTGATCATATTGAACATCACAGGCTTCAACTCGAAGTGGGTGGCTTGAATATCAGGTATGACAACTCTTGGAGTGAGACCATCAAGATCTTGCTCTAAGTAGTCTCAGATGGGTCTATTCCGTATGAAGACCGGTTGATTCAGTAAGGCCACCATGCCTCTTGCTGCGGCATTTAGATTGCCAACTAGATTATTAGATGGATCTGCCATCTCTTCTATCAACTTTTTTCTTCGTATACGAAAAACACGTTCAATTTCTAGTTCAAATGGATAATATGGTGCTGTCGGTCTAGCCCTGGTCATAAACCAATGCAAAACCAAAGTTATTGGCCTCTTGAAACCGAACACAAAAATAAAATAAATAAACAAAGGTGTAAGAAAATAAAAACAAGTCACTATTGCAATCCCCGGCAACAGCGCCAAAAACTTGTTGCGTATATACTTGCACCGTTTGCGTTGCACTCAAAACACACAACAATACCTTTTCTATTACCATTTTTGTAACATTTTATGTATATTTTGTAATAATTTTGGTACCTACTAAAATTCTCATCGTTCTTGTAAGAAAATAAGTTTTCTTGTAGGCCAATCTGCATGTACATAAATGCTTACCCTAAGTTGAGCTCCTTTTGGTTTTGGTGATCTCAGGTAAGGATTTCGGTACGTACATTTTTATTACCTTTTTGTAACAAACTATGTATATTCAGAAATAATTTCTGTACCATCGTTGTAGTAAGAGAATAGGTTATCTTGTAGGTCAATCTGTATGTACACAAATGCTTACCCTAAGTTGAGCTCTTTTTGGTTTTGGTGATCTCGGGTAAGGATTTCAGTACATATATTTTTTATTACCATGTCTATAACAATTTATGTATATTATGTAATAATTTATGTACCTACTGAAATTCTCATCGTTTATGTAAGAAAATAGGTTTTCTTTTAGGCCAATATGTATGTAAACAAATGCTTACCCTAAGTTGAGTTCCTTTTAGTTTTGGTGATCTCAGGTAAGGATTTCGGTACGTAAGTTTTATATTACCATTTCTGTAAAAATTTATGTATATTATTTAATAATTTCTGTACCTACTGAAATTCTCATCGTTGTAAGAAAATATGTTTTCTTATAGGCCAATATGTATGTACACAAATGCTTACCCTAAGTTGAGCTCATTTTGGTTTTGGTGATCTCAAGTAAGGATTTTGGTACATATATTCTATATTACCATTTCCATAACAATTTATGTATACTATGTAATAATTTCGGTACATACTCAAATTCTCATTGTTCTTGTAAGAAAATAGGTTTTCTTGTAGGCCAATCTGTATGTACACAAATGCTTACCCTAATTTGAGCTCCTTTTGGTTTTGGTGATGTCGGGTAGCGATTTTGGTACGTACCTTTTTTATTACTAATTCTGTAATAATTTATGTATGTTTTGTAATAATTTCAGTGCCTACTGAAATTCTCATCGTTCATGTAAGAAAATAGGTTTTCTTTTAGACCAATATGTATATACACAAATGCTTACCCTAAGTTAAGCTTCTTTTGGTTTTTGTGATCTCGGGTATGGATTTCGGTACGTACATTTTATATTATATTTCTGCAACAACTTATGTATACTATGTAATAATTTTGGTACCCACTGAAATTCTCATCGTTCTTGTAAGAAAATAGGTTTTCTTGTAGGCCAATATGTATGTACACAAGTGCTTACCCTAAGTTAGCTCATTTTGGTTTTGGTGATGTCGGGTAAGGATTTCGATACGTACGTTTTATATTACCATTTCTGTAACAGTTTATGTATACTATGTAATAATTTTGGTACCTACAAAAATTCTCATCTTTCTTGTAAGAAAGTAGGTTTTCTTGTAGGCCAATTTGTATGTACACAAATTTTTACCCTAAGTTGAGCTCCTTTTGGTTTTAGTGTTGTCCAGTAAAGATTTTGGTACATACGTTTTTTATTACCATTTCTGTAACGATTTATGTATATTTTGTAATAATTTTGGTCCTTACTGAAATTCTCATTGTTCTTGTAAGAAAATAGGTTTTCGTGTAGGCCAATCTGTATGTACACAAATGCTTACCCTAAGTTGAGCTCTTTTTATTTTTGGTGATCTTGAGTAGGAATTTAGGTACGTACATTATTTATTTCCATTTCTATAACAATTTATGCATATTTTGTAATAATTTTTGTACTTACTGAAATTCTCACCATTCATGTAAGAAAATAGGTTTTCTTTTAGGCCAATATGTATGTACACAAATGCTTACCCTAAGTTGAGATCATTTTGGTTTTTGTGATCTCGGGTAAGGATTTTGATACGTACGTTTTATATTACCATTTCTGTAACAACTTACGTATACTATGTAATAATTTTGGTACCTACTGAAATTCTCATCGTTCTTGTAAGAAAATAAGTTTTCTTGTAGGTTAATCTGTATGTACACAAATGCTAACCCTAAGTTGAGCTCCATTTGATTTTGGTGATCTCAGGTAAGGATTTTGGTACGTACGTTTTTTGTTACCATTTATGTAACAATTTATGTGTAACATCCTGAAATCCGACTTAGTCAGAAATGGATTCCGGCGATCAGAAACCCTACATCGGAAAGGTCCAAATATTGTATTAACTTTGATCGCAAGGTCAATTACATCGATATTGGTCTCCAATTAAGTCAAATTATTGATTATGGACCTAATTGAATGTATTAAAAATCTTTTAATAACTAAATTGTAGAAATCGAAAGTTTAGGGTATAAGTTTAGGGAATTGAGAGTTGAGTGACTAACCTTGCAATTAGCCCATCCTCAATTAAAATCACCAAATACGTGGGTGATCAGGATTGAATTCCTTCACATGAAGGAAAGCTATTCTATTAAACAAGAGAATAGACAAAGTTAGAAGCTTTACCCGATTGCTTAAACTAAGCTAGCATCTCTTTGTCTTCATCATCTTCCTCCAAGCAAGCACCTCCATTGTTGAGGTTAGAGAAGCTTGATTTTTCTTCGGTTTATCGATATAGAATTATTGCTATCAACTGGGTAAGCTATAATCCCCAAACAATCATTAAAATCCATGGTTATATTAAGCCTAATCTTAAGCTATGGTTTTGGCTATCCATGGAGATTCATAGCTAATGGCTATATTCAAGTTTGGACATTGATTTTGATATCGTTATATTGATTTCGATATCATATTATCGATTCTAACCGATTCTTATTATTTAACCTAACTCAAAAATTGGATAGAGATCATCCACCATCACCAACGAAAGCTAGAAACAAAGGAATTCTCATCCGAGAGCTATAGGAGCATCGAATTATCGAGGTGAGTGTAGTCAGAGTCTCGGGATTAGGCTAGGTGCCTTTCCTGATTTCATTGTCATTGATTATAGCATGGCTAACATTATTGTCAAGGAATATTGCATTGAACCACTTAGTGGATCCTATTGGTAAGTTAAGGTAAGTTATTGCATCGAATATCGATAGTTGATATTGCTATAGTCATTGCTACCGAGCATTGTTATCAATTTCGCCATTGATATTGCCATTGAAATATGGAAGCATTGAACATTGGACATAGAGCATAGTTATTGCTATTGTTATCGTCATTTTCATTGTCATTGAAAATTGATATCGATATAGTTGTTGTCATTGAAACATTGAATATGAAGCATCAATCATTGTCATTGTCATTGTCATTGAGAGTATTGAACATTGTCACTATCATTGATATTTTCATTGAACATTGACACTGAAATATTGCTTATTGATAAGAACATTAAATACTATTATTGTTATTGAACATGGATTATTGATATTGTCACCGAACCTTGCATTTGAAAGGACTTTGGATACAATTGGCACACCATAGAATTCATGAGCTCGGTGTACGAGTTGACTACGGTCCTTGGGCTACGACCTTTATTGTGGCGAAGCGGAGGGATGTATGTGTTATTGGTCATATTGGCGAGGCGAAGGGACTAGAACATTCATTGATTTAGAGAGGCGTAGGAATTCGTGTATCCACTATCCAAAATCGATCCAAGGGTTAATATTGAAATATGAACTTATTGCTATTGAACATGATCATTGCATTGCTACTATTGATTCATTGTATTGTTATTGTCAATATATGATTTTGAATGCATTTCATTGATAATGTGTTTAGTGGTGACTACCTCACTAGGAAAAGTATGCCTAATGCATTTCATTTCATACATTTTAGGTTAAAAGGTTCGTAGACGAAGATCGGTGAAGTTGAAGATTTTGGCAAGTCACAAGCAAGGCTAAAGTAATGTACCTTGTCTCTATGAACTCCTAGGAGGTGGCAAAGTAGCTAGACTAGTTATATGTGGTCTTTTGGGTGTGTATAAGTTATGTTTGCATTGTAATAGTGTTTAAGGCTCAAAAGACTTTTTTACTGTAGCTTAAAATTGTCTAAATATGCATATTTGGCACTAAAAGGTGAAAACCTAGTAAAGAAATTCAAATGGTCCTAAAATTTAGCATGCTAGTAAATTTTAGTGATTGAATATTGCTAGTAAAATTTCATTGTATTTGGACATCATTCAATAGGTTAAATTGGCTAAACACCAGATAAAATCTGTCATTACCATGCAGGGTGTACCGATACGTGTCCACCTATTTTGGTACGGCTGTGCATATTTGGTCAGTCAAAGCTTAGGTCAACATAGGCGTATCGAAACGACCTAAAGGTGTTTCGGTAAGAAAACTCACAGAAGTATTTGAGGTTTTAATCGTATCGATATGGCCCTAGGGGCTTATCAAAATGGGTTAATGAAGGTTAACTGGTACCGGTACATCTTGAGCTGTACCGAAACGAGTTCTTAAGTTGCTGGATATTAGGTTATCACCCTTGCATGTTGTACCGATACAGTCGTCAACCGTATCGAAACGAGTTTGGGCAGTGAAGTCTGGATTTCATAATCCAATTCACCGTACCGATACAACCTATAGTGTTTCGGTACGGGGGTGGTTAAATCCGCTATAAGTCATTGATCACAATATTGAAACATTGCATATTGATCACTGAATCTTGGTAAGTCTAATTGGATGGGTAAATGACATCGGATTAATATGAAAATTTGTAGACTTATTGTTTACTGATTGAATTTCATAAATGCATAGTTAATTTTAGAGAAAGACCCTTAATTCCTAGAAATTACAGTTTAGTCCCTAAAGGTGGTTAAAGTTTAAAATTGGTCCTAAATCTGATTAATATCGTTTTATATCAATTCATTGACCTAGCTTGTAGCCATAGAATCTTATGGCATGGTCTATCATTGAATTTTGACTGAAATCATTGTACCATTCACTGAATTGTTTTCTGATAATACTTTCCGACCCGATTTTCTACTAGACCGGGAAAGGAGTGTTACATTATGTATACTATGTAATAATGTTAGTACCTATTGAAATTCTCACCGTTCTTGTAAGAAAATACGTTTTCTTGTAGGCTAATCTGTATTTACACAAATGCTTACCCTAAGTTAAGCTCATTTTGGTTTTGATGATCTCAGGTAATGATTTCGGTACGTACGTTTTTTATTACCATTTCTGTAACAATTTCTGTATATTATGTAATAATTTCTATACCAACTTAAATTTTTATCATTCATGTAAGAAAATAGGTTTTCTTGTAGGCCAATATGTATGTACACAAATGCTTATCCTAAGTTGAGTTCCTTTTGGTTTTGGTGATCTCGGGTAAGGATTTTGGTACGTACATTTTATATTACCATTTATGTAACAATTTATGTATATTATGTAATAATTTCGGTACCTATTGAAATTCTCATCGTTCTTGTAAGAAAAAATGTTTTCTTGTAGCGTTTATGTTGGTACACAAATCCTTACGTCGTAAGATTTTATGTATATACCGTTTTTATTACAGTTACTGTAAACATTTATGTATAAACCTCGTAAGAATGTATGTACAAACTTGCTACCTGTAGAACAAGTCAGCCTCATTTTAGCCCTAAATTAGCGGTTTCATTGCAGAACTACCCCCATGCTTCACCCGATTACTAAGGTAAATTGGGTGAATATTCCCTTTTGGGAAAAGAATTGGAAAAATAACCCATTTGGAAATTATTTGGAAAAATGTTCCTCATTCGGTACACGTAGGAACGACTCGCGTTCTAAGTGAAGCGAATATAATAATCGCGTTCTGCTGGACGCAAGTTTCATCTGATGTGGCGTGTCATATCCGTTGGCGTCTTTTAAATATTCAGTAAAAAGAACTCGTGCTTGGCATGACGCGATTTCAGCGAGATAATCAGACAAAACGACAAGAATTTATCGCAGTAAATATGAACGGTTGAAAAATAAATGACTTCGTTGAAAATTCAATGAACCCGCAATACACAGAACACGTGTTCCTAGGTAATTACGGAACCTGCGTCCTATAGGATGCATTTTTCCTTCAATACTCGCATTTGAACCGTTGCAAGTTCTGCAATAAATCGACCCCTACCCCACCCTTTTAATTACACCAAAAAAATTCTCTCTCAATTCCCTCTATATTAAATTTTGTTGAAAATATCTTGGTTAATATCTTGAGTTTGAAGTAATGACGGGGCTCATAAGGTTGGATCAGAAACACGTTTTCAATTATTGGCGGAGAAATGTAAGTTTTATTTATTTATTTTAAATTTGTATTTTTAGTTTTTATTTTGTTATATTTTATAAAAAAAATAAATAGTATGGTAGTTTGAAATTGAAATTAATTTGTGGTTGTTTAATTTTTTTAGGATGGAATGGAACGCCATCTGGAAGTTTTTATCAATCTGATGACGAATGGACCCAACCCGTGTCTAAAAAATTATATCTCGAGGGCTGAATTTTTACATGTATCCAAAATTATTAGAGGTGCGAATTTGGATGTTGATTTGATTAATGCGCTTGTAGAGAGGTGGAGGTCGGAGACACACACATTTCACCTTCCGTGCGGTGAGGCGACTATAACCTTGAAGGACGTGTCGTATATTCTCGGTCTGCCAATTGACGAAGAGGATATTACCGGTCACAACAGTGGTGACTGGCGTGGCCTGTGTCTTGAGTTGCTAGGGGCTGCGCCAGACATGATGGATGGCAGCTGTGTGTTGTTGAAGGTGGCTACGGGAAAATTATAGCTATTTACCGGATGACACGAACGAAGAAGTGAAGATAGTACAAATATTATTTTTTGTAAATGTTAATGAAATAATAAAATTTTCATATGTTAATATATGTAATTTTCATATTGCTGGCATATGCCCGCGCTTATATTCTACAAATAATCGGCGGGATATTGGTGCCCGACAAATCCCCAATAAATTTTACATGTAGTGGTTGCGTTAATTGCAGTATTTTGATGATGCCAGTAGATTGAGCTAGGGATTGCCAGTACTGATATTTCTCTTTAGGGAGATGTGCAAGACCACCAATCCAGAGAAGCACGCCATTGGAGGTTGTCTTCTTTTTCTATAGTCTTGGGCGTGGTTCAGAATGCCTTTTTTACGCCTTGAACTGAGAGTGTCGAGTCCATATATATTCCCATTATACCGGAGGTAAGCAAAATAAAAATATTTTTTTAAAAAAGTAAATATTTTTAATATACGTTTTTTTAATATTAAAGTTATGTTTGTTGTTATGTAGGTAGAGCGGTAATTTAAGTCATGTTGGTCTGGCCAAAGGTCTGAAGGCTATCAGACAGGATATTGAAAATGAATCCGGGAATCAAGTATATATTTTGAGTTTGAATTTAATATCTAAATTGATGTATTTATTTAAAATAAAGTTTATTAATTTTAGTTATAATTGTATATTGTGCAGTTTTGTGGACATCGTACACAGATTCGAGTATCCATGAATGCCAGCCAGAATTTTCAGATGGGACGAAGATTGCTTGGACGGCGAAGGTACCACTCATCTTCTACATTACAGTTGAGTGGCATCCGAGCGATCGCGTCTTACGATAATTTGGTTGTGCCCAAAGAATCTCGGAGAACCCTCCAAATTTTGACGAATTACATAGGCCCACTCGACAAGAGAAGCTCAAGGTAAAATAATTTTAATTGGTTTATATTTATAAAGAAAAATAAAAATGTTGATATTGTGTGGCAGGTGGATTGGTCGGTGAGGCACATGGAGTGGATTGTTTAGTAGAGGGAAATGGATATTCCGTGACGACAGCCCATTCGTGACTACGTTATGTTTGATACGATGGTCATCCACGATTACTTTGTGTGGTACTTGGTGAATAGGAAGCCAAATGTTTTGACACTAGAGGAACAAGTGGTCATCATTGAGTGTGTGCAACGCAACCGCCCACGGATTGAACGTACGAGGGGAGCACGTACGAATTTTGGCACTGCTTCATCATCAAGGAGAAATGCTTTTGCCTCATCAGCACTGGGAGTGGTCATCCACCTCTGAGTCTAACGAAAGGTTTTTTAATGCTTGTTGTGGCCAACCCCTACGGTTCATTTTCGGCCCTAATGAGTGGGACGTCGAGTGTTCCTACACCTTTCGCACCTTTGTATCTGTTTCAACTACTGGTAACCGATTTTGGGACTGAGTTTGTTCAGTAAACACCGGCGCAGTCCCTGTTCTTCACAGGTGGGCCAGTTGGAACAAGTGGCACTGTTGGAGATAGAACCGAGAATGAGGACGATGACGATAACGATGATGAGCAAGAAGTTGATCTCGTTCTTTTTCGATGCAATCCCAATCGACCTCAGCATCCACCGAGGTGTGGTACCGGTGGACATAGGCATCATTAGTTATATTTTTTCCTTTTATTTTATAAATTTAGTTATACATTACTGGTTTTTTTGAAATGCAATATTGAGATTTTCTCTTAGTTTATATTTTTTTCAGTATGAAATGCAATATTGTGATTTTTTTTGTTGTTAAAAGAAGTGTAGAAGTACGTTCTAAAAAATAAAATAGTAGCAGAAAATAGAGCCATAATTTGTATTTGTGGGTTATGTTTGATACAAAGGTAGAAATTGTTTAGGGTGGTGTAAACTTTAATCCTGTTAAATTTATATGCTAGATTAGGGGGCTCATAATGTTGGATTTACGCGTGTTTCTGATGCCTCTCGTGAGTTCCACTGACATGTTAGTTTTGCTGAAGAAGATAACGTAACTCGCGTTTCGTAGGACACGAGTTTGTCTGACATGTTAGGAATCCTGCAAAAGGTGGCAAAACTCGTTTTAGGCCAAACACGAGTTCAACAATCGTGTAAGACACATCAAATACTATTATAAGGGATTACTCAACGAAATTATCAAGCATGAGCAACATTTTCTAACAAACCCTAAGAGAAAAACGTGTGAAAAAGACTGACTACTCTGTTATTCTCAACAATGGAAAGAAGATTGACGGTTGTGGTATACTACGATGGTTAAATGATCCTTAATTCATATATCAATGTTGTATTTCAGTCCCCCAATAGTGTTACGATAAAGATTTCGAGGCGAGCCACATATCAAACGCTGAAAGACACAATATCGGGGAAGGTTCCAAATGCTTCCGAGAGGAAATTGGAGTCATTGAAGTATCGATGTCCTACGTAGTTAGAACCATTGTATTTCACAATATTCAATGTTCAAGATAATGGTGCTATAGAAATGATGATCGAGACCCATACTAAGTATTTAATGGGATGGCCCATTGAACTGTTTGCAACATTTTCTAAAGGTCATGTCAGAGGTCAGAATGTGTTTCCAAATTGGCTACGATCAAATCTTGACTTTGACCCAAATGCTCATATTCCAGCAACAAGTCTTCGACATAGCTTCAACCTACTAAATACAAGCAATGACAAAGCTTCATCATCTTCTACTTTGAGGCCAATGCATTTTTGCGTTGCCAGGTTTGACTTTGAACTGAACATGCCACCAACCCAACACACAATGTACAATCCAAACAATGCGGGTCTAGAGGCATCTTCATCTATGGGGTTGTCTTACCATAAAGAGTTTAACACATTCGATGATTTCTCAACTGGACGACACTCAACTTATATTCCTAGTGAGTGGAACATAGATGATTTCTCATCTATGGGGAGACATTCAACCGCTGCTATTATCATCCTAGATAGGCCTCGTCAGCAGTCTCGTGATTGGGTTACAGCTGCAGAACCTATTATTGTACAGGTTATTGATAAAGTAGAAGTTTTTCGGTTTGAAGGGGATAATTATGTTGAATAACCACGAAAGGAGGTCGAGCCCGATGATGATGAGATGGGTTTATTTCCTGAAGAACTAGAAGACCTTGACCAGACCATCGATGTAGAGGATAACGTAGACGATGCTTCAGATGACGATGCGTAGGAATATGAGAAAGATGTTGCCCCGTCTAACTTTACTAGAGTATGCAGTTGCTCAACGTATTATGACCCACCATCCCACTTCACAAAAGTGGTTATGGAAGGCTTCAACGCTATAATTTTTAGAATTTCAACAGATAGAGCAGTACAATGAACGAAATGAGGGTGAACTGCAGCGTAGAATGGTCTTCAAGACAAAAAACTCACAGAGGCTGCGATTAAGCATTACAACATACCGTGAGAAAAACTAAGGCGGAAAAATATATTACAAAATGTCCCTACAAGTACGAGGGATGTAATTGAAGGGTCCGGGTATCACAATTGAAGAGGCTGAACAACCTTTGGAAAATAACAAGATACAACGGACGTCATACATGCTCAGTGGGAAGCCTGAGCCAAGATCATCCTAACTTGGATGTGCACGTACTTTGTGATGCCATCCTTCCACTCGTGAAAGAAAATCCACACGTAACTGTGCCGGTGTGTATAGCTACCATTAAATCTATATACAAATATACGGTTAAATACGATAACGCATGGTATACAAGATATCATGTCATCCAATAACTGTATGGGCAGTAGGAGGAAATTTATAACGAGTTGCGAACGTGGCTGAAAATTATGCAGAAATATAATCCAGGGATGGCTGTGCAACTAGAAACTGTATCGAAATACAACAATGATCATATCATACCTGGGGAGTGCCAATTTTTTCACCTTTTCTGGATGTTTCCACAATGCGCTAAGGCTTTTTGCCACTGCAAGCCTATGCTCTAGATCGACGGCACATTCTTGTATGGTAGATACACACAGATCTTACTGGTGGCAGTTACACAAGACGGCAACCGAATATGCATTCTAGTAGCTTTCACAATAGTTGAAAAGGAAGATATCCCTTCTTGGGAATTGTTCTCACCAACCAGCACAAATATATCCTACATCAGGTTCTACGAGAAAGAAAATAGGGGATATTTATTATTTTAGACAGAGGCACAGGGATATGGGGAGCAATCTTGCACATGGGGGCATATTGGCAACCCTCATATATACATCACTGGTACTATTTGCGACACATTGCAGTGAACTACTGCCAAAAATATAAGAATAATGATAAACGTATAATGGTTCAACTGTCATTTCGTTTTATTTATCATTGCTTTTATTATGATTTCTCATTAACAATTCCATCTCTTATTGAATAGGCAACGCACACCAGGTAGACCAAGTTAAGGAGCTGTTGGAAGAGTTGAGCGTATTCAGATGGATATGACTATCTTGATGATATCCTGGGGGAGAAATGGTTGCGGTGTTATGATGGGGGGTCATCAATATAGTCACATGATAACGAACTTGGCTGAGGCGATCAATTCATCTCTAGAGGGAACATGTCATATACCTATCACGTCTGTTGTCTAGGTAACATATTACCGACTGGCTACCCTTTTTGCAACCCTCGAAAAACAAGCAATGAACTGGATTACAGGTGGCTACAGGTTCCATCCAGAACTCCAGCAAAAATTTCAAACATACTCTGCGCACGCAAACGCGATGGGTGCAATATGCTTCTCTCGTTGCCAACATCGCTTTTAGGTTTCGAAATATTCACGACCGCTTGAACGAATAATGCAAAGAACATGTAATTGCAAAGTATTCCAAACATTCAAGTACACGTGTGCGCATGCCTTCACTGTATGTGCATCCGTTTATTTTGACGCTATGACACTCGTTGATCCGGAATACCGACTTGAAAATATATTCAAGGTATAACGAAATGAGTTTCATCTGATAGGGAATGAACGTGATCATCGTATCATTGATGATGAACCTAAGATATGCCCAGATCCTTCCTTGAACCGTAAAAAAAGTCAACCAATGTCAACTAGGATTTACTGTATCGAGGATATGGTTCCTCGAGAATGGACCGGACAACCTAAACGGTGCACTAGATGTAGGAACACTGGACACGATAGGAGAAAATTTCCTCTTAGGACTGGCCCTCAAATCAACTAATTGTACTTCTCATTGTGATGTTTTAGCACCATTTTTAACGATCTTTGAAGTTTCGTTTTCTATTTTACCGCCATTTTCTATTTACCCCTATTTAACACCATGAATTCACTCATTTCATACACCATCTTTCTGTCTTTCACTTATCGACCCGTACACATGTCTACCAACTCATGTTTGCTTGTTCTTCATGGGAAAAAACATGGCTAGATAGCATTTTTAACGCGATTTCTGCACCCTTTAGAATGCCATATACGCGCCAATTTTAACACCATTGTAAACATATGCTTCACTACTATGACGTGAAACTTAAACAACAAAAAAAAGATCCCCCAACATACCACAAAATCAACTTAAACATGCCTATAGACCCATGTTTTCTTGTTCTTCATGGGAAAAAACATGGCTAGATAGCGTTTTAACGCGATTTCTACACACTTTAGGATGTCATATATGCGCCAATTTTAGCACCATTGTAAACATATGTCTCATTACTACGACGTTAAAGTTAAACAACAACAACAAAAAATCTCCCAACATACCACAAAATCTATTTAAACATGCCTATTGCTTGTTCTTCATGGGAAGAAAACATGGTTAGGTAGCGTTTTTAACGCCATTTATACACACTTTAGGATGTCTTATATGCACCGATCTTTACACCATTTTCAAGAGATGTTTCAGTACTACGACGTGAAAGTTCAAAAATACAAAATACTATCCCCCAACACCCCGTAATTTCACCTACAACATGCCTATCAAAGCTTGTTTTAACAACAGAATTGTAACAAACTCGCGTTGCACGAAACGTGAGTTACATTCATATCGCACGACATATTTGCGCCGTTTCATTTGATTATCTCGCAGAACTCGCGTCCTGTTAGACGCGAGTTCTTGTTACTAAATATTTAAAATACGCCAACGGATAAGACACGCCACATCAGATAGAACACGCGTCTGGTGGAACGCGAGTACTGAATTCGCGCCATCTACAACGCGAGTCGTTCCTATGTGTACCGAATGGAGGGTATTTTTCCAAATAAATTTAGAAGGGGTATTTTTTTCAATTATTTTCCCAAAAGGGAATATTCACCCAATTTAACCCGATTACTAATGTCGTCACACTATATTTTATTTGAGATAAAAATAATTATATTGAATAATATATCCATAGAACCAAACAGATCTAATAATATTTTGGGTAAACTACACCAGCAGTTATCGAACGATTGTTTTTTTTCCTATTTTCGTTACCAAAATATTATTTTTGGCAAAAACGTCACTAACGTTATATTTTGTTCATATACACATAAAGGTTTTGGCTGGTCGGGCGGATAATGAGTCGCCAATCCACATTGGATCGATTGCTACTCTATAGGAAAATTAAAAAAAGGGTGCTACTTCAAGATTTTGTATATCTAGATAAAAATATATCTATCAAAAATATAGACAATAGACAATAAGGTCGGCTCAATCCTTTTAGTAAAAGATTGGGCCGAGTTTAATTGCAATTCAACAAACCGACAAGAACTCTTTGGATTACAAAGTATCCATTGCTTTGAAGTCAATTTTTCTTTTATCCTTTTTTTATTTATCTTTATTTATCTAAAGTATCCACTGGTTTGAATTCAAATTTGATCTCCTTCCATACTTCACAAGCAGCAGCTAGTTCAGGACTTCATTTGCTAGCCTCGCGGATAATTTCATTACCCTGAGCGGCAAGGTCACGTCCCTCATTACAAGCTTTTACACATGCTTCTAAAGCTACTCGATTCGCTCGGCACCGGTGCATTTCCCCAAGGGTGTCCTAAAGTTCCTCCACCGAATTGTAGTACGGAATCATCTCCAAAGATCTCGGTCAAAGCAGGCATATGCCAAACGTGAATACCCCCGGCTACGGGCGAGAACACCGTAGAGAAACCCAATCTTGAGTGAAATAAATACCACGGCTTGAATCTTTTTCAATAAAATCATCACGTAATAAATCAACAAAGCCCAAAGTTATTTCCCTTTCTCCTTCAAGTTTACCTACTACTACAAACCAGCGTGAATATGATCTCCACCGACATATACGTAAAGCTTTAGCTAGTACACGAAAGTGCATACCATGATTCTTCCGTCTATCAATAATAAGCGTGCATTGCGCGATGGATGTGAAGAAGTAGACCGTTATCTCGGCAATAATGAGCCAAGGTAGTATTTGCGGTGAACCCACCTGTTAAGTAGTCATGCATTACGATAGGAACTCCCAATTCTCTGGCACACGCGACGACCTTTTCATCATTTCTTCACATGTACCCAGTAGCATTCAAGTAATGCCCTTTGATTTCACTGTTTTTCAGCCTGTGCTTTATAAATAGCTTCGCACAAAATAAGAAACGGTCTCTCCAGCGCATAAATGGTTGGGAGTTCACATTCTCATCATCTTTGGTAAAATCAAGTCCGCCCGCGTAGACATTTCATAAACTGCTCTACCGTAGTTCTTAGCGGATAACCCCAATTTAGGTTTAATAGTACATCCTAATAGGGGCGACCATACTTGTTCAATTTATCTCTTTCAACCTGGATGCCATGAGGCGGGCCTTGGAAAGTTTTAATATAAGCGGTAGGGATTCGCAGATCCTCTAGAGACGTAGAGCGCAGGCTTTGAACCCAAATACATTACCCACAATGGAAGTAAACATGTTAGTAACAGAACCTTCTTCAAAAAGGTCTAAGGGGGTAAGCTACATAACATATATATTGATCGTCTTCTCCAGAACGGGTTCAATGTGGTAGCGTCGCCCTTTGTAACGATCAAGGCTGGTAAGCCCCATCGGTCCACACGGTTGTCCATGTACCAAGAGAAGATTCAGCAGCTACCATGCCCCCGCTTCCTCAAAGGAACTCCGGGTTGAGGAGTTACTCGGAAGGCTGCCAAGATATCAGTATCTTTGACTTCATATTGAGGAGTATAATAAGTCAATTTATACTCTTTAACACCGGCTTGGAATCCAACACCTGTTTTAGTCTCTGTTTGTGGTGACATAAGTCCCTCCCTACAACTCATGAATTAAGAATTCTCGCAACAACAAGGTCTACTCGACATAAATGAGGAGTTAATGAAACCTTTTCGAAGAAATCTTTCAAAAAATTATCAACTAAACTAATCCGAAAGGTTCCTTATTAGACCATGGTATTTGATTCGCCAAATACATCATTATTCTATATTCTTTCATATGTATGGCGCAACCCGATCCGTGTTTTTCAAGTTTATAATTCCTTACTTTTTTTGAATCGAAATGCCTATAATGATAGACAAATGATAGACAAATGATAGACAAAAGGATCAATTCTTTTGATTGCATGATAGACTTCCCTGAAAAACATTGGCGCGCGTGTAAACGAGGTGCTCTACCAACTGAGCTATAGCCCTTGTATTTGTGATACATAGTTTATCATATTATGTAGATAATTTCTTGTCAAGATGAATATTAGATGATCCAACAGCATAATCATACCTTTTTGGTCGGTTTGATTGGTATTGCTTAGAAGTAATATTGGATTTATAATCCATCGATGTGATAGGTCCCTTTTCTTTCTCTTTATGATTCCTTATGATAATAAATGACCTACTTAACTCAGCGGTTAGAGTATTGCTTTCATACGGCGGGAGTCATTGGTTCAAATCCAATAGTAGGTAGAACTTATTAGATACCGTCGATCCCGGTGTCTAATAAGTTTTTCTACCCACCTTCTTTTATTGATTTTCTATCTTTTTCATCCTATTCTATTTCCGTTTTCAATTTTCAAATTTTTCGTTAGATCAAAATCTGATTTCACTTTTGATTGTATTTGATTCTATTTAATCGGCAGGATCAAAATGGGATGTATAAACGAAAGTTCTGTTTATACGGAAATTCTTTCGATTAACCAACTAGTTACGAAATCGCGTTGATAGCCTCTACTCGTGTCCTAGCCCATCTGAGAGCTAGATTTGCCTCAATTGTTTGCCTCTTGCCTTCAGCTTTCCTCAAGTTAGCTTCCGCTATTTCAAGAGCTTGCTGAGCCTCTTGTGGATCAATGTCACTACCCTTCTCCGCATCATTTACTAAAATAGTGATTTCATTGTTGCCTATTCTAGCAAAACCACCCATCGAGCCATCGTTAACCATTGGTCGTTAAGGCGTATTCTCAAAATACCTATATCTACAGCTGTGGCAATAGGCGCGTGATTTGGTAATACGCCAATTTGTCCGCTATTAGTAGATAAAATGATTTCTTTCACTTCAAATCCCAAACAATTCGATTAGGGGTAAGTACGCAAAGATTTAAGGTCATTTCTTCAATTTGCTCTCCATTTCTAAGTTCGTAGCCTTCGCAGTAGCTTCATCATCGATGTTACCTACCAAATAAAAGGCCTGTTCAGAAGACCGTCTAATTCTCCTGAAAGGATCAATTTAAACCCTCTAATTGTTTCTCGCTAGGCCAACGTATTTCCCGGGAACCAGTAAATACTTCCGCTACGAAAAGGGTTGTGATAAGAAACGCTCAATTTTTCGCGCTTTGCTACGGTTAAGCGATCCTCTTCGGACAATTCGTCCAACCCAAGGATAGCTATAATGTCCTGAAGTTCTTTGTAACGTTGTAAGGTTTGCTTAACCCTTTGCGCAGTTTCATAATGTTCCTCACCAACGATTCGAGGTTGGAGCATAGTTGACGTTGAGTCTAAAGGATCTACCGCGGGATAAATACCTTTGGCAGCTAATCCTCTTGATAGTACGGTGGTAGCATCTAAATGCGCAAATGTTGTGGCAGGGGGTGGTCGGTCAAATCATCCGCAGTACATAAACCGCTTGAATAGAAGTTATGGATCCCTCCTTGGTAGAAGTAATTCTTTCTTGTAAAGTACCCATTTCGGTACTAAGGGTGGGTTGATAACCCACAGCGGAAGGCATTCTACCCAATAAGGCAGATATATTTGGATCCCGCTTGGACAAAGCGGAAGATATTGTCTATAAATAGAAGTACGTCTTGTTCATTAACATCTCGGAAATATTCTGCCATAGTTAGGCAGTCAACCCAACTCTCATACGAGCTCCTGGCGGTTCATTCATCTGACCGTAGACTAAAGCCACTTTTGATTCCGCAAGATTTTGTTCATTAATTACTCCAGATTCTTTCATTTCCATGTAAAGATCATTTCCTTCACGAGTCCGTTCACCTACTCCGCCAAATACGGATACCCCCCCATGAGCTTTCGCAATGTTGTTGATCAATTCCATAATAAGTACTGTTTTACCTACCCCAGCCCCCCCAAATAGTCCGATTTTTCCTCCACGACGATAAGGAGCTAAAAGATCGACTACTTTAATTCCTGTTTCAAAAATAGATAATTTTGTATCTAATTGTATAAAAGCGGGCGCGGGTTTATGAATAGGGGATGTTGTGCGAGTATCTACAGGACCTAAATTATCAACGGGCTCCCCAAGCACGTTAAAAATTCGTCCTAGGGTCGCTCCGCCGACTGGAACACTTAGAGGCGCTCCCGTGTCAATCACTTCCATTCCTCTCGTTAGACCATCTGTAGCGCTCATAGCTACAGCTCTAACTCGATTATTTCCTAATAATTGCTGTACCTCACAAGTTACATTAATTTGTTGACCGGCGGTATCTCGACCCTTAACTACTAAAGCATTGTAAATATTAGGCATCTTGCCCGGGGGAAAGGCTACATCCAGTACTGGACCGATGATTTGAGAAATACGTCCCAGATTTTCTTTTTCAAGCGTGGAAACTCCAGAACAGTAGTAGGATTTAGTCTCATAATATAATAAAGTGAAATATGTCAATTTTTTTTTTTCGAAAATTATCTAATACAAAATAAATCTTCGACAGGAGATTGATCGGTTAATTCAATAAGAAATGGGGGTTAGCGCTCGATTTCGTTGGTACCATCCAATTGAATGCAATTCAATTGGATTGTTTCTTTATTCAATGAAGGAATTTTTAAGTTCAACCAACCTATTTTCAAAATAGGAAGTGGATAAATAAAAATTTTGAGAGAGTCTTTCATTTGTCTATCATTATAGGCAATACCATCCATATTATCTATGGAATTCAAAAAAAGTAAGGAATTATAAACTTGAAAAGGAAGGGAAAACTCAACCCGCCTTGCAAGCTACGAGAATTGATCCCAGGACCTCTTGGCTAAGGGTTCAACACATAACCGCTAAGCTAAGCTTGGAAGTTTGTTAAAGTCTAACTGAAAATATATTTATCTCATGGTTTTGAAAACTATTGCAGCAACAATCATCTCTACCGTTACCCTTCCTTGCTGGATCACTATTGTAGTAGCCTCTAATAGAGCAACAACAACCAACCCATGCTCATTTCATTCGTCAATTTCTGCACCGATCCAACCAAATCCTTTCCCATTTTGTCTCTGTTTGTGGCCACCTCAACAAAATGAACTACGCCAGCCTTGTCTTCTTGCATACTCACAATTCCAACGTCTTGCTTTTTAACTCCATGGTCAAAGGCTACTCCCTTAATGGCCCCTGTAACACCCTCGACCCGTATGTCACAATTGGACTTTAAACCCAAACCAAAAACCATAAAATTTCTCAAGCTGGATTTATCCTAACAAAGTATTTCTCAAAAACATTTAAAAACCAACAATTAGAAATATAGATAAATAATCAAAACGGTACAAAAGAGCTCCAATTTATTTTAAAACATTTAAAAATTTGACTTGATTTACACAATTTCAAAAATAAGAAATACAGACTCGACCACGAAGGGTCCTATAAATACATAGCCCACTAAATTCAAGTACCATACTCTGGAAAACACCACGTGCAGGAATATCGAACTGATAGTGCTCTTCGATCCCACAATCTGACGATCAACCTACGCACGGAAACAACGATTCCGAGCGATGAGCTTACAAAGCTCAATGGTACACATCTACTCTACTATACTTCATGCTAATCATAAACATAAACATGCAAGCTAGTACGAGAAAAAAGAGAGATAAATAAACACGTGGCGCTACCACTAGTCGCCTAAACACATACTCTCATCATGCAAGTCGTCATACATGGCACACAAGGCCCAATCATACTCGAGATCTCACTAGACTATCCAGGCAAAAACACACAAATTTTAACCACAACAATGGTAATCAAACCTATTTAGCTTGGGACCACTAAGACATTAGGCTAGCCGCATATATACTCAAGACCACCTAGACATCGAGTATCTCGCATGGTATTCAGGACCACACAGACATCGAATACTTTACCATACCATGCCACTCACCCGGGACCACAAAGACATTAGGCGGTGCATGCCACATACTCGAGACCACATGGACATCGGGTAACGAATGCCACTCGAGACCACACAAACAACGGGTAGCGAATGCCACTCAAGACCATACAGATATCGAGTGCATTTAAAACACACGTACTATAGTACCTACATTGGGTATATGGATCCCATGCCAAACAAATGCCTAGCCGACATGCAAGTAACGCTATTCCAATAGTCTCTCTATTGTTGCTAAACGTCGTCACATCATTTATTTTACATTATTGAGGTTTTAATACATTATGGAGGAGTATATAATTAATCTCATTAATTATCTCCTTTAATCCATATTATCTCATTAATATTCTACATCAATTTCCATCTTTTTATTAGCATTATAAATTATTTCATCCAGTCGGTACTGATACTCATACCTGTACCGATGCTTATATTGCTTACTGGAAATCCTAATTTTCCACAAGTATTGATATGGGTCGACCCGTATCGATACGACCCTCAAACGTATACCGGTACAGTCGAAGCTCGTACCGATACCCTATATACAGGTTCACACCATTTCCTTGAATTACGGGTTTTACAACACTTTATTCGACCCCTAAATCTTATAAAAATCATCAGGGTTTGTTTACTAACGTATTAAATTAATTAATATTAATTATCATCTTCATGATCAATTATTCGAATATTACCAATTATCAGTCCACTTAGTATAATTTCCATTGAACATGCCAATTCATATTTCAAACACTTAAGCAACACAACATCTAAATCAACCAATCAGATAACCATACAAGTATTCAACGACCCTACACGGTCTCTAAAGCTCATAATAGTCTCGAATATTCTCAAACTCATATAGCATCTTAATATTTACCAAGTCTCAAAATATTGGTCTCAATACATGCTTATTTTCATCTACCTATTTTACAAACACTAACAAGTAAGACAATTACACTTATGATGCTAATAAAGTATTTTCGAGTTCAAGGTGTACTAACCTTAAGCCGATATTGTTAAAATCCTCATCTGAGCTTCCCGAATATTCCACTTGATTTGATATTTGATCCCGAATAATCCTCGTATAACAATTAATATCATAAGTATAACTTAATCACATATTTTAATGAATCTGAAAGGTCAAATACGTAAAAATAACTTATCGGGTTCGAATTTAACAAAACGAACAGCGCCATTGGACTCAGAACGTCGAGAAACTCTTAGGTGGGATCCCCTAGAAAAAGTCGAAGGCAAAGGTCAATGGCAGCGCTGCGGCGGCGACTGATTTAGCTTAGCTCAAACGCCTGACTTGAAGTACGGACTCGGCCTGTAGCTTGGGTCGGTTTAGTAGGCCGGATCGACTCAGCTTAGCCCAAGCCGTTAGAACCTGCTGGAGTATGTGTTGTACCCCCATACGCAGGCGACGACGCATATGGCACGTACAACGGTCTTCGATGACCGGACGTGAATGACGAAGCTCTAGAAAGATTATTTTCAAGCTTCTGAGCACGGTTGTGGTGGCGGTTCTTGATGATCACCGGCAGAACAGCTCCATTTCAACCCCCCGAATATTTTCTTCCCTTATCTTGACGAGTAGTGACGACGACGGCAATGGGGCGACCATCGGTCAACTTATCTCGATAAGGTCTTTCCAATGGTGCCGGAGGTGTCGCAAACGGATGCTTGGATGGCGGTAGATCAAACCTCAAAACTTTTGCCCTTACTTTTTTTTCTCTCTCACTATCCTCTTTTTACCTTTTTTCTCTCTCCTCATCATAACTTCTTCCTCTTTTTCCACCAACTACAAATATTTAAAATTCAAACTTTCTCTTCCAAATTAACGGGTCCAACCTAAAAGCCCCTAACTTATTCTTCCAAGATAAAAGTCCAATCCTAGGCTCGAGAGTCGATTCGCTAATCCAGAGTTCGGGTCGTTATAGCCCCTTTGAAGAAGTTGTTACCCTGCTTTCTTTAATGAAAATACACTAAATTTCCCCTGATTACTACACAATTTTGCCTTTGCTCAAGGCATGTTCGATTCTTTGTGATTTAAGAATCAGACAATACATTCATTGGGAGGTTATTCGATATGGGTTTGAGCTTTTTGGCTCGATTCAAGTTGGGTTTTTGGAAGTTTAAAGTTCTAGTGGGAGAATGGAAGAAGTAAAGAAGGTGTTTGATGGAATGTTTAAAAGGGATGTCATCCTTTGGAATTTGATGATTCCTGGGTTTTGCAAGTGAGTTGATTTTGTTGATAGGTTGATTGTTGTTGCACCATTAGACAGGGATGGTAACAGGGCGGGTTTTAGATTGACCCGACCCTGACCTGAAACTGGAAAGTCTCTACCCGACCTCGTCCTGCCCCCGATTTTTTGTGTGCTCTATCCACCCTGACCCCGCCCCAAATTTTTATAAGAAAAACCGACCCGACCGGGGTCAGTTTTATTTTCCAAATTTTTCTCGTTTTCCCTTAATCTTAGATTTTTTATGTTACCAAACAGTCTCGAACAAATGTATACATTCTTCAAAATCTGAATTTTTTTAAAAACTCATTAAAAGGGGCAAAATCAAGACTCTAAAATCACCCAAAAAAACAATAATTTGCTTCAACAAATGCAAAAAAAAAAAATACATACAAATGGTCAAACATAAAAATATAGAAAAATCTAATTGAAACCCCTTGCACAAAAATGACAGAAAAGGCGTCTCTTTTACATGCTTGGACGCCGTTACTAGATAAAAACAAAGCATTTACATGCTGGCCAATTATTAATCCTTCAAAAATAGAAAAGATAGAGAGGCGATAACAGCCAAGAGAAAGTTCAAACTCAAATGAGTAAAAATTGAAAAGAAAGAAAAAGGAAATGAAAATGAAAAGCAACAGCAGTTGAAAGTGAAAATTAAAAAGGGGAAATAAAAGGTGAACGGCGGAAAAGAAATTGGGGGAAAATAAACCCTAAATGAAATAGAGAGAGAATGTGTGTGTAGCAATTTCGAAAATATGATAAAAAAACATATATATAATTAGAATTATTTCGGGTCGGGTTGGGGATTTTTTACTCTGAACCCGACCTGACTCTCCTTTTTAAAATCCCGACCCGATTAGAACTCAAATTTCAAAAATAAAAACCCGCCCTTATAGGGCCAGGTCGGATTGGGGCACGTCAGGTTCGAGTTAAATTGCTATCCCTACCATTAGAGGCTGCTACAAAAGTGATCCAGCTAGGGAGGTTAACGGTGGAGATAATTGTTGTTGTAATAGTTTTTAAAACTATGTCATAAATACATTTTTTGTTATACTAAAATAGGAACAAAACATAACCTTAGTGATTGAACCCCTTATCCAAGGGGTTTGGGATCAATTTCCGCATCCTGGAAAACGGACTGAATTTTTCCTACCTTTTATTTCACCAATAGAATGGTGACACGTGTCACCATCCTATTGGTTTGAATAAAACAATACATATATTGCTTACGAGGAGAGAAAAAAAATCAAATAAAATCCATGTCAGCATAGCCGTTAAGTTTTTAATGGCCGGTGACTAAAATAGGAACAAAACACAATATTAGTGATGCTTTTGTCAAAAAAAGTTCAATAACCAAAATAGAAAAGAAAGGATAGTTCAGTCACTGTTGGTGTAATTTTCCCTAATATTTTTGCTCAAGAAAAAATATTTTAGTTCTAATATGGAATTGTTAAAATTTGCATCACAAATGATTAATATGTTATTGTTAAAAAATGGATTAATATGTTAACTTAGATTTTACTAAATTTTTTCTTAAAACAGAAATAAAATTATCCACCGTTTCACTTAAATTTTAAATTTGTTTAACCTTTCTATGACAATTTTAATAATTAGAGTTGAAATTAGTTTTAAAGTTTAAGATTTCACATATTTCACGTACAATTTAAATTTTAATATGTTTCAATTAAATTATTAATTAATCATATAACTAATAAAGTTTAAATAATAAATTTTCAGTAGTATTTTATTGTCAGTGCCAAAATTTTAATTGTCTCTCGTTAGTTTTCTCACACCACTTGTCATGGGCCATTACACTTTTTTTAAAAAAACATGTCTAATAGAATATACAACACCACCATTTTTATATCCCAAGACCTTTCATTTCTTTTCGGATGTGTGATTAGTGTTCATCGTCTCTTTTAGTCGTGACATTCTCACTCACTCAACCTCATGTCGCTTTCGTCACGAGTCATTTATCCTCATAATGGGTCATTGTCAGTGTTGTTCACCCTACCTATCTCATGTAATAAAGGTTTTTTAAAACAATGAAGATGGAGATGGAGTTGTCACCGGCCACTTTGGTAGACCGAACACCGTTATAAATTAACCAGAGATTCAAAAATTTGGGTTCGGTAGTCGGTTACGCGTGGGGAAGGATTAGTACCCCACGACGCCCAAAATTGGTACCGTGCTGATTTAGTGCTCTCATTTGCAAGAAAAAAGAATTTAAATTTTCATTTGAAATTTAATCCCAAAAACGGTCTAAGGAGAATATTTTCTTATTTACGACAACTGAAGAAGATGAAACCTGAATAATTCAGGACACCACTTCCTAGCTAGTTCTCGCAATAAACTGAAAAATATCCCTTAAAAAGTCAAATATCATGGTAAGAATAAATATGAAAAAATATGTGATAAATGAAAATAATAGCATAAATTTTATATATGATATATTATATTATGTTATAGTATCTATGCACATAATATATATATATATATATATGTAAAAAATAACGTATATATGACATATATATACAAGATATAATATATTACATATAGTGACATGCAAAATATGTAATATATACAAATTATAACTATATAATAATATACATATAGTATACAACTATATAACGTAATATATATTATATAAATATATACATATACAAATAATAATAATAAAGTGACTAAATTGTAAAGAACAAAAACTAAAAAATTGAAAAAAAGGACGATATTGCAAGGGAACAAAAATTAAAGGAAAAAACATGAAGGATGAGCGATTAGAATAGCAATTTTCCTTTTAATCTGATGTGCGGGTCTAAGGTGAAACTGTGTCGTTTTGAGGAGATTATAAATACCCTCTTTTGCCCAAAAAAATCATTTTAATCTGATATCCCCCTAAAAAATTACAAAATTCTCTCAATTTTATCTTCCTCACTCTCTGCCCAGCTCGTCGATGTTGTGCTGGCCACCGTGTGCTATCGTCGGCCGCCGTTTATCAGTGATGACGAGCCCTGCCTTCGGCGGTCAAAGTTGATGAAAAAAGAGTCAAAAGACTCATTTTTTCTCCATCGGCACGGATCTAACGTTAGATTCTTCTAAAACCTCCTCCAATAGCGTAGATCTATAAACCCGAATGTTTTTTTTATTTCATACTTTTTTTACCTTTTTTGTTCTTGCTTTTTTTATTCGATCTCTTATATTTTATATTTTTTATTCGAATAGAATGTAAAATAGAGAGTTTTTTTCCTGTTTTTTATTTCAAACCTGGATCCCCTTGCATTGTAGATCCGAGTTTTTATAACCCATAAATATGCATAAAATAATATAATATTTTTTAAGATTTAATTTTACATTTCAAATATAATGATGCTTATTTTTTTTCTTTTTCAGGCGGTGGCATGCAGACGCAGTGTAGCGGTGGCAGAGTGGGCAGTAGAGGCGTGCGTGCAAACCACGATAGCCGAAAATGCTAGTGCTTAGCTTGCACGCTCCATAGGGAGGTGAAAGGGCATGGCTGGCGGTGGCTATGGGATAAGGGTAATAGATTTAGGTTATTTTTAGGGTAATTAGGGTTTTTCTAATCTTTAGGGTTAGGATTATTTTGGGTTGTAAATGGGTTATTGGGCTTGGTATTTGGAATTTGGGTTATAAATGAGTTATTGGGTCTAAAAAACAGTTTGGGGCTTTGGGTATTAATTTTGGGTTGTAAATGGGTCTAGTATAACAATAATAAAATGATGTTATTTTGGATGAATTTTAATTTGAGTTTTGGTTATTGTGCTTAAAGGACCGGACAAAATGGGTTATGACAACTGCCCGTCATTGTTCATTGATGTGTAACAGAAATAGAGCAAAAACAAAAGAATAACCATTTTTTTCGGTCAAGTATGGGTTTCTTCTCTAATGACCTCTCCTTCTTAGGCTTCACTTGATCTGCTCGATCGCTCTTGTAGGCAAAATCTTCAAACTGGAGGATCCGTTGGAAGAGACAAAATGAGTTCGGCTTGCTATGGCTCTAATGACGATGCAATACCTGGAGAAAATTTGACCCAGCTGCAACACTGACGAAGACACGGGATCGAAAGATGAAGGTTCTGACATTTATTTCGGCTGCAACACTGACGAGGATACAGTATTGAAGGTTCTAATATTTGATCCAACTGCAACACTAACGAAGAGGAGGGATCGAATGATGAAACTTATGATATTTGATCTAGTTGCAATACTGACGAAGGGGCAAGATCGAATGATGAACGCTCTGATATTTGATCCAGCTGCAACACCGATGAAGAGACAAGATCTGACAAAATTCTTCATTTTCTTTCGTTCTTTTGTCTTTTTCTTTTCTTTTTGTTTTTTACTAGCTACAACATTTAGGAAGAGAGAAATTTAAAAGTCAGTAAATTTTAACCCAGCTAGAACACTGACGAAGAGGCAATGTTTATAGCTAGTAATGTTAATCCAGCTACGACACTGACGAGGAGGCAAGAATGAGAGTTAGTGAATTTGATCTAGCTACAACACCGAAAAAGAGGCAAGACCAGAAGTTAGTGAGGTTTGACCCAGCTACAACATCGACGAAGAGGCAGGGTCTGAAAAAATTGATCCTACTGTAACACCGACGAGGAGGCAAATCAAAATGATATCTTATTGATTTTGCTCCTATATGTATCTATTCATGTTGTTAGAAGGAGTATGCATCTGTTTTTTCTCATTCATGATGATCTCATATCATATTCATGCATATCGATTCGACTAAGATCAAATTTTTGGGTCCCTTGCATCCAAATATGTCATTTCTGATCAGGGGGTATCGATATGGGGAATATCTTATCGATACGGGTATTAGAGGAACATTTCGGTACAAGTTAGCATGTACCGATATAGGTTAGGGATCGGTACGGCCTATCTCCATAGCGGTACGTGATGTCGATATGCACTTTAGCATATCAGTACGCGTGGCTACTAGAGCTTTAAATAGGCTATTAAAGGGGTTGTCATAATTTAAATCAAACCCAAACTCTTTTTCTAAATACCCTAGACGACAACACCCTATTTAAACCTTTCAAATCTCTTGTTTTTCATCACAAATCATCAAAAAACTTTGAGGGCTTTTGTTTTCAACATCAAACCCAAGTTATTATCATCAAGCTTTGTGCAAATCATCTATTCGTTCATCCATCATCCATACTCAAGGTATAAACTCTATTTTCTTTAAATTTTGTTTTCTCTTATTTTTTATATTGTTTATTCTTAAAAAGTATATATTTAGGATGTATATATATCATGTTTTTCAAAGATTTTACAAAAATTCTTTTAAAACTATATTTTTTTTGTTCGAATATAAAATTTTACTCTTATATTTTTTTCTTTTTCTTTACTTTTTTCAACTTTCTTTTCACTAAATTTTTTTCTTACTCATGTATGATTTTTAAACTATACAATATATTTATTTTTAATACCTTGATCATTGGATTGATTTATTGGATTGAATGTGATGTTTATGCATACATTTTTTTGTTGTTTGAATTTTGTTTTTCAAGATTTTATCATGGGTCCTAAGAAAAGAGCAAGAAAGGAGATCGTGTCTAGCTCTTCCAATCCTAATCCTACCGAACCCAATCTTGAAAAAATGGTACAAAACCAAACTTAAACCTTAATTTTCAGCAATGTTTTGACGAGCCTCAATATCCTCGCACCATGGACCATTTTAAACAATATCAAAATTTCAAAATCCGTCGTAAGCGTTTTGTTTATGACTTTCGATGAATTTCACTTTTGCTATCTTATTTTAATGAGACAATGGAAGTTCATACCTTGTTTAGCATACCTGACATTCTTTATAAAAATCTTGTCCTTATTTTCTATTTTAATACCCGATGTATTTTAAACCAAGAGAAAATCGAGGTTGTTGCTATAGAATTTTATCTTATGGGTCAAAAATTTCAACTTGATTCTACTTTAATAGCCAATCTTTTTGGTATGGATGATATTAGTTTAGATGATAAAAATGCTTTTACTCACACCTATAGTGGCTTCGTCTTCGTACTTGATGCTCATGAACGTTTCCTTCACCTCCTCATCACTTGATGGTTTCGGCCATCTGGTGGTAAGTGGTCTACTATTCTCCAAGTCGATGATTATTGGCTATATTGTTTATGTGAGGGTAAGCGTCCAAACCTAGCCCAAATCATGTTTGTCGAGCTAGTATTCCTTGCCCAAAATTGTCATACCTCTCTTGTTACATCTTTCACATATGACACTGCCTTGAGTTACATGTTCCACAAGCTAGGGACCGATTGTTCTTATGATTTTGGTTCACCTCTCACCGACCTCGTCGATGATCAATCTCTCCATCGAGCAAAGTTTACCTATTACAATGGAGAATTGATTAAGATTTCGGATCTTCCCGGTGATGCTCAACCCTATCCAGTGGCGAATCTTCCGGTTATTCCAAAAGCTCTGGTTGCTCCACTTTCCCTTGATGCTCTCATGGCCTACCTTGATGGGAAGTTTGCTTCCATGGACACCCGTTTTGCCGAGATGAACACGAGGTTTGATGCTCTTGACTCTCGTTTCAATTCCTTGGATGCTTGAGTGACTTCCATTGAGACTCGCCAAGCTTCGATGGACATGACCCTTACCACGTTTCATGGTGAATGGCATGGTCATTCTCTTGGTGATGATGACATGAAAGATGAAGATGAGGATGAAGACGCTCCTTAGGCTTTTGCATATCATATCATATTAGGATTTGAGTTTTGTGCACCTATGTTCCTTATTTGAATTTCTATGACATTATGTTATTTGCTTTCGTTTATGTTTTAAGTTGGATATTTTAATGTTGCTTTGAATTTAATAATATTTATGCTTGGATTTCTTTATTGCTTTATATCTTGTCTTTATATTGCCCTATTAATTTTGATCTAACAAAAAGGAGAGAAGTATGAGATTAAATTTTCAAAAGGTTTTAAAAAATAAACTATCTTTTAGCCTTAAAAAAATGGGAATGATTTCAAAAGCTTAAAAATTTATTTGGTAAATTTTTAAAAGATTTTCAAAAATAAACTATCTTTTAGCCTTAAAATGGACATATAAGCGTAATACTTGTTGAAATTTTCAAAGTTATAATTTAAATGAGACAAGTTAAAACATGAAAGCGACATAAAAAAACATAATTGTTAGAAAATTTCGAAGTGAATCATTTAAAAACGTGAGATTAACAAATACAGAGGGACAATGTTAATAATAATAATACGTTTGTTGTTGTGGTAAAATATACACTCACCTCTCTTAAACTCTTTCAACTATCTAACAATCACCATTTATCATTTTCTCACAAAAAAACTAAATAATATAAAATATCAACTTTCAAGTTTCAACCAAGCTTCTCAAAAATTTTTAACATTATTCCTGGTATGTTTTTATTTTCTTTTCATTCATTCTTTCTTTGTTCTCAAATGGTGTTAATGATAATACAAATTGTCTATAATGTCCACCTCACTCATGAGGCTCTTGATATAAAATCATATAGTTAAAAGATCGCTCTGATACTACTTGTCACAAAGCCTTTATTATCTTCTAAAAGACATGTCTAATAGGATGTACAACGTCACTATATTTATATTTAAAACTTTTATTTTTTTAAAGTGAAATTTGTAAAATTAATATTTCTGTCTCTTCTTAGACATGACAAAATATATTAATCATTTTTTTTCTTTTTTAAATAGACTTATTATTATTATTATCACTGTTCTATCTTCATCTTTAGGCATATAACTTTATCATATTCTTCGAGAAAATCCAAGTAAGAAGAGAAAAAAAGTAAAAGACGATCATAAAACTCATGTAGCGAGGTTTACAAATGTTATTATGATATTAGTAGCGTGGCTGTGAAAATTGGAGAGAAAAATGAACGCAAAGACTCGTGTAGATCCTGAACTCTAAGCATTTACTTATGTATATATATTTATTTATCTATATTTTTTAAATATCGCAAGACAATTAGAAAAACTACCGAAAAGATTTTTTTCATAATTTTATTTGTTTAAAATAAATAATTTTGGTTTGATCTTTAATATATTAAATAGAATACAAGAGGATACAAATTTAGTTATTTAACAAAGAAAAATTTTACAACGTGCGACGAATACCGTTTAACACTACAAACGCTTAACACTGTTGAATATCATTAAATTAATTAATAAAAATTAAAAATTTCAACAATTTAACATATAATTATAATTATTTAAAAATCAATTAAATTATTTTCTATATATATTAATTTTTTTAATAGAATAAATTACATATTTAGTATATGACCTATTTTTATATTTTTATGTTGGTACCAAATTAATTTTTTTTTTAGCGAATTACAAAACCAAATACCACTACCAATATCGACTTACTCCTCCACGCCGTCAACGACGTCATCAATGCCGCCGCCTAAGTTGATATCCCTCCACTAAACGACATTGCCTCTGCCTTTGCCGCAGCGATATTTTATCATTACATCAACCAGATGATGTCCCTCTCTCACTCTCACTCAACTCCCTCTAACAACTTTTCTGCCACTGCTGATAGTAGTAGTTCAACAACCACCATCAGCTCCGATGACGGCGCCATTGAAGTGGTAACTCCGGAACGCCACATGCCTTCTTACTTTCAATCTCAAACTCTACACAATTATCCACCGTCCGATGAGGATACCATTTCAAAACTCATCGACTTGGAATCTCATCACAGGCCATTCTCCTATTTCCTCCACCGTTTCCAGCAACGTTCCATCGACGTCATTGCGCGCCAAGACTCCATTAATTGGATCTTAAAAGTACCTTCAATTTTCCTCTACACACATGCATATTCAATTTTTACTAATTTTTTATGCAATGAGGCAACGCAAGTGCATGCATACTATAATTTCAGCCCTGTAACGACGTTTCTCTCTGTTAACTACTTTGACCGTTTCATCTCTTCCCATTCTCTCCTGGTAAAAACACTCATTTCCTACTGTTACAAGGAATGAAAAAAAAAATAGTTTATCGTTTTGCTTGATTTCTTTGAATTGGTATGTAGCCAGAAAATGGATGGTCGTTTCAGCTTCTATCGGTGGCTTGTTTATCTTTAGCAGCGAAAATGGTGGAACCGGCGGTGCCATTGTTGCTGGACCTTCAAGTGATGGAACCCAGATTCGTTTTTGAGCCTAAAACCATCCAGAGAATGGAGCTTCGGGTGATGGTCATTCTCAATTGGAGACTATGTTCCGTTACTGTGTTTGATTATTTCCATCACTTCGTTTCCAAACTCCCTTCCTTCTGCAGCTTATTACCTGATTCATTTGATTCTCTTATCTCTGAAATTAATAAATTTCATTTTAATTTCGAAGAAACCCAACACTATTGGGAATCGACTATGACGGTGCAGTGAATTTTATTTTTTTGTTTTTTGTTGTAGGTTTTAGTTGATTTTCACTTTTATATTTTTTTTTTGTTATTAAAATCAATATTGTTTTTGAAGGAATTAAAAAAAGTAATCAATGAAAATTTGCAGGAAACTATAGTGACAATAAACAAGATGTTCGATACCTAATTTTTCATACTTCGAATGGAAGAAGAAAAAGAATAAATCTACATTTTTAATCCAAAAATTAAAAATGATGTTTAAATTGATAATATTTTGGACTAAATTGATAGATTGTAGTTTTAGGGACTAAAAATGTTATTTGACCAAGCAACATCATTATTTCTATTTATTTTTAACGGTCAGGGTACTAAAATAAAAAAATACGTAATGTTAGATACCATTTTGCTGAAAAAATAATTTGGGTACCAAAATAGAAATACATAAATAGGTGAGGTACTAAATATGTAGTTTATCCTTATTAAAAATTTAATATATATGAAAATAATTTAATTGATTTTTTAAAATAATTATTAATTGTATGTTGAGTCCTTAAAATTTTTAATTTTATTAATTAATTCAACGGTATTCAGTGTTAGTGGTGTTCAGCGGTGTTTGTCACACATAGTAGACTCGTCCTTTAACAAAATAGTGTCAAATTATATGTAATATTATATTATATTTCATTCCTCAATTATCATCCCTAGAACGATTTCCAATTTTTAGCATAATTTAACCCAGATCATGTCGTTAATCTATGGCATATATTTTGTTACACAACAATGCTTAACACGTGTGGATGTTGGATAAGACATTATACAGGTGAGCCTGGAGTGAGGCTAAAGAACGATAAGTTTCGAAATTTGTTTAAATAACCTAAAATGTTAAGATTTTTTATAACATTTTAGGTTGGTCTTTTTTATGATTTTTTTTTCAAGTTTCGAAATTTAATTTTTTTATAACATTTAGGTTGGTGGTTTTTTTCGATAAATTTCGAAATTAGTTAAAAATAAACCTAAAATGTTATTTAAGAGACTAACATTTTAAATTGTTCAAACATGTTCAAAAAATTATCGTCTTTTAACCTTGAATTAGATTGTCGTTTTTTAGACTCCCCACATTACACAATAAAGTTTAAATATCAATAGTTACCCAACTATTATGTTATTGCTATCTTGATTATCCAACTATAAGTTTTTTAATAGTCACTAACATTATAAATTTTTGTTATTTAAGCATTCTTGTTAAATTATTAACGAAAATGTTAATGTGATAACAATTTAAATTTAAAGTCGACATTCACGTATTGATCCGAGTCATAGTTGACGGTTATGATAGATACTTTGGATTTATTGGGCCATGAATTGGATTTAATTAGAAATGTGCAAAATCGGGTTGATTAATTATTAATAAATTATTTTGATTAATCGATAAATAATTTTTTAATTGTTGATCCTAAACCTACCAACTACACTAAATAACTGATTGATTGGACTTGTTTGAAAATTGTATGATTGTTCCTGTAGCTCTATGAATTACATGAGTGACAAGAGTTTTGAGTTTAATCTTTGTATTGGTTAATTTATGAATTGATTCTTAAACTTTAGAAAATTTATAAAATAGTCCATAACCTAATAAGAAATATAATTCATGTGCACACAATGAAGATAAACATTAACACCATGTATGGTTGGCTTGTAATTGACGTAATGTATTATTTAACACATATGTATTATAGACAGTACAAATGATCATTTGTTTTGTAAAGGTGGTATTTAATACGTCGTATTATTTAATAAGTAAGTTGAGTGATATTTATTATTGACTCACATGTAGTATTTATTTAACACGCATGTTTAATGTCAATTTTGTCGATTATACCTTCATACTATTTTCAAATATTTACAATGATGTAAATATGTTAAACATTAAACCTTGAACTCTAAACATCAAACAATAAATCCTAACCATACAAATCTAAACCCTAAATCATGACCTTTAATCCTTAAACCCTAAATCTTGAACCATCTAAACCCTAAGCATTGAATCATATACCATAAACTCTAAACCCTGAATCATGGACCATATAAACCATGAACTTTGAACAATATACCCAAAACCATAGACATTGAACAATAAAAACCTAAATAGTAAACCACAATCATTAAACTATAAAACCTAACCCCAAACTCCCAAACCATGAACTCTAAAACATAAACCACAAAACCTAAACTATAAACACTAAACCTTGAACTCTAAAGGTAACAAATAATATAATAATCAATGTCAAAACAAGAAAAAAATATGAAGCTAGAATTTTAAAGATAAAAGAGCACATTCATACATAATACTTATCTATTAGCTTTATCTAAAATTTCATCGACCAAACACCTTGATGTAGTAATAACCATATTTCATATATCTTTTTAACACACAAATGTTAATTAATACAACACATATCTTTTACATATATTGTACCAAACGAGGCGTAAAAGAATATTAAATGTATGTTTATGATTATTTGTGATGTTTCTTTGGTTCAATATTTTCTGGTAGCAACTTACATCCGGTTCCCGACTATATTGAGTATGAGATGTTATAATATGAATTAGACTCATACCCAACTCAACTCAATTATCTAAAAGGTTGACCCGAATTGAACATCGATCGATTTGATGATGACATAACCCGAAAATTGAATGACCCAAAAGTTGACCAACACGATATTATCCGACCAGAAAAGTTAATCAATCTGATATTGACACAATTCGAAAAAGTGACCAATTCAATATTAATTCGACTCGACACGATACGCAATTCGACTTCCTGTAAAAAATAAATTAAATCCAAATATAATCTAGACATGAAATGATCCACACGAATTTCATCTAAATGACCCGATTGTAACTCCTTATAAGTAAATTTTAAATTTAAGTGATATAGTTATTGTCTTAATATTTAGAAAATTATAAATTTAAACCTATTTAAATACAAATTATCCTCTAATTTACGATCATAGTGAGATTTATTCTTAAAAACATTAGAAAAAAGGCATTCTGATTCACATAGACACTCCACATTTGGGGTTGCTCCTTCTTGCTCACAAATCACAATTTCTTCTTCCTCTTGCGTTAATCAATTAAAAACACATTTTTTTCTAGGTTTTGATTTTTTTTAAGTTCATCTTCACTCTACAACTATCCATTTTCTCCTCTACTTGTACACACTAAAAATAGACCAAAATAAATACTATTATTTATTAATTTATATACTTATCATATAGAATTTTTTTTGTACAAAAGGGGATTTCGAAGGAGAGAGCGCCTTGTTTGAAGGGGAAAGTGGGAAAAAAAGGGGGAAAACCGATTTGTCTGAGAAAATGAGCGGTGGGGGGTTTAGGGTTTCACCAATCCCGAACAGTGTGAGGAAAACGATCCAAAACATAAAAGAGATAACGGGTAATCACAGTGAAGAAGAGATTTATGCAATGCTTAAAGAATGTTCTATGGATCCCAATGAAACCGCTCAGAGGCTTCTCCTTCAGGGTACGTTTTCCTTTTCCTTTTTCTCTTCTATTTTGAAGTTTGTTTTTAGCTAAGTTTTCGATTTCTCTTTGGATAATTTCAATGGGGGTAGTTTTCCCTTTCTTCCTTGGACAGGGGTTCTTCAATGGGGTTGATCTTGCTTTTTTTAATATGTTCTAATTTTTTTGGGTTTTTGTTGTTCTAGTTTGATCTATGTTTTTTGAGTCTGTCTTTGATCTTAATTTCACTTAGGTGATTTGCGTGTTGTTGCTTGGGACTGTAGATTTTTATTCTGATGGGTTGCACCGTTCATTGGATTATATTAGACCCTGATTTGATATTTATAATCTTTTTCTCATTTTTTTCTGATTCTTTCATATATAAATGTCAAGCTTTGTTTTTCCCCTTTGCAAATTACATAAATGTTTGTTATTCATATTTTTTATATAAAAAAACTGAGCTCTAGAAATGGGGTTTTTTATTAAATTGCTTCTTAAATGATCTTATTTTCTGCAAAATTTATCCTCTCGAAGCGCATTTTTTTTTTAAAATTTCCCGCCTTCATTTCTTGAATTCAGGCAATTTGATTCTGTTGCATTTTCACAAATCTACAATTTTCTGTTACTAGATGAGGGAAAAAGGTTTTCACTCACAATATTCTCATTTTTCTTTTTTTTTTTCTCCTTCAAATATTTATTTTTAGGCACATATCTACTACAAGTGGCATTTACTATCAACACACTAATTGTCTTTCTAATGAAGAGTAAAATTGTATGCCTGTTAAGTGAAGCTTTTAGTCAGCATTCAATCCTGCATCAAGTGTTTTGAGGAAGTTTAATGCGGTGATATGCATTTGCTCGAGCTGTGGCTTATTAGCCCTGAGAAGTTCTATCGGTTTTGGGTTTTTCTTATATCTTTTGTTATTGTCTGTTCTTATTGTATCCTTCCTGATATTTAGATGTTGGTTGTTACTTCAGTTTGATATCAAGTTGGGCATCGATACCATATTATGCCATTTGTCATGTAAGCTTAATGATTCCTTAGGTATGGCTTGTGTGCAAACAGCTGTCAGAAATATATATGTAGTTCTTAGCGTATGGTACATTATTGTTTATATTTTATTGCTTCCTTCTCATATATTACAATTTTAATTGGTGCATTCTTTCTAACCATCTTACTATCGTTTTGTTTCGCTTCCAAATCCATGACAAATTTGTATATTGTTCCTCAGATCCTTTTTGCGAAGTCAAAAGAAAGCGTGACAGGAAAAAAGAGGTAAGTGGTTCTACTACAAAATTTGAAGTGTTTACTGGTTTTTTGGGCTTCTGTAAGTTCAACATTTTTCTGTTTTTTCTATGTTGAACCTTATTGATATCGGTTTAGAAGAGTTGCAAAAGTATTATATGATGAATAAGAAAAAGCACAAATTTGCTTAGCAATGGAGGATAGGAGGCATAGATAACTACCACCATTTTTTGTTTTACCCATTGCCAATTGCATTTCCTTTTAAGCTCACTTTGTAGGCTGGGGAATTTGGGGTATGGAGTGTTGCGGGTGTATAGGGTTGGTTGACGACATGAGGATGAAAGGTTGAAGAGAGAGTACAAAAGGTACTAGGGGGACTCGTTTATTCTATTATGCAGTTAATGTGCTATTGTCACTTGTTATTGCAGAGTTTGAACAACAAAGAATCTGCAGAGTCTCAGTGGCGACCTGGTTCACAGGGAAGGGGTACTAGGGGTGGTCGGGGAAATTTCCCTCCTCGTTACACAGCACATGGTAAACAGAAATTTCGGAACCCAAATTTGTTTGTGATGATTCTTTAGTTAATACTTTGAGGCTTCTGAAATTATGAGTTGTTTGTGGCTCATAAATTTGCATTTGTTTCATCCATATGACTAGTTTACTGCTGGGTCAATGAACAAGTTGTTAAGTTTGTTTTGAACATGTTTTTCTTTACCCACGCCCTTCAACTTTGTGAGTTTTGTGTCAGATGTGGTTTTCATTACTAACCTGTGATGCTGCCGTGGTGGTTGTTGATTGCTATTGTTATTGTACTTTGCAGTTCTTTCAGTTTGATATATGAAATGGTCATGCATCTGTACCTATATTAATGTCATAAATCTTGTGCTATATTTTAATATAAAATTTTCGTTAGCAATTGTGCTTATTGTAATTGTCGTCTGCTTATCTCATCAGAGGCTGGTGTTTCTAAGAGTTCTGGTCCTGGGAGAGACAATGGAGTGAATCAAGTTGCAGAGAAAGGCGGTGGTCGATCCTTGTCAAACTTGCAGGAGACAAAAACTAAAGAATCTACCCTCATTGCCAGGTGGCTGCAATTTACATATCTGCTATCTTTTATAATTTTCATTTTTTTTGTCTATTTCTGAAAATATGGCTTCACATAAGTACGGTTTGCTTGAATTACATTTTTATATTTTATAGTCCTGTACCTGCCGTGGCCAATGGTCCTACTGGTGTAGTGGCTGAAACCTTGTCTGCACCTGCAAGAAAAGCTGCCAATCAACCTCAAGAAAATTCATCTATTGGTAACAGTGAGTTCAGGAGTGCACCATCCCCTGTTGATGCAATAAACAAACCCACTAATGCATTTGGAAGTGGGGACATGAATGGGCAGCCTGCAGCAAGCTCCAGTGACTGCTCCATGTCTACTACTCCAGCATCTTCATCAGCAATCTGCTTCTCGTCTTCAGAACCTGAACCAGTTCCATCCAATGCTCAGCTCCTCGGCCCTTTGGACACTATCAAACACGAAAGCAACCGAGCTTCTACAGAACCAAATGCAGTTATTCCTACCGAAAACAAATTAGCACCCTTCTCGTCTTCAGAACCTGCACCAGTTTCATCCAATGTTTCTCGGCACCTTGGCTCTTTGGACAAGATCAAACATGAAATAGGAAACAACCGAGCTTCTACAGAATCAAATGCAGTTATTCCTACTGAAAACAAATTAGCATCTGGTCAGGATTTTGGAACCCTAACAGTTTCGAACAACTTTTATTTTGTTTAGTCGTGAATCTGATTAATTTCTTTCTTTGACTTATAGCAGCTACTGAGGTTAGTAGCTCTTTCCTGCAAGGAAAGATGTCAAGCAATTCCTCTGCAGTTGCGAAAAATCTGCTGGGTGAGTCTGCTCATCCTTCATCTACAGCAACCCATGGTTCCTCTGCAACTCGGCCTTCATCCAATTATAGCGGCCGCTCGCAACAAATAATTGGCCCTCAGAAAGGTAATTGGAATATTTGTTTTATAACTTCTTTATGTATTGGTTTATAGTTTACTTAGCTTGAGATGTGTTTTTGTTTGATTTTATTTAACTTTATTGCACAAAGCTGGACAAATATTGTGGATTTTGTGCTATAATCCTTCCTCCTCATACACAGAGAAAGAGAGAAAGAAGCTGTTGATGTACTAATGTGTTTTAACTGGTTCCTACATAGATGCTTATGTTTTCTAGATCTAGCATTGGTTTCAAGATCTATTGGTTTTTGGAGATGGCATTTATGTAGCTTTATTTACTGTAGGAAAATTTGCTTGATTACATGTTTGCTTGAAAAATGTTCAGACTCATTAGTTTGCCCCATGTCATAATTGGAATGTATTAACTTTAGTAAATGGGCATCATTAACCTTTGAGCAAGACTAAATTCTGTAGCATGTCAATTGTAATTTTTGGATGAAAATCATCATTATAACTTAGTAGGATAGGTGACGAGTTCTTATGAAAACAAAAGTAGCACCTTAAATGACAGTTTAACTGTTCGAAGGGGTTAAATGGCTAATTTATTGTATCTTTAGCTCAAGTTTGCTTGGTTTTTATTTTCATATTATTACCAATGGTTGGAAAAATTTCAATGAAAATTTGGTCTTGGAACCTATTTTGGTCGATACTAACAAATCACTGAACCACTATGATCTTATCTTAAGATAGTTGAAAGGGCTGCTAAAGACATGCAATTAAGTATTAATAATTCCCTATGTGCCATCAACAGTTGGTTCTAACAAGGAGTGGAAACCAAAGCCAGTCAACTCTAATGTTGGGATAGGTTCTGGAACAACTGGTGCATCTGAAGTTCCTACTGTTTCACTTGAAACTAATGCTCAGTCATTGCCTGTTTCAAGTGTTTTCGACTCAGAAGTAGCCACTTCAAAATTACAGAAAAAGTTGGAGGAATTACATATCCCACAACGTCAACATGTAATAATTCCCAACCATATCCATGTCCCAGAATCTGAAAGAACCAAGCTGAGTTTTGGAAGCTTTGATGCTAGTTTTGGAGTAGCATCGAATGATGTTGGTGGTCAGGAGAGTGATAAGAGTTCTACACCTTTGTCTGACACTCCTCACGATGTTGATGGAACTGCAGAAGAACAGGGTTCAAGGTTTTGTTAAGAGTTTATTCTCTTTCTTATTATCAATGTTGACCTCGCCCCCCAGAATAAGCAACTCTACGCATTTTAGATATCATAATCTTGGTAGTATTTGCTCTCTTTTGCGTGCTGGGCTCATGTTATTTTCTTGATATAATGTTGATTCCAGCAATCAAAATGCATTGGCTACTGCTGAGGAAGGAGATTACGCCGATCATCCTCAATCACCTGCACATGCACCTGGAAATTTGTCTGGTGATGGTGATGTTGCTAGTTCCATTCCAGAGTATGATGAAAACAAACAGGAGAATGCATTGCTCACTGGAAGCCATCAACACTCTGCAACGACATCTCCTACCTATAGTTTTGGAATTGTGCCTCCTATGCTAGCACCATTCGGAAATGCTGAATCGCAAGCACGTGAAGTTTCTCGCCTTTCAAGCTTTGTCGTGAGCATCCACTTGCACCGTTCTTTTCATTAATATATGTCGCTCTTATGTTTTCTATATCCTTTTCAAACTTCATTTTTTTAGCATGGCTTTTATGTAGATAATAGAATAAATAGAAATTTGAATTTGCAGGTTTTTATATTCTCAGTATGCATTTGGTTTTGGTCATTCTGCTGATTGCAATAATCTGAAACATTGTTTCCATAAAGTCAATTGCACTATGCCAATTGTTGGTCTAATACTTCTTACATTATTAAATGCTTCAATTTTCAGGTTCCTCAGCCATTCGACCCAGCAGCTTATTATGCCCAATTCTACCGTTCTAGTGCTGATACCGATGGTCGTGTTTCTCCCTTTGCCTCTGGAGTTGCTACAAAGTACAATGGGAATGTTGCAGTTCTTCCTCCACAGACTTCTCAGTCTGCTAAAGAGGTTTGCTGAGATTAAGCAAGTTATATTATGCCATATACTGAAAAGCTGTTGTTGGCAGTGCTCTGGTAGCATTGTTGACAACACATTTCTTTGCTTTAGACTTTTGCCTGCTTCCAGTTTGGTCCTGGCATACTTTTTAAACCTCACGTGGTTATTGGACAGGATTAGTCTAGGCAAATAATTTGGGGAAATTGACTTGGTAAATTATATCTTTGGGAGATTAGTGTATTTCTTTATCGTACCATAGGGTAGTAATGGAGTTTATTTCAAACTCAAGTTTATTACTGTTGGATACTGGAGCTGATTTTCATCTTTTTGGCAGGGTGGAAACTCTTTGGTACCGACTACAACAAGTTCATCTCCAGTAGTGACTCAAGCTGCTGGGATGATGCAAAGTTCTATAGCTGTGACTCAGCAACCAGTCCCTGTCTACTGCTCAGCAGCTGGGGTGCACTTACCACATTATCCTCCAAACTACATTCAATATGCCCCCTTTTACTCTCCTTTTTATGTTCCTTCTCCTGCGATCCATCAATTTATAAACAACGGGGTGTTTCCTCAACAACCTCAAGCTGGTACTGTTTATCCTTCTGCACCAGCAGCACCTACTACAGGAGTCAAATTTTCACTTCCTCAATTTAAACCCAGAAGTAATACACCAAATTCTGCTCATATTGGAATGCCAAGTGGTTATGGACCATATGGCTCTTCCCCAGCCGTTTATAATCCAAGTTCTGCTGTGACAACTGGGAACTCGACCACAAATGAAGATCTTAGTGGTGCTCAGTTCAAGGAAAACAATGTCTACGTCAGTGGGCAGCAGGTTGACACCGTATTCTCATTTCTGTCTCTTGCTGTGATTTATTTGTCTTATTTCTTTAAAGAGAGTTATTTGTGACATACAATGATAATGTTTGAAACAATGATTTTGTAGGTTCATGTCCCAATTTCTTCTAGTTTTCATTTCTCAGTAATGACCACATATATCTTATAACACAATCGTTATATTATAGTGAATCAGCCATATAATATGGATAAATTTGCAAAATAAGACAAAAATGTAAGAGCGGTCTAAGTTCAGAAAATAAGACGAGAATGTAAAATTAATAGATTTGATCTTGGCTTGTATTAACAGCAAACTAGTGCGTACTCTGAAAAAGTGTGTCACGGGAGACAGAGGATGACCTTTCTTTTAGTTTTAGGAATTTTTAGGGGCCATTAGTTCTTTGCTAGTGGGAAATGTTGTTGGTGTTTGAATTGGGCCCGTCATTGAGTGATAATTCCTCTCTTTTCCATTTCCTACCATTGCAGTTTTGAGAAGTCTATAAAATGTGAGTGGACTTATTTTTCTGTTTGTTCCAGTATAGGGGGTCTCTGTGGTGAAGTTGATCCTTAATTTCTGCTTCTTAATCAAGATAAATCCCTAGCCTTTTTTTGACCAAGGACATTTCGATGCATGAAGTTAATTAATTGCCTATCAATGGTGATCAAGTTCTCATCACTTGATTTGATTGTCTAATATGGTTCCACATGATACAGTTGCTTGTTCCTTTCTTTAAGCATTCTCTGTTCTGATAAGGTTAAACATAGGTTTCGGAAAGAAAATGTCATTGGGATTTTGACATTCTGGAATACAACTTTCCCTTCTAAGATGATTGTTTAACGTATGTACTTTCTTGCAGAGTGCAGGTTCAGCTGTATGGATTGCTCCCCCTGGGCGAGACATGTCCAGCCTTCCAGCAAGTTCATTCTATAATCTTGCCCCTCCAGGTCAGAATGTAACTTTTGCTCCAACACAAGTTGTTCCTGGCTCCTTTGCCGGTATATATCATCCACAAGCAGCAACAGCAGCAGCCGTTTATCCTCTTCTACAACAGGCTCAGACTATGGCTGGAGCTGTTAATATGGGGGGATCTGCTGCCGGTGTTTATCGGCAGCCTCAACATGCACAGATGAACTGGCCCAGTAACTACTGAAGCAGGGACAGATACCTTCTTTTTTTGTAAACCGACCAAGACATCCAATAGCCAATCTTGGGGTATTTTTGGGAACTCCAATAGGTTTGAATGGAGAGGAATCAAGAGGATACATCATTGTCCAGAGTTGAGAAGTGTACATCTATTCGAGGAGGCTGAAAAAAGAAAAACTCGTGAATAGTATCATCTGTTTTGCTAGGGTTGAGCATAAATGATCCAGTTCGCATGCAATTGTTATTGACACCATTAAATGTTAGTGAAGATAAGGATCTGTAGGTCTTGCTCTTGCTATATGGTATTACCAATTTTCCTTTTCTTAGTTTAAAGCTAATGCCCCCTTCCCCCATTTTTTGTTTTTAAAGTTTTTCAACTCCAAGGATTTAACGATTGAGTGGTGAGAATATGTTCTCTTTTTATTCTGAGGTTTAGGGGTTGCCGGAAGGCAAGGTTTTAAGGTCGGCGGACGATTCTTTACAGTCTTCTTATCTTTACCTGTAAAGAGAATTCCAGTAGTAAGGATGTAGGGAACTGTTGTAATTGGTATAGCAACTGTCAACATTTTTCAACTGTTTTCTTGGCTTGTGCAATCCCAATGTGTTCAAAAGTTTTTCATGTTTGGAGGATGATATCATGTTCGAATATGCATGAGCTCCTAAACTATTATTACAATGGAATCCCAATGTTTTCTTTAAAGTCTTCTTATCTTTACTTGTTTTCAAGAAAACTGAAAAATCTAGAAAATTTGAAGCCTTAACTATTGAATTTTGAGCATGGTTTAAAGAACGTTGAGAGAGAGAGAGTCATTCAAAATGAATCTTCGAATAATTGAGAGTCATCTTCAGAATGAGTTGAGGACCAAGTAATATAAATCCTTAAATTATTTTAAATTTTTTGTTTTGAGCTCCTAAACTATTATTACAATAGTATAAATTTATTTTAAATTATTACACTGATCGGTGAACTATAAAATTTAAATTTTTAGATCCGGCATGTATCGGAAGGTTTAAGATCTTAAATCCCTACTTTAATCGGCATTATTGAGCAGTGATTAACATCTGTGTCGTGAAAGCAAAAAGTTAAAGAAAAAGACAGCCACTGTAAAGCCCATACGTCCATTCACTTCACATGCCCCCAACAACGTTTTGCAAAGGGACGAACCTAAAATGACCATTAACACTTTATCTCAAGACTTTCAGTATATATATAATATACAAGGGATAGTGCTTGTGGTTTTTCAGATTTCTCATTGGATAAACCATTTTCTTTTCCCAGGTTTCTCTACTGTATCCCTCTCCAAAACGAAACATGCCAATCTTCTTGGCCATAAGGATAATGCTTCTTCTGCTACTCATGTCCACCATTCCTCCAAAATCAGGTATCATTTTCTTCTAACCTAAAACTTATGGTGTTTTTCCCGACTCCAATATTCTCATGATTTTCAACTTATGGTGTTTAATTACTGTCCTTGTTGTTATATGGACCAGCTGGGGAATTTGAGCAGTGGTGCATAGCTGATGAGCAAACCCCGGATGATGAGTTGCAGGCAGCCATGGACTGGGCTTGTGGGAGCGGCGGTGCCGATTGCGGTCTGATTCAGGCGAACCGGGCTTGTTATTTCCCCAACACCATGAGAAACCATGCTTCCTATGCATTCAATGATTACTTCCAAAAGTTAAAGCACAAGGGCGGATCTTGCAACTTCAGAGGAGCTGCCATGATTACAGAACTCGATCCCAGTAAGCATAGTTAGCCAGATTTACTATGCATGCATGTGCCTGGAAAGTAGAAAGCGCAAGCCATGTGAGACAGCTGCAATTTGGTGTCGGGCAGTCATGTGCATATTGTATTTTCTATCGATAATTTGATTTCACACCCCCTAAAATTTTACTATTACTTCTTAAAGATTTGCAGTCCTGACATTAAGTCCTGCATTCTTATCTGGTTAAGACCTTTAGAGACATCATTCCTAATTTCCTTATTTCTGATTGATCTTGTCTATTATGTGCCTGCTGCAGGTTATAACAATTGCCAATATGAGTTCATTCCTTGATCAAGAAGCAAATGATTATTATTGAAGCAATAAGGATCAGATTCAGACGTGGGTCTTTCTAGTTTAGATTTGTTGAGATTATGGAGATGTATCGTTTTTTTTAACAATAACATCTTAATTTTATTAATCAACATAAAAAATATTAAAAAAAACTATACATCAAAAAGAGATAAAAAGGAACTATTCCACTAAAAATCTCGTACAAAGGTGCAAAGAAAAGCAAACTCTTTCATAAAGATTATCATACTATTAAAACCCAGAAACCTTCATAAATCTCTTTGCCTCTGGATAAACGAGACGCGCGATTGAAAGGAGTGGTGAGCGAACTAAACTATCAGGCAGATTGCTCCGCTACACAGTTCTGAGTACATTGGCTAACAAACCATCAAACGAATGGGGATCAGTCTTTTCTATGATCACCGACAGAATCAAATCAGAAAGCTAGCGTTGCGAGGATCTCTATACGAGCACCAAATGGTTGTTACGGTATGTTGAAATCGTGCCAAACGACAGATGAAACAAACCACAAAATCTAATAAAAAGCGTGTCATAAAGGCAGAGGAAACACGTGCCACAAGAATAGAGATTTTTATTAAAATTGAAAAAACAAAATATAAAATAGCAAGAAAAATAATGAATACCGATAGCCGTCAACCAATACTAAGAGTGGTCGCCGCTATCGGTTAAGAAAAAAATACTTACGGCCGCTATGAAAAGAAAATTAATTTCAAAAGAAAACAAAGTTTATGTATCATTTCTTGTTCAAAACAATTTCACCAAAATATGGCAGAAGCTATTTCACATAATTTTGTTCGCATAATAAATATCCAAATTATTATTATGAAACTTGACTGAAATATGATCGGACTGAATCAAAATATATTATTTAGATCACATAAAAAGCTCACATATGGTATATGCGCAGGTTAAAAACTTCAAAATTCTCATAATCACATCCTTATTATTCTCATGATCGTCTGCTGAGTGGTTTATTTTTTTTTTGATGAAACATGAATATGATGATTTTATATAATTTTATAAGAATGATGCTAATCAATTAAATTAAATCAGAGTTTATTATCATATATTTGTAATTAAAATATATTGACTTAAGGGTGTAAGAAGTCTTTGAACTTTTAAAAAAAATCAATTAAGCCTTCAACTTGTTTTGTACCTAATTAAGCCCTTGAACCAAGAAATCTAATCAATTAAGTCATTTGACCAATTATGACCATTAAATCTTGACAATTTTTTTGAATATGTTGGTACAATGCGTCGTATCTTAATATTTTCTACTAACAAATTCAGAATTTTTTATTGTATTAAATGTTTTTTTAAAAGTTCTAAAAAATTCTAAAAAATTTATAAAAAATATTTTTTTGAAAAAATCTATAAATGTAACAAGATAGAACTATAGTGTATATGTGTTAGTAATATCTAAAGAAAAACTGTCAAGATTTAATAGTCAAAGGACTTAATTGATTAAATTTCTTAGTTCAAGGGCTTAATTACTTATTTTTTAGTTCAAGGACTTAATTGTGTGCAAAAAATTAAACCGTTGAATTGATTCCTTCAAAGTTTAAAAGCTTCTTACACTCTTAGCCAAATATATGTTTCTTTTTTGTTAGACCAAAATGTGAGCCAATCGAATATTTGATTATAGTTGTTACATATGTCCAACAAAGACTCAGCCGACTCAGCCCGACCATGGATGGCTCAGTAACAACTTTATATGTCCAATCGAATATTTGGCTAGTTGGTCAAGTTGTTCAGCTTTATTTTTTCATTTTTTTTCTTTGATCATAGGTTCTAAATCTACTCAGAACACTCCCCTTCCTTTTTAGTTCTCTTATAGTCCCCTTTTTCTCATTTCTAAGTAAGATTTTTATTAAATTTAAAATTTGTCAAAATCAATCTAAAATATCTAATTGCACTGCTAAAAAAACTAATTTACTATTACAGAAAATTTGGTGTCGCATTACATATAAATACTAAAATTAGATATAAAAAATAATAATATTTACTCAATAAATACACATTGAAATGGTCAATTGCTGTCATTTGATTTTGTACTATTAGAAATTAAATTAAATTAAATTTTACATTTTAATTTGATAAATTTAATTACATATATTTTTCAATTCGAAATTTTAGTTTTTTTTTATTATCAAAAGCCTTCATTTCATTCATGCACCAACGTGAAATACAAGCATGGAGAAAAAAACCCTTGCCAAGCCGGTAGGCTAACATACATGGACACAACTCCAGGGGTTAACTTCCAACAAAAGCCAAAACGGTCAACAATCAAACCCCAAGTCACGCAGGCCATAACAAAGCAAGGCTCATAGGCCAAAACAAAGCCTAAAGAAAACGAAAAAAGAACCCTAAAGGGTAAGAGCCAAGAACACATCCAAACTAACAAGGGAGAAACCAACTCAAAATGATCCCAATACGAGAGCTCCATCCGGAGGCAGGCTCCCTCGTGAGAGGATCTTGTCATCACAAAGACATTTTGAACAACCATAACTGTCATGAATTGAGAATAAAACGTAAAACCAAGACCATAAGGGCAAGAAGCATCAAACCCATCGGCAGACACATCACCAAGAGTACCAAGCATCTGATTCACAAAACAATGATCATCAATCAAGCACCAAGGCATCAAAGACATGATGATCATTGGAGAAGGTATAATGAGGCAATTCGAACCATAAGCCTTCTCTCCATCATGGTCGGAGAAGCTCAACGGAATCATATTGGAGGCAGATGGTTCACTGAGGAACCATCTGCAACAAAAGTGGAGACCACATTTCCGTTCCACAGCTCTTCTTCCATGTTGATCAATGAGAGATCATTTGTAATAGCCAGAGATGGAACTTTGGTAATGTTCGAGCCAAGGGGGTCAATACCAAGCTCAACTGCAACATTTTCTTCAAACGCAAGTCGTGACATCTCAAGATAGTGCTTTCGACGAGCGGCTCTCTTGACGAGGGTGAGCCTTTTAATTCCAAAAGACTTGCCCCTAGTTTTCTGTTCAAGACTGTTAATGAGAGGTGATGCACATGTAAAAGAGAAAAGGGAAGTGTAAAACCTATATTGATTTTGATATAAAAAATTGTATAAGGGCTTATTTGCATATACAAATAAATTTTTAAGTATTTGAAAGACTCACTTAATTGACAAGCATTTGAACTAAAAGAACCTTCAAGTCAAAAATATTTCAAGTGTTCAAATTTTTCTAATTGTTTTCAAGCCAAAATTTAACCCTACGCCCAGGCATATCGATACGCTTAAGTCGTATCGATACACTTAAGTTGTATCGATACGATTTTCCTTCACTGGAATTCCAATCGATAAAAGTGTACCGATACGGTTAACACCGTATCGATACGATATTCATCTGGGCAAGTTTTCAAGCTATAGCGTATCAATACGTTTGTATCCGTATCGATACAATTTTATAAAGAAATATATTCAAAGGCTATAGCGCACCGTTACGGTTGGTCACCGTATCGATACGATTTGATGATGTTTGATAAATCCTTGCATTTAATGGTTTCGACCGTTGCTTGACAGTTATTGGAATCACAAAATTTTAAATGACCGTTAACCGTATCTATACGCTCCCATAGCGTACCGATACACTTTTTGTTAAAATCCAATCAAGGATTCTAGTGAGAAAAATCCGTATCGATACGGTATATGCGTATCGATACGCCCCTTGATTTACACTTGAACCGTACCAATACGTCTTCCCGCATATCGATACGCCCCTGGTTTTTCAGTCACAACGACTCTTTCTTCTTTGAGACAGGTACCGATACGATCACGAGGGTACCGATATGCTGGGTAGTTAAAGAGCATTTATTGCGCAAAAAATGCAACCCAATGGCTAGATTAATGATCTCAACCACCCAAACGGCTAGAATTAAATACAAGGGTATAAAAACAAGTCTCCAAAGCACCAGCAACAACTATTGAACCCTCAAGCAATTAATCCAAACCCTTGTGCCTTAGAGTCAAATTCTTTGCACCCTACTCATTTGTGTTCTTTATTGTAAATCTTTATTTGATGTTTAGGGAGTGTTTTGAATGTAATTGGGCAATATCCATCTTGTGAGAGATTTTTTTGATTGCCAATTTCTTCTTTGTATTGAGAGATTTCTTGGGTCAATCTTTGGGTAGAAAGATTGATCGATTGTAAAGGTTACCTTCTCTAAGCCTAGAAAAAGGGAAGAAAATCTAGTGGATTTTGTTGAAAATCCTTAGTGGGAGCTAAGGTAGTGGATATAGATCTTGTTAGAAGCTTGAACCACTATAATTGCCTTTGTCCTTCATTTTTCAATTTCCAATTTGCTCTTTTCAAATTTTAAATAGCTAATTTACCCCCTCTCGGCCAAATCACTATCATTTGATCCACTCAACAATTGGTATCAGAGCCTAACTCTTTGAAGGCTTAACATCTACAAGAGGCGATCCTTGAAGAGTGTTGATCATCCATCCATTCATTGCCATGGCATTTACCTCCAGGCAAAATCTATACGAGTCACAATTGATAACAAAGCCACCTTACTTCAATGGGTATAACTATCTCTATTGGAAGAACCAGATGAGACTCTTCATCAAATCCATCGACTATGTCTTTTGGGATATAGTAGAAGATGGGCCGGCCATTCTGATAAAAAGAGATGATGAAGGAAGACTTATTTCGAAGACAAGGGTAGAGATGACCGATGAAGATAGGAGAAGACTCCAAATCAACGATAAGACCCTACACATATTGTTTTGTGCACCCAGTCCCGACATGTATGCCAAGATGTCTTCGTGCACAAGTGCAAAGGAGGTATGTGACAAGTTAGAGACCACTTACGAGGGCACCAACGATGTGAAGGAAGGGAAAAGAGTAGAGAAGCTTGAGGTGGAGAAGAAGAAGCAAGGGATTGCTCCCAAAGCCTCTCTACCACAAGAGGAGAGCAACTCAAGTGAAGAAGATAAATTTGAAGAATTGGCTATGATAGCCAAAAGATTCTCTCGGTTCATGAAGTCCAACCGAGGAAGGAAGTTCCAAAGAAGAAGAGACTTCAAGAACAAAAGCAAAGAATAAGAGAATGATCAACTCATATGTTATGAGTGCAAGAAACCGGGCCACATTAGATCGGATTGCCCTCAACTCAAGAAGAAGGGGTTCGATAAGAAGAAAAAGATGAATGCCCATGTTGCTACTTGGAGCGATGAGGAATCATCATCCGATGGAGAAGAGAACGAAGTAGCAAATCTTTGCCTCACGACCATTGATGACGATCCTAAGGTAAACCTCAACTCATCTAACTTTGATTTTACATTTGATGAGCTTCAAGATGCTTATGATGAGTTAAAAGAGGTTTATGATGAATTGGTATAAAATATAAATAATTGATTTTGAAAAACAAAAAATTGATTTCCAATTTGAAAACTCAAAACGATTCTTTATCCAAAACCAATTCAGATTTTGAAAAGAAGATTTTAGTTTTAATAGATGATTTAAAATATTTTCAAAATGAAAATATTGATTTAAACAATCTTCTTTCTAAATTTCACAATGAACACCACAAAATGGTAAATGAGCTCAAAGTTTCTTTAAAAGTTGGTTCTTCTAGTTTTGAAAATGGTGAATCTTCTAAAACCAACTATGTAAAAAGAAACGTTTTTAACTACAAACAAAGAAGCTCTCATAGGCATCGTAGAGGTAAACGAATTAGGAGTGTATGGGTTCCTAAAGAACTTGTAACTTCTAATAATATTCATGCTATTTCTTCTTGGATTCCTAAGGGAACCAAGTACTTGGGAGCTAACTCACATGGACCCAAAATGGTTTGGGTACCAAAAATTAAGAACTAATCTTTGTTTGTAGGGGGAACATTGCTACAAGGCCAAAGTTTCAAGTCAAAAAACTTGGTACCTTGATAGTGGATGCTCAAGACATATGACCGGCGACAAGAGTAGATTCATGGAGCTAAAGCCAAAGAGTGGTGGAGTCGTGAATTTTGGTGACAACTCCAAGGGCCACATTGAGGGTATTGGCTCTATTGGTAATCTTTCCTCTATTCTTATTGAAGACGTCTTGTTTGTCAATGGTCTTAAGCATAATTTGTTGAGCATTAGTCAATTGTGTGACAAGGGTTTTAATGTTCATTTTGATGTTAATGGGTGTAAAACTGTGAACATTAAAATAAATGAAATAATGCTCATTGCTCACCGCATAGATAACATTTACATGGTGCATCTAGATGACATACATTCATCCCATGCATGTTTGGCTGCTAATGATGAAAATGATGCATGGTTGTGGCATAGAAAACTAGGGCATGCTAGCATAAGTGTTTTAGAGAAATTAGTTTCCCAAAATCTAGTTAGAGGTTTACTTAAGCTAAAATTCACATTAGATAAAATTTGTTATGCTTGTGCTAAGGGTAAACAAAAAAACCCTCATTTAAATCCATTAATGATGTTTTAACTAGTAGGGTATTACAATTGATCCATATGGATCTCTTTGGACCTATTAAGACAACTAGCTTGGGTGGAAAATCATATGTATATGTGCTTGTTGATGATTTTTCTAGATACACTTGGGTTCTCTTTTTAAGCACTAAAGATGAGGCTTTAGAAAAATTCATCACGTTTTCAAAAATCACTCAAAATGATATTGGTCAAAATATTTTTCATATTAGAAGTGACCATGGAATCGAATTTCAAAATCTAGGTTTTGATGATTTTTGTAACTCAAATGGTATTAGCCACAATTTTTCTGCACCTCGTACTCCTCAACAAAATATGGTAGTTGAGAGGAAAAACCGTTCTTTAGAAGAAATGGCTAGAACCATGCTTTGTGAAAATAACTTACCTAAGTATTTTTGGGTAGAAGCCACAGACACGACATGCTATATTATAAATCAAGTAATGATTAGGCCTATTTTAAAGAAAACTCCTTATGAGATTTTAAAATAAAAAAGCCTAACATTGGCTATTTTCATCCTTTTGGATGTAAGTGTTTTGTTTTAAACAATGGAAAAGTCAACTTGGGTAAATTTGATGCAAAAAGTGATGAAGAAATTTTTCTTGGTTATTCTTTAAATTTAAAAGCCTATCGAGTCTTTAACAAAAGAACCTTAGTTGTAGAAAAGTCAATACATGTGGTTTTCGATGATAACCTCATTCCGAGGAAGGAATCTTGTGATGATGATGTAGGGATCATTGAAGCCATTGATGGTGGGAAATCATCAAGGTTGGAAGAGGTTTCAACCAAGGAAGAAGCACAAGATCCTCCCATTAAAGCTCTAAAGGACATGACCATTGAGGAAAAGGAAGTGAGCTACCAAAGGGAACTCAACTATGTCAAAGGTGGTGAAATCTTGGGTGATCCATACAAGGGGTTAACCACTCGATCCTCTCTTAGATTAATAAACCATGTAGTATCCATTTCATGCATTGAGTCCAAAAATATCAAAGAAGCATTAAAATATGATTTTTGGATATTGGCTATGAAGAATAATTAAATCAATTTGAGAGGAGTAAAGTTTGGACATTAGTTGATAGGCCTAGTAATCAATCTACTATAGGAACAAAATGGGCCTTTAGAAACAAACTAGATGAGAGTGGTGAAATAGTGAGAAACAAGGCTAGACTTATTGCTCAAGGTTACACTCAAGAAGAGGGAATAGATTTCGATGAAACTTATGCACCTGTAGCTAGGATGGAAGCTATTAGGATGCTTCTTGCATTTGCATGCTTTCATGATTTCAAGCTCTTTCAAATGGATGTTAAAACTGCATTTTTAAATGGTTTTATCAATGAAGAAGTGAATGTTGAACAACCACCGGGTTTTGAAGATCCAAATTTTCCAAACCATGTTTTTAAATTAACTAAAGCCTTATATGGTTTAAAACAAGCTCCTAGAGCTTGGTATGAAAGGCTTTCAATCTTTTTAATTGAAAAAGGTTTTGAAAAAGGCAAGGTGGATACTACACTTTTCATTAAAAGATATGGCAATGACATCTTAGTAGTTTAAATTTACGTTCATGATATTATATTTGGTTCTACTAATGAGTTTTATTGCCAAGAATTTTCTAAGCTAATGCATGGTGAGTTTGAGATGTGCATGATGAGAGAGCTCTCATTTTTCTTGGGGCTTCAAATCAAGAAAAGGAAGGATGACACCTTCATTAATCAAGCCAAGTACATCAAGGATATGCTCACGAAGTTCGGCTTGGAGAATGTAAAGCCTCAAGCCACTCTAATGAGCTAATCTATTAAGCTTGACAAAGATGAAGGAGGTATGTGTGTCGACTCTAAGCTTTATCGTTCAATGATTGGCTCTTTGCTTTACTTTACCGCAAGTAGACCCGATACCATGTTTAGTGTTTGCTTGTGTGCTAGGTTTCAAGCTAGCCCTAGAGAATCACACCTAGTAGCCATTAAGAGAATCTTTAGATACCTTAGAGATACACCTAGTTTAGGTCTTTGGTATCCTAGAGACTCATCCTTCAACCTTCATGCTTATTCGAATGCAGATTATGGGGGATGTAAGATAGATAGGAAAATTACCTCCGGAACATGCCAATTCCTAGGTGGTATGCTCGTATCTTGGTTCTCTAAGAAACAAAAAAGCGTAGCCTTATCTACCACCGAAGCGAAGTGCATATCCTTAGGGAGTTGTTGTGCTCAAGTCCTTTGGATGAAGCAACAACTCTTAGATTATGGTGTTGAAGTAGATACCATACCCCTTAAGTGTGACAATACTAGTGCCATTTGTCTCACTAAGAATCCCATCCAACACTCTAGAATCAAGCACATAGAAATAAGACATCATTTCATTAGAGATCATGTCTTGAAAAATGATATAGTTCTAGAGTATGTCGATACCTTGAACCAATTAGCAGATATATTTACCAAACCATTAGATAAAGAATGTTTTTGGACCCTTAGGAGAGACTTAGGTTTAACAAGCCTTCCTTAACCCTTTAGTGTCCCAAAAGAACAAAAATTTGCTTGAATTAATTTGATTGCCATGTTTATATAATTTTTGCCTCTTGGTGCATCTATGCCTTTAGTTAGGGGGAGTATGCATCTATTTTAGTCCATATATCTTGTTCTTATATCATTCACATGCATGTAAGCTCATTCAAGTTGAATTTTTGGACTTATTCTTGTCCAAAAATGCATTTTTCTGGCAAAGGGTATCGATGCAACAATAATTGTATCGATACAGTGTCTTAAATGGGCAACGATACAGTCAGCACTGTATCGATACGGTCACGCATATTGATACGGTTTGAAAACAATATCGATACGATGGATTAATATGCCTAGTCAGCGTATCGATACGGTATACGCAGATTCTTTAAATCGAGCCTTTAAGAGCATATCTACTTTAATTAAATTCAAATTTCCCTTTTCTCTCGAAACCCTAACCAAAACTCCTATAAAACCCCCTCTAATCTCATTGTTTTATCACACCAAACTTAAAATTCTTTGAGGGTTTTTCATCAAAACATCAAGGCTCAAGCTTTGCTAGCAACTTTGTTCATCCTTCATCCTTCATTCATCCAATCTCCTATCTCAAGGTATAAAACCCTTTTCTTTCCTTTTAAATTTTTGTTTATTTTCCTTTTTGTTTTTAATCAATTTTTGTATAGAAAGTATATATATTGTATGATTTTTGAAGTGTTTGCAAAAAAATTTTAAAATCTAAATTTTTTTGTTTCGAATATAAAATTATATCGTATATTTTTCAAATCTGTTTTTAAAATTTATTTTTCCCAAAATTTATTTTTTACTTGTATATATTTTTAAAACCTAAAATATAGTGTTTTCACAATACCTTGAATTATTGGAATATTTATTGGATCGAATATGATGATAATTGCATACAGTATTTTCGAATGTTTTTGATGATTTTCAGGCTTATAATGGGGTTAAAAAGAGATCAAGAAAAGAGGTACCATCGAGTTCATCAAATCCCAATGCCGAACCCGAAAGTTTTTCAAAACCAAACCTTGGCTTTATAATTCAAAATAGTTTTCAAACGCCTTCGGCTATGACCCATTATAAACAATATCAAGGTTTTACAATTCGGGATGAGCGAGTTGTTTCAATCCCCTTTCTCGACTCAGAACGATTTAAATTCAGATCTTTGGGTTGTTAAAACAATGGAAATTCTTACATTTTTTTAAATCTGCTCCCGTCTTTATAGCGAAACCTTGTTTTAATCTTCTTTTCAAATGCCCGGTGTATTCTTGATGAAGAAAAAGAGCATGTGATTGCTATTGAATCTTACCTTATGAAAAAAAAATTCGAATTGATCAAGAAGTTTTATACAACGTTTTTGGTTTTGAAAACATTAGGATAGATGATGAACACTCTTTGGGCCACAGACAACTAGGCTCTGTAACCGTCCTAGATGCCTATGACCGTATCCTCCATCTTATCATCTCTTGGTGGCTTCGTCCTTCCGGTGGTAAATTTTTAACCATCCGTCAAGTTGATGCTTTTTGGCTTCAATGCTTTCATGAGGGTAACCGCCCAAATCTTTGCCAAATTATGTTTGCCGACTTGGTTTATCTTGTTCAACATCGCCACACCGATCAAGTCAAGTCGTTCTACTATGGCGCGGCCTTGAGTCATCTCTTCCATGCCTTGGAGATCGATTGTTCTCATGATGCAGTAGAGCCTCTTGGTAAACCAATCGATGAACACTCTCTCATTCGTGCTAAATTTCAGTTCATCAACAACGAGTGGGTTCGAGTAACTAATCTTTCTCCTCTTCAAGAAGTTCCCTACCCTCTTCCGGTGGCTCCACAAGGTCCCTTTGCTTAACCATCCATTGATGCTATGATGGCCTTTCTCACCGAGCAATTCACTTCGATGCGTATGGATGGTGGTTTTGCCACCATTGATACTCGTTTCACTGCTTTGGAAGAACAAGTTAGGGATATTGAGAACCGAGTCACCTCGATTGATCAACATGTCGTAACCATTGAGCAACAACAAGCCTCCACGGATGTTTCTCTCACTTTATTTCATGGCACTTGGCTCAATTCTTGCGTTCCTCCGCCCCAAAACGATGATAAGGATGAAGAGGACATGGATGAGGACGATGGCAACGATGATGAGGACGAGTTTTAGTACATTTATCTCATTTAGGCTTTCTTTTCTTATGCACCTATGTTTTATGTTTAAGAACTCTATGCTTTGCTTTATGTTTTAGGTTATGTGTTTGGATATTAAGTTCGAATTTTCTTTGATTTTATGCTTGCTTTGGATTATATTTGAACTTTAAAGCTATTATGTTGCTTTACTTATGCTTTGACTTATGCTTTAATTTCCTTTATCTTGTTTCTATCTCGTAATTACGCATTGATTTTGATCTAACAAAAAGGGGAGAAGAAAGTGTAATAAGTGCCAAAAATTTTAAATCTTTATATCTTTTGAAAAACCTATCTTAAATTAAGGGGGAGAAACTTTTCAAAACTTTTCAAACACTTAAAAATTTTACTTTGGTTTTGTTATATCAAAAAGGGGGAGATTGTAAAACCTATATTGATTTCGATATAACAAATTGTATAAGGGCCTATTTGCAAATACAAATAAATTTTTAAGTATTTGAAAGACTCACTTAATTGACAAGCATTTGAACCAAAATAACCTTCAAGTCAAAAATATTTCAAGTGTTCAAAATTTTCTAAGTATTTTCAAGCCAAAATTTAACCCTACGCCCAGGTGTATCGATACGCTTAAGTCGTATCGATACGGTTTTCCTTCACTGGAATTCCAATCGATAAAACTGTACCGATACGGTTAACACCGTATCGATACGATATTCACCTGGACAATTTTTCAAGCTATATCGTACTGATACGTTTGTATTCGCAACGATACAATTTTATAAAGAAATATATTCAAATGATATAGCGTACCGATACGGTTGGTCACCGTATCGATACGATTTGATGATATTTGATAAATCCTTGCATTTAATGGTTTCGATCGTTACTTGTCAGTTATTGGAATCACAAAATTTTAAATGATCGTTAACCGTATCAATACGCTCCCATAGCGTACCGATACACTTTTTGTTAAAATCCAACCAAGGATTCTAGTGATCAAAATCTGTATTGATACGGTATATGCATATCGATATGCCCCTTGATTTACGATTGAACCGTATCAATACGCCTTCCCGTGTATCGATACGCCCCTGGTTTTTCAGTCACAACGACTTTTTCTTCTTTGAGACAACTACCGATACGATCACGAGGGTACCAATATGCTGGGCAGTTGAAGAGTATTTATTGCGCCAAAAATATAGCCCAACGGCTAGATTAATGATCTCAACCACCCAAACGGCTAGAATTCAATGCAAGGGTATCAAAGCAAGTTTCCAAAGCACCAACAACAACTATTGAACCCTCAAGCAACATCTAAGCAATTAATCCAAACCCTTGTGCCTTAGAGTCAAATTCTTTGCACCCTACTCATTTGTGTTCTTTATTGTAAATCTTTATTTGGGGTTTGGGGAGTGTTTTGATTTTAATTGGGCAATATCCATCTTGTGAGAGATATTTTTTTGATTGCCAATTTCTTCTTTGTATTGAGAGATTTCTTGGGTTAATCTTTGGGTAGAAAGATTGACCGATTGTAAAGGTTACCTCCTAAGCCTAGAAAAGGGGAAGAAAATCTAGTGGATTTTGTTGAAAATCCTTAGTGGGAGCTAAGGTAGTGGATGTAGAGCTTGTTAGAAGCTTGAACCATTATAATTGCCTTTGTCCTTCATTTTTCAATTTGCTCCCTCTAAATTTTAAATAGCCAATTCACCCCATCTTGGCCAAATCACTATCATTTGATCCACTCAACAGGAAGTAAGCCAGCTTTCGCATTTCGATGTCCTCTACCGGGCTAAACCCTTGCGTCCCGCAGTTGCCATGGCCAAGCTTCACGACCCTATCTTCTATCATTTTGAGAATCTCTTTTCTTTTGGCTTTTGGTCCTTTATCGGGGAGATCATAGGCTCTCTTTCTATTGTTGCTTGTGGTAATATCCATGGAAGATAAATCTTGCACGACCATATCACTTCCCACAAAGGAAGGGAAGAAACACGACACCGTACTATTTACCTTCTTTCCATAACAGTTGGCTGAAACAATGATATCAGTACAAGGAAAAATTATTATATGGTCCCGGCTTACCACTTTATTCGTGGTTCCATCCACTAAAAAAGCCAACTAGTTTCTTTATTTTCATGTCATTTTTTTCCAAAGATGAATCTTCATTTTTTTTGCCATATAAATAGGGGTGGGAGATTACATAAAAATTAATTAGGAAAGAAAGATGACATGGAAAACAAAAATTAGTTGGCTGATTCTTATTGGATGAGGACCACAGATGATGTGGTGAACCCACAGATGATGTGGCAAGCCAGCTCACCATGACATCCGTGCTTCCTTAGCTGATTTTTAGTGGATGGGGCATCCTGGGTGGCATGGCTTTGATTGATGTCATCTCCCTGGTGCATCATCTTCATTGCATCTAAGGAACTACTTGCTCCGTTCCACAAAACCTTATCTGTTTTGTAGTTAATCCAGACATTAGTAGCCCTCATCCATAGCCCATATATGCCTGCTCTCTTGAACAACTCTGGATCAAACCAGCAGTCCTTCTCGGTGCTGCCGAGCCTTCCACAGCTGTAGCAAAACTCTAGGACACGTTTGTATTTAAAGAACACATCAATTGGTTTGAAATTTTTTATTTTCAAAATGAAACTAATTTTTAGTGGTTCTTCTACTCGGATTGCCACCTTTAGCCGTACCTGTCCATCCCAACGTACCCCAGCAACATCATTTGCTGCATTGACAAGGGCCAATCTTTATGGCATTTGCTGCATTGACAAGGGCAAAGGGTACGTTATGTACTTGTACCCACACAACGGCTAAGGAAAAATCTAACTCTTCAAGAGTGGCTTCAAGTGGCCATTCCTTGAGCACAAGAATTTTGTCTTGGATAAACCATGGACCCTGCAAAAGAACCCTTTTCTTCTCGATAGGAGAGTTGAACACGAAAAAAACATTCTTGCTTAAATCATTGTAACACCCTAAAAGTAAGTTGTTATATAGTAAAAAAAGAAAATGAAAATGTGAGAGAGTTCCTTCACAGGGTTTTGAACCTATGAAACATGATTAGTAAGCCCATGCCTTAGCCATCTGAGACAAGGCCATCTTTGATCTTAACTCACCTTGGCTTTTATTTAATTCATTATGTTTCAGATATGCCCAATAATAAAGGTCTGGCTCACCAGCTACCATCATTAATGCATTGGATATGTAAATATCTAAGGTTGGATATACCAAAAGGCTCATCACCTTCCCAAATTCGACCACAGTTTGATCTCCTTCACCTCTCTGCTGTGGCCTTCACCGTGTCTGCCATTGCACCCCGACCCAAGTCCTGTGCTCCACTCACAGTGAATGGTCGTCGTTCGCCGTGGAGATAAAGTTGTAGCTTCGTTGAAACCTCCCCTAAACCCTTATTATTCTTCTTCAATTTCGGCCATCTCCGACGTTGGCAGGGCACGTCGACAGTTCTGGCATGATCAACGTGAGGAGGAATACAAAACCCCTATAACCGATCATCGTTCTGACACCGGGAGTGGATAAATCGGAGCTATGATTTTTTCGGCCATATAATTCTCCGTTTTGGTAAGTTCAGCAAGGTTCCGACTCAGTCTCAGTTGTTTGATTCAAGTGGTTGTTGAGTGGGTTGTTTTCGTTACCTTTTTAGCCAAAATAAGGCATTTAGTGCCTCTGGCGAATTTTTCGGTGAGCTTCCGATAGCCTGAGTTCTGGGGTAAGTGGACCGGTTCAGGTTTGGCCCAAAAGCCTAATCCAATCTAAGCCCACCATCGTCCAAGCACAAGCTCAAACTCAAGCCCATGATATTCGACCTGACCCAAACCTAAGCCTGATCCAACCTGAGTTTGACCCGAGTCTGACCCGTCTGACCCAAACTCGGTTCGAGTCAACTCGTCTGAGTCAACTGTTGACTTTGACCAAAAAGTCAATTTTTTTCAAAACCATCCGTTTTATGTTTTTCAATGTTCTGAGTCTGATTTTGAAGTCTGTTTTGATAAATTCTAACCCGAATACCACTAAATCTGACCTTGAACCCAATCATGCATATATATTAAGTTATTTCTTTCAAGAGATTTTAAATTGAATAAATGACTGATGTAAATTATTATCTGTTTAAAGGTACTCGAGTTTCTCCTAATGGTTCGTCTGCTCAACCCAACTCATTCTGTTTCACTCACCTGCGGTCACCCGTAGTTACTCGTAAGATCTTAAAACTCAGTGAAATTATCAAGTTAGAGTATTTCTCTTGTAGTAACCTTGTTCCATTATAAAATATGATATAGCACCGCTGCAGAGCGTAGCGAGGCGGGTGCCTAATAGACCTTTTGACCAGCTTTTGAGGTGTGTTCCTTATGTGCAAAATTCCAGTTTTAACTATATTTTCTGAAATGATTATGTGCACATGAATATTTTTCTCTAATTGGAAGCATGAATAATTTTATATGGTTTGAATACCTTATCTACTTTGGAAACATATCTATGTTTTGGAAACACGATTTAGTTATCTGATTTAAATGTATGACTACTTTATCTGCTTAATAGAATGTCCATATGTCAGATTTGAAAGCATGATATCTGATTACTGTTTATTGATATAAACATGTCTACCTATGGTACCATAATGATATTAATGTCTTATGTACAAACTCTGATCTATATTTGGGGTATACTATTAGGATATGTTATGAAGTCTCTACAGGTTCAGCCCTGATCTGGCTGGTAATTCCTTATGAACTCAAGGTCGCCCATTGGGTAGGTTCTCATGCTTCGGCACGGGTAATTCCTTATGGACCTAAAGCAGCCCTTTAAGTTGGCTTTTACGCCCATTGGGCCTAGGGTAAGTCCTTATGGATGCAGTTTTGGGGAAACTGCATATCGGTGTACGATTGGAGTGTAGTTAAGTATAAATAAAGCTTTGGTTGCTCTTGAACATGTTTTACTGAAATGACTATACACATCTGAACTATTTATATGTTTTATATGCACTTGTTGAAACACACTGAGCTCTCTAACTCATACCCCCCAAATCTTGTTCCTTTTAGATACTTTTCAAGAGGCTACCCCTGGACTTGTCACTTGGAGTATTGACACATTTGTACTCGTCTTTTGTTGTAATGTTTCTATCCGCCATATTGTCTTTATTTGGGTGATATGAGCCTATATTTTGATATTACATACTTTGTTTATTTATCGATGTGGCATATTTTATAACTAAATTCTAATATGGTTTTAGACTTAACTTCTAGTATTATATTTATGGTTTATAATTTTTGTCTGATCGCACTTTAAATTGTAAATATTTTCATGAGAAGTTTTTGGTTTCGAATGTGACCTCCCGAAATTAGTTAAAAGGAATAGGTCGGTCTAGGAGGTTACATTTAGTTGGTATCAGAGCTTTTGGTTTTATAAACCCACAGACTGTGATTAGGTTCTAAATAAAAGGTCTTTTTATTAAATGTTTTGCAAATACGTTTAAAAGGTCGTGTCACCAAGTTTTATATGTTTAACTTTGTGGGGTACTCTAATTCCAGTTCTGACCCTAAGTTTTATCTCTGTGTAGAGGGTCCGAGATTATTTGATGAGCACCAGATGAGGTCGTCGGCCTACCCGTGGGCGAGGTTGAGCTGCTAAATTCTCTGATCTGATAGATGACTTGGTTAGAGATCTTTCGACCCCTATAGATCCCACAGACCCTGTAGATCCTCCTGTCCCTAGAGGTCATACAGTTCCGATAGACCCACCATCTACTTCTGGTATAGATATGATGACTCTAGTTAGAGGAGCACCATCGTTTTCTTCTGAGCCATCAATGGTAGTGACCGATAAGACTCTCAACAAACAGTTCTTATAGTTGATCCATGGTGCAGTAAGGGCAACTGGCGTTGTACCTGAGGTCCTTATTTCCCAGACCTTAATCACGAATAGGACTAAGACTTTTGAAGTCTTTATGGTAGAGCCCCGACTGAGATAGAAAAGTGGCTTCATGATATTAACAGACGCATGGATGAGTTGGGTTTTAATCCACCCAAGAAATATTTGAGAGTTGTTTCTATGCTTTATGGGATTGCCCGCACTTGGTAGGAGTCTGTGGTGAGTAGTGTCCCTGCCACTCGTCTGGCCTGGGACTTCTTCAAGGAATGAGCCATTTTATTGGAGAGCATTTTCTAAGACTGATGCAAGAGCGGTTCAGAACTCTAACCTAGGGGGATATGACGATATTAGAGTATGATACAGAGCTTTTGGACTTGTTGAGATTTAGACCTAGTTTGGTACCCACTGAAAGGGAAAAGTGTCGTATATTTGCACTTGGTCTTAGGCATGGAATGTGCGTTCGGGTTATTGGCCATCTTGACAAGGATTTTGATACGGTGGTGAAGAGGGCAAAAAATTTAGAGGAGGTAGAGCTATTGACCACAAGTGGTGACAGAGTAGATCGAGAATGATCTAAGAGGCCTTATGTTCCTGAGTTTTCTTCGTAGCCCGATAAGAGGACTCGTACCTCCACTTCTCAGAGGGGTAATTTCGGATCTAGACCTGTGACATCCCTGACTCCAACAATTAGTCGAGGTGATTCTTCTGGTTTCTCTCCATTGCCTTCTTGCGAGCACCGTGGTAAGCGTCATGGAGGAGAGTGTAGGAAGATGATGGGTACTTGTTTCTGTTGTGGATCTAGAGATCATTTCTTGAAGAGTTGCCCAGTTCCACTTTCTGTATCTCGAGCATCCTCCCAGACTTATGCTTGTTCACAGGCTTTTGTTCAGACTTCGACTAAGGGATATAATCAGAGTAAACCTTTTGGGTCTGCTACCAGGACTAGCAGTAAATCTCGATCACAATAGATTGTGGGACATGTTTTATTTTAGACTAGGCAGCCATATCTTGTGTATGCTACCAGACATCAGAATGACAAAGATGAGCCATATGTTATTACATGTATATTTACCATTTATTTTGTTCTATACTTTGCATTCCTCGATAATGGTTCCACCCACACCTATATTTTGAGATCTGTATCCTGAGACCTTCAGAATTTGATTGAAGTTACAGAGAGTGTTGTTACAGTTATGAGTCCAGTGGGTCAGTCAGTGACAGTGGATAAGGTGTTTAGGCGTTAGGGGAAGTCTTTTTGGTCAACTTTATGGAACTCTCGTTAGAAGAGTTTGATCTAATTCTAGGTATGGATTGGTTGACTGAACATCAGGTTAGTCTGGATTGCGATTCAAAAAAGGCTACCTTGAAGACTTCAAATGGTCGATCAGTGGTGTTAGTTGGTGAGCGTCGAGGTTATCTATCTAATGTGGTGTCCAAGGCTGCTGACAGGATGATTCGGAAGGGATATGGGATCTTTATTGCTTATTTCCTGAATACGAAGGGTTCTCTATCCAATATTGAGAAAATTCGTATCGTTATGAGTTTCTTGATGTTTTTTCTGAGGAGTTGCCCGAGTTACCTCTAGATAGGGATGTTGAGTTTGAGATTGAGACTTATCCAGGATCTGTATCTGTGTCTATGACTCCTTACCGTATGGCTCCTAAGGAGCTTAAGGAGTTGAAAGTTCAATTGCAAGAGCTGTTTGATCGAGGTTTCATTCGACCTAGGTCTTTAACTTGGGGAGATTCAATCCTCTTTGTTATGAAGAAAGATGGTTCACTTCGATTATGCATTGATTACCATAAGTTAAACAAGTTGACCGTGAAGAATAAATATCTGTTACCCAAGATTGATGACATGTTTGATCAATTTTGGGGAGCTACCATTTTCTCGAAGATTGATCTTTGATCTGGGTAATATCAGTTAAAGATAAAAGGTTCTGATGTTGCTAAGACGGCCATTTATACCAGATACGGCCATTACGAGTTCCTAGTGATGCATTTTGGTCTGACCAATGCACCGACTAACTTTATGGATATGATGAATCGTGTGTTCTGGCCCTACATAGATCAGTTTGTTATGGTGTTCATCGATAATATCTTGGTCTAATCTCGTACAGAGAAAGAGCACGTTGAGCATCTGAGAATTGTTTTACAAACCTTGAGAGAGCATCGTATGTATGCTTAGCTGAGCAAGTGTGAATTTTGGCTGAGTGAGGTAACATTTTTGGGACATCTTGTATCTACTCGAGGTATCCAGGTTGATCCCAATAAGATTGAGGACATTACCAGTTGGAAGAAACCCAAGAATGTCTTTGAGATCTGTAGTTTCTTGGGTTTAGCTAGGTATTACCAACGCTTTGTCGAGGGTTTCTCTAACATCGCTGCTCCTTTGATAAAGTTGTTAAGGAAGAATGTTCCTTTTGGCTGGTCTGACGACTAACAATTGAGCTTTGAGAAACTGAATACATCATTGACTCAAGCTCTGGTTTTGACACAACCCGAGTCTAGAAAGGATTTCTCAGTTTACAGTGATGCTTTACACTCTGGACTTGGCTGCGTACTGATGTAGGATGAGAAGGTAATCACTTATGCATCACGTTAGTTGAGGCCGCATGAGTGTAATTATCCTACCCACAACCTTGAGTTAGCTGTATTGGTCTTTGCTTTGAAGATTTGAAGGCGCTATCTTTACGAAGATAAGTGTTATATCTATACAGATCACAAGAGCTTAAAGTATCTTCTGACTTAGAAAGAGTTAAATCTAAGGAATCATTGTTGGCTTGAGCTTCTTAAGGACTATGATTGTGGGATTGAGTATCACCCTGGGAAAGCCAAACGTTGTTGCCAATGCTTTGATTCGTAAGTCCATTTTAGACTTGAGATCTCTGTTTACCAAGATGAGTATCTTTGATGATGGTGGTTTACTGGCATAATTGCAAGTTAAGCCGACTTTGGCTGAAGAGATTAAGGCCAAATAGCTCATAGACAGTTTCTTACTTTTTGTCATACATCAGGTTGAGTAGGGATCTACTTCTTTTTATACTTTTGATCAGGATGAGGTTTTGTGCCTTAAAGGTTGATATTGTGTTCCTGGTGATGCCGACTTGAAGTGATCCATTCTCAGTGAGGCTCATAATAGCCCTTATGCTATGCATCCCGATAGGGATAATATGTACCAGAACTTGAGGTAGATGTACAGTTAGGATGACATGAAGAAAGATATCTCTGATTATGTGTCGCAGTGTATGACTTGCCAGCAGGTTAAGGCAGAACATCATCATTTGTCTGGTCTGTTGCAACACATTAAGATTCTCGAGTGGAAATGGAAGTGTATCACGATGGACTTTGTTACCGGCTTGTCCCTGACTCTTTCTAAAAAGGATTCTGTCTAGGTGATCGTTGATCGACTCACCAAGTCAGCTCACTTCATTCATGTTCGTGGTTGTCGGGAAGATTTATTGTCTTTGGCCGAGTTTTCATATAATAACAGTTATTAGGCTAGTATCCATATGGCACCGTATGAGGCTCTGTATGGTCGTAAATATCGTACTCCTATATGTTGGACTGAGTTATAGGATTGGAAGACCTTGGGTACTGAGTTGATCCAAGAGACTGAGGAGACTATCAGATTGATTTGTGAACGTCTAAGGGAGGCTTTTGACAGACATAAATTTTATGCTGATCGAAGAAGAAAAGATATTGAGTTCGAGGTTGGTGATCATGTCTTTCTAAAGGTATCCCCGTAGAAGAAAGTTTTGAGGTTTGGACGCAAAGGTAAACTGAGTCCGGGATTTATTGGGTCGTATCGTATCTTGAAGAGAATTGAACATGTTGCCTATTAGCTCGAGTTGCCTCCCCAGCTTAGTTGTATTCATGATGTCTTCCATGTGTCCATGTTGAGGCAATACCATCCAGATCTGAGTCACATCATTTAGGTTCATGATGTAGAGTTAAGGCCAAACATGTCTTATGAGGAGGAGTCGATGCAAATTTTAGATTTTGGTGATAGGTTTTTGAGGAATAGACGTATCCCAATGGTTAAAGTTCAGTGGAGTAATCGTAGCCCTGCGGAAGCTACTTAGGAGACTGAAGAATCAGTGAGGGAGTGGTTTCCACATCTGTTTAAATCAGGCAAATTTCGAGGCCGAAATTTCTTTTAGTGGGAAAAGTTGTAACACCCTAAAAGTAAGTTGTTATATAGTGAAAAGTGAAAGAAAATGAAAATGTAGGAGAGTACCTTTAAAGGGTTTCAAACCTATAACCCTATGCTTTGTAAGTCCATACCTTAGCCAACTGAGCTAATGCCATCTTTGGTCTTAACTCACCTTGGCTTTTATTTAATTCGTTATGTTTCAGATATACCCAATATTCAATAAAGGTCTCACTCACCAGCTACCATCATTAATGCATCGGATCTGAAAATATCTAAGGCTGGATATACCAAAAGGCTCTCCACCTTCCCAAAATTGACCATTGTCCGATCTTTGTCACTGCTTTGCATGGCCTTCACCACCACCTTCACCGTGTCTGCCATCGTACCCCGACCCCAGTCTCGTGCTCCAGTCACAGTGAACGACCGTCGTTTGCTGTGGAGATAAAGCTTCGTCAAAACCTCCCCTAAAACCCTTCCCGTTCTCCTTCAATTTCGGCCATCTCTGTCGTCGTCAGGGCGCTTCGACGGTTCTGGCATGATCAACGTAAGGAGGAGTGCAAAACCCCTCTAACCGATCACCATTCCGACACCAAGAGAAGCTACATCGGAGCTACAATTTTTTCGGCCGTTTTCTTCTCTATTTTGGTAAGTTCGGTAAGGTTCCAACTCAATCTCAGTTGTTTGATTCAAGTGGTTGTTGAGTGGGTTGTTTTTGTTACTTTTTTGGCCAAAACAAGACATTTGGTGCCTCCGGTGAATTTTTCAGCGAGCTTCAGATGGCCTGAGTTTTGGGGTAAGTGGACCTGTTTAGGTTTGGCCCAAAGGCCTAAGCCGACCTGAATCGTCTAATCCATCTGAGCCCATCATCGTCTAAGCCCAAGCTCAAGCCCATGATATCCGACCTGACCCGAACTTGAGCCCGATCCGACCTGAGTTTGACCCAAGTTTGACCCGAACCCAGTCCAAGTCAACTTGTCTGAGTCAACTCGTCTGAGTCAACCCGTCCGAGTCAACTTTCCCAAGTCAACTTAGTTGACTCTAACCGTTGACTTTAAGTTTGACCAAAAAGTTAATTTTTTCAAAAACCCTTATTTTATGTTTTTCAACGTTCTGAGTTCAATTTTAAAGTCCGTTTCATTAAATTCTAACTTGAAAGCCTCCGAATTTGACCTTGAATCCAATTATGCATATGTATTAAGTTATTTCTTTCAAGAGAGTTTAACTTGAATAAACGACTGATGTAAATTATTATCTGTTTAAATGTACTCGAGTTTCACCTGACAGTTCGTCTGCTCAGCCCAGCTCCTCTCGTTTCGCTCACCCGCGCGCACCCGTAGTTACTCGTAAGATCTTAGAACTCAGTGAAATTATCAAGTTAGAGTATTTCTCTTGCAGTAACCTTGTTCCATTATAATAGCGTAGCGAGGCGGGTGCCTAGTAGACCTTCTGACCAGCTTTTGAGGTGTGCTCCTTATGTGCAAAATTTCAATTTTAAATATATCTTCTGAAATGATTATGTGCACATGAATATTTTTTTCTTTGATTGGAAGCATGAATAATTTTATATGATTTTAATACCTTATCTACTTTGGAAACATATCTCTGTTTTGGAAACATGATTTAGTTAGCTGATTTAAATGTATGACTATTTTATCTTCTTAATGGAATGTCCATATGTCAAATTTGAAAGCATGATCTTTGATTACTGTTTATTGATATAAACATGTCTGCCTATGGTACCATAATGTTATTAATGTCTACTATACAAACTCTGATCTATATATGGGGTATACTATTGGGATACATTATGAAGTCTTTGCAGGTTCATCCCTGATCCAGCTGGTAATTCCTTATGGACTCAAGGTCGCCCATTGGGTAGGTTTCGATGCTTCGACACGGGTAATTCTTTATGGACCTAATACAGCCCCTTAGGTTGGCTCTTACGCCCATTGGGCCTAGGGTAAGTCCTTATTGATGCAGTTTTGGGAAAACTGCATATCGGTGTACGGTTGGAGGGTAATTAAGTATAAGTAAAACTTTGGTTGCTCTTGAACATGTTGTACTTAAACGATTATGCACATCTGAACTATTTATATGTTTTATATGCACTTGTTAGAACACACTGAACACCCTAGCTCATACCCCCAAAATCTTCTTCCTTTTAGGTACTTTTGGAGAGGCCACCCCTGGACTTGGCACTTGGAGGATCGACACATTCATACTCCTATTTTGTTTTAATATTTCTATCTGCCATACTGTCTTTATTTGGGTGACATGAACCTATATTTTGATACTACATACTTTACTTACTTACCGATGTGGCATATTTTGTAACTAAATTCTGATATGGTTTTAGACTGAGCTTCTGGTATTATAGTTATGGTTTATAATTTTTGTCTGATCGCACTTTAAATTGTAAATATTTTCATGAAAAGTTTTTGGTTTGGAATGTGACCAACCGAAATTAGTTAAAATGCGTAGGCCGGTCCAAGAGGTTACAATCATGGCATTCCGTACTCTCTTCACAGTTCCATACCTTTTTTAGTATGGTGAGGACTTTGAGATGGTGTAGGTGTCTCCCTGAGTGAGTCTTTCCTAGTAGAGAATAGGTCTTCATTGCAGCATTGATGATACCATCTTCTTCCAACTCCAGTATTTAAGGAGGAATGGATCTTCTTGGTAAGCCGAGCCGTGAGCATTAAAAGCCAAGTTAGAATCCATGAAGAAACAAGCAACGAGCACTACTCAAGAAAGAAAGAAAAGTTGGGCAAGAGGGAAAAAGTGCAACAAACAAGAGAAATGAAGAGGAGGAACAACTTTACAACCCAAAAACTTGGACACTCAGAAACACTTAAGAACAAACACAAAGGAGCGGGACGTAACCTTAAGCTTAATCAAAAAGAGAAGAAAGAGCTTGCAGAAAGAAAAGAGAAAGAAGTAGTCCTTGATCTCTTATCAATAAGCAATCTAACTAATTCGAAATTTTAGTTTGGACTGAAATATACATGAATCTAAAATGATCAGATATATATTAAAAAATTAAATCTATAATTTATTTACCATATATCAAATTCAACTTAACGACTCTAATGACTATCATAGTACGATTTGAGTTAAAGGTCATAATTTTAAATTTTAAATAAATTTTAAAACCGATAAAATTTTCTTAAATGAACATGATCGTTTTAAGACAAATTAAGAAAAGAAAATGAGGCATGTCTTTTATTTTTTCTAAGAGTCTCTTTCTATTTATAAATATATATTTTCCACAATATCTCTATTGTCTTCATCTTCCATCTAAATAAAGCTTGTGCCAATACAAATTTGTATAAATATTTGTAACTGAATTTGCCTTTTCGGGTATAAAAGAAAACAAAGATTGGAACTTTCCTTAAGAAAGGCTACAGTAATAAGAAAATATTCATTTGAAGGGGGAAGGCAAATAGAAGAGGAGGATTAAATTAACCTCCTCTATTCTTATTCTGATTGTGCTTCCTCTCATTTCTTAGTTTTTTGTTTTGTTTTTGCTAGATTTGGCACTTGGGGTTTCCTTTGATTAGTGGGTCTTTTTTGCTGAATCTGGATTTGATTTTTTTTTTAAAATTTGTTGCTTAAATTTTCCAAAAACTTCTGCAGCTGTATTGATTGATCAACCATCTTTTGTTTTTTCCCCTTTTCGTTTCTGAATTTAGGTGAAGTTAATTTCTGGGTTGGTTGGTCGATTCATCGCGGAAAGATCTGTTTGTTTCTAAATTTTGAATCAGAGAGAAAAGAAAATCGTTTCGTTTCGAATCGGATTGTTCTTGTTAAAATAAAGGTATTGAATTGTAACTTCATTATTATGATTGGGTTGCTATATATAGTCAATAAAAGTCACATCTTTGTGTATTGTTATTAATTTTATTCACCTAAATGAAATATTTTGGTATTGGTTTTTGATCGGTCTATTGTTGTTGTTGTTGTTGCAATTAAAGTATTGCATTGAATCCAATAATGAATTTGGTTTTCTATGTTGATGCAAGTACATTTGCGTTTGAGATGGTTTTGGATTTTGTACTGATGGAACTGGTTTTTTCTGCAATGTGAAGAAGATGTTTGAGAAAGGAAAGCTATTTATTGGTGGGATATCTTGGGGCACGAATGAGGAGCGTCTCAAGGAGTATTTCGGTGAAGTGGTAGAGGCTGTGATCATGAAGGATCGGATGACAGGGCGTGCTCGTGGTTTTGGTTTCATTGTTTTCGCTGATCCGGTTATTGCTGAGAGAGTCATCAAGGAGAAACACAATATTGATGGCAAGATGGTGAGTTGTTAATCTATGAGCACACTTTTTTAGATTAGTGTTTTGCAATGTACTATTCATCAATGCTATTAAGTTATCGAAGCAAAATGTGAGAATTAAGTTCCAACGAAATTTAAAAATTGAGCTAAGAGTCATAATGTTTCCTCTTATCTATCTTTTTCCTTTGCAATGATGTTGGTTATGATTGGAATTCTCTTTGATTAGTGTAGTTACTTATATTGAGCTGAAAGAGTTTGCCCCGTATACGTTTTATTTTCACCGCCGAATTACTTATGCTCAGGTTGAGGCAAAAAAGGCAGTTCCTAGGGATGATCAGAACATCGTGAGTTGAAGCACTAGTAGCCTCCACGGTTCACCTGGTCCAGGCAGCACAAGGAAGATTTTTGTAGGAGGTTTAGCATCTACAGTGGCAGTGATTTTAAGAAGTATTTTGATCAGTTTGGGAATATCACAGATGTGGTGATGTATGATCACAACACAGAAAGGCCTAGGGGTTTCGGATTCATCACTTATGATTCAGAAGAGGCGGTGGACAAGGTGTTGCTAAAGAATTTTCATGAGCTGAACGGTAAAATGGAAGAGGTTAAACGAGCAGTTCTGTAACACCCTTTTCTCGTATCCGTACACTGAACACGAGTTGAAAATGTCACAGTAATTTAAAAATATTTTTACGTTAAAAAATAGGGACTAATAAAAAATTTCATATAACGTATTAATCATTATATTATCATATCAAAATTATACATATAGTATACCATTAATTTTACAAGTAAAAAACTTTTGCAAGGCAGACCGGTTTAAAAATATTTTAAACAAAATAAATAGATTATCTTATACATGCCACTATTCATACAAAACAAAGAAGTCGAAGATACTGAAATAACTTGTTAATATGATATCCCCAAAAGAGATGTCGATGCAAAAGCTCCGCTACTACTTCCGATTACCTACGTGCATAAACAAAATACACGCTAAGAACAACATAGTGAGGCATAAGATAAGTAATATTTATAAACGCTTAATAATGCATGATACTTTCACATGCATGATAATCAATAAATCATATAACTTGTAATGTAAGAATAGTTATGCAGTAAAGCATACTGTAATCATTCTTTAACATAAAAGCATATGTTATCTTGTAAAACCATATAGTTATCATATGACATCACATAGCCCATAGTAATTATCAAGTGACTTGTATTATTCTTTTCTTACTCGTAGACACATTGAAATGTCAAGACACAATGAAGTGTCAATATCATACTCGTAGAGACATTAAAGTGCCGAGACACATAAAAGTGTCGATAACTTACTCGTAGACACAGTAAAGTGCCGAGACACATAAGAGTGTCGATATCTTACTCGTAGAAACAAGGAAGTGTCGAGACACAATAAAGTGTCAATAATTTTATAATACAATACTCAACATTATAATTACCAAGGGCAAACTTTTAAAAACAATTCCTGCAATTAATGGCAAGTAACCCAAATTCCATACTTTTAAACATACATATATACATCATGTAAAACATCTTTATACTGGAGCAGTTCGTACTCCAATATACTTTATAACATTCATGGTATACTGTCACTTAAAAATTTCATCAAATAACTTTGTCATGCATTTGTCATGCTATAAAACATATATAAGCATGAAAATGTATCATAATCTTTAAATCATTAAAATAAAATATCATGCTAAAAATTCATGTCATGCTTTATAAAAATAAATCTTTACCTTTAAAAATGCATGTTAACAAACATACAAGTTAAAACATGTATGCACTCAGCTTAGCCTTACAAAGATTTCCTTCACTATTCGATATCAATCTCGAATTAGTTCTTTTCCCGGTGAGTGCATATAAAATAATGGAAAATAAATAAATAACTATCCATTATTTACAAAAATTGATCCAATAAAACCTTTTATATTCGAATCAATATTTCTCATACTTTTCTTTAAAATTTTCAACTTTTTCCAAAATTCACAATTTAGTCCCTAAAGACTCTTTTAGGCTTCCAAACACCATTTTTCATGCCAATTCCTTACATTTCTCATTATTTTCACTTTAGGACCTAAACTTTAAAAATTTAAATATAAGCCCTTGAACTTTTTGAAAATTGCAAATTGGTCCTAAAGTCACCATAAACCTCAAAATTAGCATCCAAATCACTTAATTTGATTTTTCAACCCAATACACATCAAAAATAAATTTAACAACCAAGTCCCTAAACTTTCCTAAATTTACAACTTGGCCCCTAATGCAAAATTCCAAACTTGGTTCAAACCCTAATTTTTCCATAATTCAAGAACATAGGTATTTCTTCAATCTAACAACAAAATCACACTTAAACAACATCATTCTCTTCATTTCCAACATCAAATAAATTTTTGCAAGAATTTCCCCTTATTTTTCCATGGTAGCTGAATGGTCACTAAGCATTTTCCATGGAATTTTTCATCATTTGAATAACAAGAACAACACCACAAGCATGTTTCCAACATGAAAAACCATTTAAGCATAAGATTTCTACATGCTCTTCATCTCACCCAATCTTCAAACTTCACTTAAAGACGTGGAAACTTAACAAAAATTATACCAAAAGATAGAGAATTTGATGGAGATAAAATCTCTATTTCATGTCTCAAGCCAAAAACCAACCATGGAAGCTTAAAAATTGGATTGAAAATTCTTACCCTTGTTCCTAGTTGAGTTCGGCAGCCTTGGGAAAGCTTGAAGATGAATTTTGCCAAATTTTTTGTCTTTAATTATGCCATTTGGCATAATATAAACCAAATTAAATTAAATTAAATTAAATATTTAATAGTCAAAAGACTTATCTACCCTTGAATTGTAACCAATAATACACCAACATGTGTACTTTCTTATCTAAAGTAATCAATTACTTTAATAAAATAATGGTGAAATGTCCCTTTTAACCCCAACTAATTCTTTATTTACTAGTTTGCCATTCTAGTAAAAACCGAACCATACTAGTAAAAATCCAACCAAACTAGTTGGAATCCAACCAACTAGAATAAAATATTCCCAAAATAATATTCCATGACTTTTCTATAGCATTTTGAATCAACCTCTGAAATTTTGATTCGATTCGATATACCGATATTCATAAAATTCTTCTATTGTGATTTACCCCTTTTTCAAACTATCTAATTTATTCCAAAAATTCCATATTTTATATTCGAGAAATAAACTATTTTATTTCATAAAAACTTCCTTTCCAAAAACTTAGACTGAATTTTCCTAAATCAGTCTATTATTCCGATAATTATCGAATATCTCCATAAATTAAAATTCTCTTAAAATTCCTTTATCGATAATCCATACGAATATTCTCTACTGCTACTGAGTTCAAAATACTGATCATAAACACTTTTATGTGACCTTCCCATAGGTTACTCATCATAAATTTCCCTGAACTGAGCACACTTAATAATTCTATTCGACCCAATTTCAGTACCTTTTTTCGGTTCTTAATTCTAAAAACCGACATTAAGGTACTTAATTCGATCTAACCTACACTTATACTGAATAAAATTACTTAATGGGGAAATTACCATCTTGGTCCCTGAACTTTTCCTAACTTTTCACTTTAACCACCAAACTTTGAATTTTTACGTTTTAGTCACTATACAAATCTTGGGGTATTACAATTCTTCCCCCTTAAAAAAATTCGTCCTCAAATTTTCAATACGTACATGTAATAATTTTAGGTTCTTCTCTGTCATCTCTATCATCAATTGTCCGAATGTGGTAGACTTTAGCTGAAGCTTGATCATCTCGTCCTGCAATAGCTTCAGTCTTTTTTCGAGAACCTGATTTGAACGATCTTCCATATCCTCGGCTTCTACTTCTTTGTAGTCCAATTGATCTTTCAGTCTGGACTGGTCTATCTTCCCATTTTGGGCAATTACGTATAAAATGTCCAGTGCTACCACATCGAAAATAGGCTCCTATAATCTTTTGACACCCCCCAAAATGTTTTCGGTCACAATTCTTGCATCGGGGAGGACCTTGTTGATTTTCAGAATTCTTTATTGTTGTCGAAGTAATCTTAAACTTTTCATTTTGTTTTGCTTGTCCTCGGGGTACTGAAAATTCAAATCGTTCCTGTTGTGGATATCCTTTACTCCACTTTGATGATTGCAAAGCAAAAGATGTCTGAGCACTCCTTTTCTGGCCTTGAGATTCTTTCTCAGCTTTTTATTTAACATTTTCCATTGCCTTGGCTCGGTTAACAACATCCTGAAAATCTCTAGGAGTAAAAGCCACTAACACCTTCTGATATCGGGTGTCCAATCCCTATATAAATCTGTCCCTAATGGCTTCCTCGTTCGGTAGCAGTTCAAAAGCAAATCTGCTCAATCTGTTGAACTCGCATTCGTACTCATTTATTGAGTTCCCTTTTTGCTTGAGGTCTATGAACTGCTGCCTCATCTCCCGAACAAACACGTCTCCGATGTATTTCCTCCTAAACTCTCGGAGGAAAAACTGCCAGTTTACTTATTCTTGAACACGGGTAGTGACATTATTCCACCAAACTAAGGCTTGCTCCCTTAATAAAAAAACAACTCCTTCCAGCTTTCCCCGATCGTCACAATCGATCCAACTCAATATGGTCTGTATATCACTCAACCAAAAATCTGCAGCTGCCGGATTTGCATCACTATCACCTTTAAAATTAAGAGCTTGCAGCTTCTTTAACTCTTTAGACACCAAAATCCGAGGAGGTCTATTTATTATGGCATCTAAAGCCTGCAGAAAGGTATTCCGATCCTGTACTGGCATCTCCTTTTGTACAGGTTGTTGTACCTCTTCCCCGCCTTCTGAGACATGCTCAAGCCCCATTTGCAGAGTAACATGGCGAGATCCTTCTCATTCCGACATCTGTACTCATAATATTTACTTAAACTAATAAGCAATTGCATCAATCAAACAAGTATCACTTTCAAGTAAATACGACATCCTAGTGGCATGTACACTTTTATACACTTTCTTTGAGTTCAAATTACTCCAGAACCGGCTAAACCTATAGCTCTGATACCAATAAATGTAACACTTGCTTCCTGTATCTGTACACTGAACACGAGTCAAAAATGTCACAGTGATTTAAAAACATTTTTACGTTAAAAAATAGGGACTAATAAAAAATTTCATATAACGTATTAATCATTATATTATTATATCAAAATTAAACATATAGTATACCATTAATTTTACAAGTACAAATCTTTTGCAAGGCAGGCCGGTTTAAAAACAATTTAAACAAAATAAATAGATTATCTTATACATGAAACTATTCATACAAAATAAGGAAGTCGCAGATACTGAAATAACCTGTTGATATGATATCTCCCCCAAAAGAGATGTCGATGCAAAAGCTCTGCTGCTACTTTCGATTACCTACGTGCATAACCAAAATACATGCTAAGAATAACTTAGTAAGGCATAAGATAAGTAATATTTATAACCACTTAAAAATGCATGATACTTTCATATGCATGAAAATCAATAAATCATATAACTTGTAATGCATGAATATTTATGTAGTAAAGCATACTGTAATCATTCTTTAACATAAAAACATATGTTATCTTGTAAAACCATATAGTTATCATATGACATCACATAGCCCATAGTAATTATCAAGTGACTTGTATTATTTTTTTCTTACTCGTAGACACATTGAAATGTCAAGACAAAATGAAGTGTCAATATCATGCTCGTATACTCATTAAAGTGCCGAGACACATAGAAGTGTCGATAACTTACTCGTAGACATAGTAAAGTGCCGAGACACATAAGAGTGTCAATATCTTACTCGTAGACACAAGAAGTGTCAAGACACTATAAAGTGTCAATAACTTTATAATACAATACTCAACATTATAATTACCAAGGCCAAACTTTTAAAAACAATTCCTACAATTAATGGCAAGTAACCCAAATTCCATACTTTCAAACATACATATATACATCATGTAAAACATCTTTATACTGGAGCAGTTCGTACTCCAATATACTTTATAACATTCATGGTATACTGCCACTTAAAATTTTCATCAAATAACTTTGTCATGCATTTGTCATGCTATAAAACATATATAAGCATGAAAATGTATCATAATCTTTAAATCATTAAAATAAAAATATCATGCTAAAAATTCATGTCGTGCTTTATAAAAATAAATCTTTACCTTTAAAAATGCATGTTAACAAACATACAAGTTAAAACATGTATGCACTCAGCTTAGCCTTACAAAGATTTCCTTCACTATTCGATATCAATCTCGAATTAGTTCTTTTCCCGGTCTACTAATATAACCTCGATCTTTATCGGTATCTATAATAAAATAACATATACCATTTCAAAGTATATATTAAAATATACTTAATCCATATAAAATTATGGAAAGTAAATAAATAACTATCCATTATTTACAAAAATTGATCCAATAAAACCTTCTATATTCGAATTAATATTTCTCATACTTTTCTTTAAAATTTTCAACTTTTCCCAAAATTCACAATTTATTCTCTAAAGACTCTTTTAGGCTTCCAAACACCATTTTCAAGCCAATTCCTTACATTTCTCATTATTTACACTTTAGGACCTAAACTTTAAAAATTTACATATAAGCCCTTGAACTTTCTAAAAATTGGTCATAAAGTCACCATAAACCTCAAAATTAGCATCCAAATCACTTAATTTGATTTTTCAACCCAATACACTTCAAAAATAAACTTAACAACCAAGTCCCTAAACTTTCCTAAATTTACAACTTGGCCCCTAATGCAAAATAATTAGGGATTTTCATTCCAAACACCTTATAACATCATTTTAAACCATTATTCCTTCAACTACACCTCAAAATTCCAAACTTGGTTCAAACCCTACTTTTTCCATAATTCAAGAACATAGGTATTTCTTCAATCTAACAACAAAAATTACACTTAAACAACATCATTCTCTTCATTTCCAACATCAAATAAATTTTTGCAAGAATTTCCCCTTATTTTTCCATGGTAGCCGAATGGTCACTAAGCATTTTCCATGGAATTTTTCATCATTTGAACAACAAGAACAACACCACAAGCATGTTTCCAACATGAAAAACCATTTAAACATAAGATTTATACATGCTCTTCATCTCACCCATTCTCCAAACTTCACTTAAAGACATGGAAACTTAACAAAAAAATATACCAAAAGATAGAGAATTTGATGGAGATAAAATCTCTATTTCATGTCTCAAGCCAAAAACCAACCATGGAAGCTTAAAAATTGGATTGAAAATTCTTACCCTTGTTCCTAGTTGAGTTTGGCAGCCTTGGGAAAGCTTGAAGATGAATTTTGCCAAATTTTTTGTCTTTAATTATGCCATTTGACATAATATAAACCAAATTAAATTAAATAAAATCTTTAATAGTCAAAAGACTTATCTACACTTGAATTATAACCAATAATACACCAACATGTGTACTTTCTTATCTAAAATAATCAATTACTTTAGTAAAATAAGGGTGAAAAGTCCCTTTTTAACCCCAACTAATTCTTTATTTACTAGTTTGCCATTCTAGTAAAAATCCAACCATACTAGTAAAAATCCAACAAAAATAGTTGGAATCCAACCAAATAGAATAAAATATTCCCAAAATAATATTCTATAGCATTTTGAATCAACCTCTGAAATTTTGATTCGATTCGATATACCAATATTCATAAAATTCTTCTACTGCGGTTTACCCCTTTTTCAAACTATCTAATTTATTCCAAAAATTCCATATTTTATATTCGAGAAATAAACTATTTTATTTCATAAAAACTTCATTTCCAAAAACTTAGACTGAATTTTCCTAAATCAGTCTATTATTCCGATAATTATCGAATATCTCCATAAATTAAAATTCTCTTAAAATTCCTTTATCGATAATCCATATGGATATTCTCTACTCTTACTGAGTTCAAAATACTAATCATAAACACTTTTATGGAACCTTCCCATAGGTCACCCATCATAAATTTCCCTGACCTGAGCACGCTTAATAATTCTATTCGACCCAATTTCAGTACCTTTTTTCGGTTCTTAATTCTAAAAACCGACATTAAGGTACTTAATTCGATCTAACCTACACTTATACTAAATAAAATTACTTAATGGGGAAATTACCATCTTGGTACCTAAACTTTTCCTAACTTTTCACTATAATCACCAAACTTTGAATTTTTACGTTTTAGTCGCTATACAAATCTTGGGGTATTACAAGTTCCCAAAGAGTTATCACCTAGTCCCAATCATAGCCCCCTCTGTGGATATAACTATGATGTGAATAGGATCAACAGCTTCCTTAATGACTACACTTAGGGATATGGTCCAAGTGATGTTGGAGGCTATGGATTTGGGATGGATGCGAGATTGAGTCCATTTACTAGTGGTCGAAGTGGGTTTCCTCCTTTTGGTTCTGCTATTGTCACAGGCCGTGAGCCAAGGTCCAAGTCATTGGCACCACTAGGTGCACACCAGGGTTCCCAAGAGGTTCTAATAGAGATTTTGGGCCCAAAGAGATCACCAGACTTAGCATGATCCGTGAGAGATTCTAGAAGGCTTATCCATCCACTTTGACCTCTGTAAACGTGCCTTGTATACATAGGATTTGTTACCATAGATAGAAAGGAATATTCCCAGGATTGTACCATTGTGGTTGGTGGGCTTCGATCATAGTCGTCGATGTAAATTTGTATAGACCGTCGGATTAGAGAGAACTCAACTATAAATAGAGGCCTTCACCTCTTCATTTCATGTATCCAAGTTTCCAAGGAATAAAAGGCATTTAATCTAAACCCTCTGAGTGTTCTTGTGTTCTTTTCGTTGTTCTTGAGCGTTATTTCGAAGTTCTTCTTCGTTCATCTCGTTTGATCTGTTTTCGCGTAGAACGCTTTGTGTTTGTCGGTACTTGGGAAGTTTGATCTTCCGAGAGGGTTGAAAAGGCTTACTTAGGCGTTTGTCTTGAGTCACATCACCTAAGGCCGCACGGTGGGCTGGTTGGAACTCTAGCCACGTGACAGTTAGGTATTAGAGCCTTGTTCGAGCGACGTGATCTAGTTCGAGGCACGAAGCATCGAGTTGAGATGGGACCAAAGAAGGGAGAGAATGATGTTGCGAGCCAGAAGGGTGTGGAGACCCAGGCTAACAAAGGAAGCCGAGCAAACTCGAGGGAGAAGTTGTCGGCGCTCGAGGAGAGGGTCACCAGGCTTTAGAGATCTGTGAAGGGTTCTGTAGAGCGACTCGACGTAGTGGATACACGGCTCGAGGAGCTGGATGACCAGGGTGATTAGTCAGAGGGAAAGAGAGATTCTCTTGAAGCCATGCCGAAGGCCTTGAGGGTGGAAATGGTGGATCTGAAGGCGGAAGTGATGGTTTATCAGGCTGCCATGCAGAACGGTGTGTTAACCACGACGACACCTAGACCAATGAAGGACATTCCGAAGCCAAAAGAGTTCAAGGGGAACCGGTCGACGAAAGATGTTGAGAACTTCATTTGGTGCATGGAGCAGTACTTTCGGGCAATGAGCATCACAGATGATGTTGAGATGGTAAATACTGTTGTTGTTTACTTGATTGACGTTGCTTTGTTATAGTGGCGACGTAGGTGCCTTGATGAGAATAGTGGGGGCACGGACGTTGGAACCTGGGAGGAGTTCCAAGCGGAGTTCAAGCAGCAGTTTTGCTCGAGTAACACGGAGAAAGAAGCCAGGATCAAGTTTAGGAGGCTTCGACACGGGGGATCCGTTACGGATTACATTCAGGAGTTTAGTGAGCTACAACTCCTTATCCCCGGCTTGTGTGAGAAGGATGCACTTTTCACGTTTATGGATGGACTAAAGCCATGGGCCAGGACCGAGTTAGAGTGAATGGATGTGCAGGAACTTTCCAAAGCCTTAGCCATTGCGGAGTCTTTGACCGACTATAGTGCTTACAAGTCTATAGAGTCCAAGTCTTCCAAGCCCCATGGCAAGGGTATTGGTGGGAGAAATGAGGATAAGTCCAAAGATAGTAGCGATGATGGCAATGAGAGGCCATCAACCAAGCCAAATCAGTATGTGAAACCAGATGATCGGAAGGATCGAGGATCCATAAGGTGCTACCATTGTGATGGTCCACACGTAGTGAAAGACTATCCCAAGAAGAGGAGTCGCCTCGATGCCATTGTCCATGAGGACGACGAGTCAGATGGAGAACTCGGTAGAGTTGGTGCAATCGTCAGCGTCAATGGAGGGAAGCCAAGGGTAGAAAAAGTACATCGAAAGTGTTACCGATGTAAGGGGCCACATTTAGCGCGAGAGTGCCCAGATTGAGTCAAGAAGTCCAAGGAGTACGAGCCTGAGAGTGACGAGGTTGCGAAGCTTGGCTCGATGATCTTGAATTCTACCAAAGGGAAGAAAGGCCAGAAGCAGAAAGGGTTGATGTTTGTCGACATCAACGTGGCGGGACGATCGATGAGTGCTTTGGTGGGCACTGGGGCAAGCGATATGTTCATGTCCAAGAAAGCTGCTGAGAAAATTGGTCTTAAAGTTGTGGATTCAACCGGTAAGATCAAGGCTGTGAATTTAAGAGAAGTTCCAGTTGTGGGAATAGTGCGGAAGATTGAGTTGCAGATTGGGGATTGGAAGGCCAATGAGGATTTCGAGGTAATCAAGTTAGATAACTTTGATTTTATTTTGGGACTAAACTTCTTTGACCGTATTGAAGCTCTCATCATTTCGTTTGCCGATGTCGTGTGCAACTTGGATCCGAGACAACGGTGCGTTGTGCCTGTGTGCCGAGACAACGAGCGAGGAACCAAGAAGCTGACAGCCATTTGGTTTGTCGAAGATGCTCTAAGCCAAGGAGACATCGAGTTGGAGGCGACAGTTGGGGACACTACCTTGGATGGGCGAGAGTTGCTCGAGGCAGTTGGCATGAAGGCCGTCGAGGAGCCACCCATGAGCGAGGTGGTCGAGGCATCGAACTTCAATGGAAGAGAAGTGTCGATGGGATTTGCATTGTCGAGGAGCAGTGGGGCATCAAACTTCAGGGATGAAGGATTGATGTGTAGAGTAAATGCCGGGAAAATGAGTGAGGTACATCTTGAACACGGTGATAGTGTCTTACAGTTTGATTTGCCGGATTTGTTAGGTGTAGGGCGTAGAAAACCTAACCCATCAGATGGAGTTGCCAAGACTTGGTGCAGGCCGAAGCAACCTTTTAGAGTTCCGAGGGTTCGTTCGGTGTTCAACGTGAAGGCATCCAAGTTTGTGCACAAGGATCGGGAGAGTCCAGATCGGGGCAAGTCAGAACTGGTATGAAAGAGTTCCTACGATCAAGATGTGCCTGGGACGGGTAATTTTGCATGGCGGTGCGAGCCAAGGCATTTAGTCCTTATGGGGGACAACCGAATCAGAGTCTGGTGCTATTTATGGGGAGAGCGGTCCTTATTGAGGGACAATCAAGCCAGATTCCGAGTTGGAAGCAAGCCAAGGTACGCGAAAGGAAGCTCCAAGATCGATCTCAACTTTGTTCGAGAGGCGCGACGAGGGCGTCGCCAAGTTTGGTGGGGGAGATTGTCACGGGCCGTGAGCCAAGGTCCGAGTAATTGGCACCACTGGGTGCACACCAGAGTTCCCAAGAGGTTCTAATAGAGATTTTGGGCCCAAAGAGACCGCCAGACTTAGCCCGATCCGTGGGAAATTCTAGAAGGCTTATCCATCCACTTTGACCTATGTAAACTTGCCTTGTATACATAGGATTTGTTACCATAGATAGAAGGGAATATTCCCAGGATTGTTCCATTGTGGTTGGTGGGCTTCGATCATAGTCGTCGATGTAAATTTGTATAGACCGTCGGATTAGGGGGAACTCAACTATAAATAGAGGCCTTCCCCTCCTCATTTCATGTATCCAAGTTTCCAAGGAATAAAGGCATTTACTCTAAATCCTCTGAGTGTTCTTGTGTTCTTTTCTTTGTTCTTGAGCGTTCTTTCGAAGTTCTTCTTCGCTCATCTCGTTTGATCTGTTTCCGCGTAGAACGCTTTGCGTTTGTCGGTGCTTGGGAAGTTTGATCTTCCAAGAGGGTTGAAAAGGCTTACTTAGGCGTTTGTCTTGAGTCACATCGCCTAAGGCCACACGGTGGGCTGGTTCGAACCCTAGCCACGTGACACTATGGAATGGGCATGAACATTGATCCTAGGTTAAAACCAAGTTTCGTCAATAGTGTAAATTTTAGTAGTAATCTGAGCTATGGACGGGGATTGAACCCTTGCTATGTTGGTGATACAAATACATTTGGTAGAAGTCCTATTGGGTATGATGGAGGTAGCGGAGGTAATACTTCCTTTCTCAGCTCGGTGACCCAGAACCTTTGGAGAAATGGGGGACTCGATTATAACACAAAAGCTTCGAGTTCCAGTGCATATATGGGCTCTGGAAATGAGAGTATTGGAGGAAACGACTCTGGAAACAGTGGAATAAATTTGGGTTCTGTACTTTTCGGTCAAGCTAAGGAGGATAATGTTTCTAGCAATGGTGTGAAATTTGGCTATGGAAGCGGTGATAACAGCTTTGGTTTGAGGGCAACAGGGTATGGAAGAAACAGCCGGACCAATTTGGTGCCTACATCATCATATGCAGCATCAAATGGTGGTTATGATGGAGCCTTTGTAGACCTTTATGGCGATGCTTCAGTTTACGGGGATGCCACTAGGCGATCAATAACATCTGAGCTAGATGTCTCTGGTTCCTTTGGCTATGGACTCGGTAGTGCCACTTCTGATGTTTTGGGTAAAAGTTCTCCTGGTTATGTCAGCGGTTATAGTGTTAATAAGAGACAAGCAAATATAGGTAAGTCTTGTTACTAGCGTCCTAAGATTCTATCATATCAATTGTTCCATACTGGAAACTGTTATGTTCATTTTATGTTGGAAATCTCTGATGCCACTTGTAATTGCACTAATGCTATTTGTTCCTTTGAATTTGCCGAATGCTCTTTTGATTTTCTTGCAGAATGTGTTTCGTAATTTACTTTACGAAGTATTGTTATATTTTTAGTACTCTTGAGTTGTTGTTTTTTTAACTTACACATTTCGTTTTTCTCGATGTTCAGGAATTGCTACCTAGAAAAAGTGTTTTGGTTATCGTGATACGGCAGGTAAAGACAATCGTACGATGCAGGTGATCTGTGAATTCTGCGCATCTCCCATCTTAATATGTTTCACTTTAAAGAAATTCAGATTATCTAGAGCTAGCCTGGAGTGCCTGTTTTGGAGAATTAAATTTAGAGTTAGAGATGGCAAGGGATTTTGTGGTAAGTGCTTAAGGCTTGAGAGAGCTAGCCTGGAGTGCCTGTTTTGGAGAATTAAATTTAGAGTTAGAGATGGCAAGGGATTTTGTGGTAAGTGCTTAAGGCTTGAGTTTTAAAATACCTTTTTAGGGGTTATTTATTCGAGTGAGACGTAAACTCAGATCACGGGATACAGTTGTAAGTGTATAATGTATATCGGCTCGTGTGAGTGCCGGGAGTGGTCATACATTAAGGATATAGATTTTATAATCTATAATGATGGCTCAGGCAGAGTTGTGAGATATTGTATGCTTTGTTATTCGTCCCGTTTTCTTCCGGTATTCGGGTTTGTTTTTCAGCCGGATTGTATCTGAGGTTCTCGTCGATTTACTAGTGTGAAAAAGTTAAAAGGGATACTTATCTAGGCCCCTCTGAATATGCTGATTCTTTCTCCATTGAAACTTTCTCTGTTGAATACTAAAATGGACTATTTTAATTGTTTTTTTTTTCTAATCCCCTTGCAGTATGAAAGTAATGTTCATAACTTATGGTATTTTGATGATTTACTAGTGTGAAAAAGTTTGGTAAAAGTTTCACATTGTTTTTGAACTTTCACATTCAAGTGGTAAACAATTTATGTAAAGAAAATAAAATTTGTTAAAATTAATTCAAATGGTTATCATTGAAGTGAAAAAAGGATTTGTATTTAAATCATGGACTGTTTTTTAATTATTTTATTTGGAAATATTCAAGAATAAAAAGAAAATAATATTTATGCGTACCATTTTGAGAAAAAAAGGTAACTTGGTAATTTTGAAATTAATTGGTGTTTAATTAATACATGATACTAAATTCGATTAAGACTTTAATAATTATTACGAGATATGAAGGATAACGAAAATGAACTGATTGTAAATAACGAGAAAACTTACTGACATAGGAAAAATATACATTATATTGTCAAAATTACAAGAGGCTCATGAAATAATCCCTACATAGCTATGATTTCGCACACTCACAAAACCTTAAGACACATTATCTATTTATAGAATTAATTATTTAATTACAAAATAAACTTATGTCACAAAAAATCTACTCCAACAAAATTTTCGACCTTTAATCGAACATTGATAAAGTAAGTACAATTACGTATGAACTGGATGTGCGACAAGGTCCATGCCATGAGGGCTTTGTCCCTGCACCCCAACCAAGTTCAGCTCGAGAACCTTCACATTTACCACATATTTTCATTTTTCTTTCTTTATCAGTTTGAATTATAAATTGTAACAATAATTAATATAAATTATAAAAGTTAGCAAAAAATAATTTGCTTTAATAATTAGTATAAATATAAAAACAATTGTCTATGTATGTACTGTATAACTGACTAACTGTATGTATCTTTAACTGAAATTTGAGATGGAGATTCCATAAACTGCACCATTAACCATGCTTGGAAAAATTAATGGTTAGATTAATTTATGTTTAATTAAACGTCAATCAGTTAAGAAAGCCGAGTTTGTCTAAGGCGCCGATTTTTGGTTCTGGTCCGAAAAAGTGCATGGGTTCGAATCCCATTCTTGACATAGATTTTTATTTTTATTAACAGTGGCTCAAGATTTTTATTTTTATTAACAGTGGCTGAGTTGACACTGCAGCGTTTTGTAGGCTCATAAGTGCCTACACTTATGGAGCGTCTTAGCATTTTTCAACCAATTGGTGTTCAATCAAAACTGACATTAGATTTAAGGGTAAACTACTCCGGTGACTACTCAACTATTATGTCCGACATATTTTGATTATTAAATTATAAAAATTTAAAATTCAACCATCCAACTATTTATTAAATTTATTTTAATCACCAGCAGCGTCGACACCTAATTGAATGATTAATTTATTTAAGTAAATTAAAATTATGATCAAATTGATAGAATATGTAACTAACAAGGACCAAATGTGTAGTATACAAATTTTCATTAACAGCCCCGTCACCCCTTTGTTTAAATTTTAATGGCTGGTAGTCAAAATAGGTCCAATTAAATAGTTATGTGGTCAAATTTTAAATTTTTGTAGTTTAATAGTCAAAATAGATCAGATCCAATAATTAAGTGGTTACCTAAGTATTTTACCCTAAATTTAATTAAGATTGTAATAATTGTTGCTAGAGTCAGATATGGAGGATAACAATAATAAATCGATTGCAAATAACAAAGGAAAGAATAATACACAAATTTACATTTGATTAGGCCCGTTTGAAGTTAATTAAGCCCATTCTTGAAGTAACAAACTGTTGGATGTTGTTCTATTTGGGCAATATGACCTATTCAGTCTTTTAAAGATTAAAGGCATACATTCCAAAATACTTTGTAAATGTCGTTTCATTTTTCTTGTGTCATACAACTATAATACATTCACTTCAATCTGGTATGAAAGAAATCGTTTCTTCTCATCTCTTAGATTCTAAGAAAGAGGCACTCACAATGTCAAAATTAACTAGAATACAAGATGATTTTAAAATAATCTTTAAACAATTATTCTCTCCCAATATTTGATTATAAAGAAAATTTGCGTAACAAAAATTTACTCCAACAAAATTTTCTACATTCAATCAAATACTAATTTAAGAAATATAATCACATACAAACTGTATATGTGACAATGTATGTACCACGAGTGCTCCATCCCTACACCACGATCGAGTTCATTTAAAAAATTACTACATTTTTAATTTTATTTTCTCATCAATTCAAATTATAAACGAAGACGATAATAAATATAGATTAGAAAAGTCAGCACAAAATAATTGGCTTAATAATTAGTACAAATATAAAAAAAGCACAAAACAGTTGTATATATATAGCCTATAACTATACGTCTCTTAACCGAATCAATTTGAGAAGGAGACTGCATAAAAATTGAACCATTAACCACGCTTAAAACACTTAGACGTTATAAATAGTTAGATTTTCAAACAATTTCAGCCAGTCAAGATGGCCGAGTTGGTCTAAGGCGCCAGTTTCAGGTACTGGTCCGAAAGGGCATGGGTTCGAATCCCATTCTTGACAAAAGATAATTTTTTCATTAACTGAGACTGAAGTTGACACTGCAGCGTTTTGCAGGCTCAATAGTCGATTTGTTTAATTTCTTTTGGTGGTGGGCTCACATTTTCAAGCGTAGGCTTCGTTTGTCATTATTGTGCTTAAATTTTTGTTGGAACTGCAACACTCGTAAATTAAAATTTTCAGCTTTCAACAAAAGATAATTTTATAAGTGAAAAATAGTGTGCAAATACCTATTCACAAGTCAACCGTTGAATACTTAACAAAGAAATATTAAGCAAACGCTCGTTTAGATTATTAAACGCAACGAAAAGACAACTTTATTCTCGTACCACTATTGTTCACCATCAATCATGCTCATGCTCTTCCCTCCAAGCTTAATAATAACCAATCCAAATAAAATAGTAAACACTATGTCATCGTCACTCTCGTGGTCATGTATGAGTTAAAATTAAATATTTAAAGGACAGAATATAAAAGCTTAATAGTTAAAAATGTGTCCAATCTATACATTTTTTTAGTCACTTTGGTGTCTCGCGTTTCATTCTATAATTCAAATTGAGTTTTTCTGTGACGGACATTAAAATTTTTTCATGTCCAATAAAAACACGACACATGATATATTTTGGTATTTTCTTTAATTTTTACTTTTCTAAAAATTAGAATATCTTTAATTTTATAAAAAGAACTTCAAAACCTTTAATTTTTCTAAAACCCCCAAGCCCAAACCCTAGATGCCAAAATTCCTCCCCTCCTACCACCGATTCAACCACCACCGGCCACCATTGCCTTTGTCGGCCCCCCACGAATGAAAGCCTCATGATCTCGTTGTCGAAAATCGGCAAATGAACCTTCGATTGCTTCGTCGACAAACATCTAAAAATGAAGAAAAAAGAGATCGATTGGCTTTTAATCGACGGCTAGAGGGTGGGGGTGTTAAACGATGAAGTACCCGACGCTTGGGTGGTGAACGGTGAACTACTGACGTGTGGGGATGTTAGACGGTGAGGGAGATGTGATTTGAGGGTTTGTTTGAAAGAAATTAAAATTTTGAGGTTTTTAAGAAATACATAATTTTTAAGTAATTTAGAAAATAAATAAATAAAATAGGCCTCGTGTCATGTTATAATTGGTTAACGAAAAATTTTTAATGGCCGTTGACGGAAAAACTCAATTTGAATTACAAAATAAAATGTTAGGCATCAAAGTGACCCGAAAAAACGTTAGGCATCAAACTGAAAAAGAATATATGTTGGACACTTTTTTATTATTATTAAGCAAAATATAAATATCTAAGAATGAAATATAAATTCATAATTAATTTATTTAAAAAATTATATAAATAAAAGATCAAAGAATTGGGTATGAGATAAGAGCCCCTCTCACCGAATACATGGTTCCGTCAGTAATCACCATGGACTTGGTTAATTGTATGAGTAGAGTGGATTTCGGATCACCGCATGACCCTTTCAAGTTTCAACCCTTTCAACTTTGAACAAAAGCAATCAAGAAACCAACACCTCGTGCCTGCATTTGAGTTCTTCAACACATTAACCTCCAAAAACAAAAGTTCCAGCAGACAAGAACCAATCGATCCACACTTTTTTGTTTTTTTTCGTTTGGTTTGGGGAAAGGGTCAAAAGTACTGGTTTTGGTTCTTCTTCTCCACTGTTGATGTCTTTGGCTGTAACAGGTTGCAATTAATATGGCGTCAGGTGACAACAAGGACAAGGAGGAAGCTAAAGACAGTGACGATGACAGTGATGAGGAGGCTATTACATTGGGTCCACAGCGCTCTCTCAGAGAGCAGCTTGGAAAAGACAAGGTTTGTTTAATTGTTTTGTTCAATTTTTCACACGTACGGTCTTAATTATTATCAACTTCTGTTTTATTATTTATAAGTGTAGGATGATGAGAGTTTAAGGAAATGGAAATAGCAGCTTCTTGGAAGTGTGGATATTAACAACATTGGAGGTATATATTCTATCCCACAAGATTAAATTTAATGCATACATTGTGGATTGAATATAGTAATGTTTATTGCAGAAACACTTGATCCCGAAGTGAAGTTCCTTAGCGTGTCGATCGTGTCGGCGGACAGACCAGACGTGGTTCTTCCGATTCCCGGAGATGGAAAGCCCCCGGGCTTATGGTTTACGCTGAAAGAAGGCAATCACTATTGCTTGAAGTTCTCCTTCCAAGTGAGCAACAACATTTTATATGGCCTCAGGTACACTAATACTATATGGAAAACTGGTGTCAAGGGTAAGCCTTCCGTGTCCTAATAGATTAAAAAACAGAATATAGAACACTTAAAAAGCCTGCTTAAAAACGGATCTTTTCTGTTCAGTTTATAGCACAAAAGATATGATTGGCACCTTCGGTCCTCAGCTAGAGCCTTATACACATGAAATGCCAGAAGAAACGGACCCTTCTGATTTTTTTGGCAAAAGGATCATATACTGCAAAATCAAAGGTTTGTATATTAACTAGGCACGATGTCGAAAAATGACCCTAACGTTTGACCAAATAATTATTTTGGTCATTATTTTTTTGAATCAACTTAACCTTTAACATTTTATTTTGGTTATTTAAAATGGATTTTTCGCGGATGAAAACTGTTAGTCAACTAACAATAAATGACTTGAAATGATGTGATAAACCTACATGACAGTGCACGCTGACATGACAATATCATATAGATAAATGTGTTAGACTTGAAAAAATGTTACTAGTAAAAAAATAATTTTATAAAATTATATAAAATATAAAATTATTTTTTCTGCTGACGTATCATTCTGTTAAGTCATTTCAAGTTGTTTACTGTTAATTGACTAACATCCGTAGATAGACCATTTGACTTAAAATAAAACTTTAAGGGTTAAATTGCTTAAAAAATCAAAATGACTATTCAATTAAATATTATGAATTTTTTTAGCTTTTAAGCCTATTAATTACTTAATATCATGTTATTCGTACCTTCATAATTTCTAAAACATTCATGTTTGTTGATATCTGTTGATGGTTAATTGGACGACCAATTGTAGTTAGTGTGTTTAAGAAAGAAGAGAAAGGAACGATGAATTCATCGATCTTGTCTAACAGGTACAGAGTCAGGATTTGAGGTTGAAGACAAAATATAAATATTTAAAAGTGAGGGCAAATTTATAAATAACTAAAATTTAAAATAAAATTATATAGAAAGACAACAGAATATTTTTTTAAATGGGGCAATTGCCCCTCTCCACCCCCATTTAGTTTTGTCACTGTTTTCCGATCCTTTTTTTTTCATTTCTTAGAAGCATCAACTGTAACTTTTCGTCCAATCCAAAAAGGTGAACTACCTAAAACCACTATTATCCCGTATCGACCATCAACAATTTCGAAATGGGTAATGAATACAATTGGCAACTTTTGTTGCAGTTTCTTGATGATGACCAGAAGTGTCACTTGGAGATCAACTATACATTTGACATCCGTAAAGACTGGGCTTAGAGCTCTACATTCACTCAATGTTCTTATCCTATTTTTCATATGTTCACTGGAAAAGCTTATCCCCTTCACACATTTTCTTAACTGCTGCTTCTTTATGCAACCACATCGAGTGAGAAACATCTCGCTGGGAAAATATTTGCCAAGCATTTTTAGGAACATATTTGGTAATTCCGGTGATTTCTACATATTGTTCTTGTTCCACACTTGCCTTTGCATCAATGATTTTATACCTTTAACTTCTGTTGTGTTGGGTAAATCTGTTCTTTCTTATGATGAATACCTTTGGCATTGTTAATATAATAAGATTAATTGGTATACATCAATATATACCGATACATATCAGTATTGATCGAAATGGACTGAAACACATCAAAACAGTTGAAATACATCTAAATTTTGATCAAAATAAAATTTGAACTATTTTATACTAATTTAAGATCGATACGACTAATATGGACGATACAATACTATCCCGTAACTATACTTTTTTATAGCATTAACCACTTAGTCCAACATTGTCCTATAATCGACCTCGGAATTGAATCAATTTGATAAAAGATCATTAAGAAAGAATTGAAATTTATTTGTGAGTTTATTAAAAAGGCTTTGAGGAGAAGGAAAGAAAAGAGACTGACATTGTTATTAGGTGTTTTATGAGTATAACGGTTGTGTTTTAGCTCCGCGGTATTATTGTTATTGCAATATGCATAACAATGTACATAAAGAAATGAGATTAGTAATGTATTATCCTCTAATTTTAATAATTTTTATTTTACAGTCTAAGTTAACAAAATTTTCTTATAAAATAAAATATATATTTTAAAAAACCTAGACCTTGCATTTTATATGCATTGAACTTTAGATCAAATTAAGTTTACTTCTGGCCAAAAATAATATTACTTTACCCTTTGTTATTAACTTTATTTCTAACATGTCTTCTTTTTCTTGATGATGATGATGATGAACACATCTCTTAATAATGATAAGAATTAATTAAAAAATATATTACAAACTCTTAATCTGATTATGAAATTTCAAAATTTGAGGGGTGATATTGTAAAATAATTATAAGAATTAATTAAAAAGATTAGGGGCTGCTAAAGTTGCGAATTAGGGAGATTGGGCTGGTTTTAGATCAAGTTAATCTGGATCATTAATATAGGTTTTAATATTTTTTTGTCATTTAAGTTTGAATTATTTTGTATTTGGGTTTATTTTGTGTTTGTACTGTTTCTAGCCCATCATTTCAAACTTACTTAGTTTTGAATTCAAAGTCATTCGAGTTCATCGGTCAAGTTTTTGGATTAGGTCATATAAGCTTCATTTCATTTCAAATTATTTGTTAAAGTTATTTCGAGATTGAACTATTCTAAATTCTAATATTTTAATTTGAATCGTTTCGAATTCAAGATATTTTAAGGTTGAAAAAGCAAGGAGTACAACATTTCTTGGGGAGGAATGAGGTGGGTAGAGAAGGCAGGAAAGTAGAAGGAAATGGGGGATTGGGACTTATCATTGAATATTCCAATTGTCCCTAATTAGTTGAATTACAGTTGTCAATCCAAGGTTCTCCTGGCAGCAACTACAAAAAATGCGATGGCCAGAGTTGGTCGGACCACTCAAATCTCACCCAAGTCCTATTGTCTTCTTTTTTTATTATTATTGTTATTATTATTATACAATTTGCTAAGTAAATAAGGATAAATTATATATACAATTGTCAATAACCTGTAGAATAAGTGGTTAAAATAAAACAGTAAGTGCTTGTCGGACCACTCAAATCTCACCCGGATCCTATTGTCTTCTTTTTTTATTATTTTTTTATAATTTGCCAAGTAAATAAGGATACACTACGTATACAATTATCAACAACCTCTAGATCAAGTGGTTAAAAATTCTCAGTTAACACATCTCTTCCCTAAGTTGTGAGTTCTAGACCTAATAAGAAAAAATTTCCCCTTCCCCCCTCTCACTAGGTAAGAATTGTTAAAAAAACTATACATACTATTATTGAACTATTAATTAAATTATATGTCGTCAATAGGCTTCAAAAAATTACGTTTTAATCATTTTATTGTTAAAAAAACTATTTCAATCACTAGCTTGTTACATTTTAACAGGAGAATGACGTTGGCATTCAATATTTGGCATGATAACTCAACTCTCGAATTCAGATATATCTATCCACAACTTTTTTCTAAAAAGGAAAGCTCTTATTTCTCTTTCCTTTAGTCAAAAATCTTAGTTTTTCTTGAGTAGATAGCTGTTGTCGTCTCTGGCGGTTGGTCTCGCTCCCTCCCTTTTTTTTTTTGTTTTCGACTTTTTTATTTCTTTATATTTTTAGTGTTCTGGTACACCGGTTGCACTGTTTGATGGGAGTCTCTCTCCAACAACCACGACCCTGTTCTCAGGCCCTCTGAAGTGGGGTGGAAGCATAAATGCGGGTGAAGTGGAGGATTCCGCTTATTCCTGTCCATTTTTCTTCTTCCTTGCTCAAGTTCTCCGATGTTTTTGACACCGAATTTCTTTCTTGTAGGCCTTTGTTTCGAATTTATAGTGGAGGTTGTTTGTTTCCGCTGAAGGAATATCATCGACAAGAAATTTCGGCTTTTTTTCTCTGACCATTAGGCATCGACGATCCCTCGATCCAGCCGCGACGTTCAACTCTAAATTCCTCCACATGAGTCATCCTCGGTGTCACCCAAATCGACATGCAGTTGTAGAAGATGATGTTGGTTCCATTTGCTTTTCAGTTTCTGCTTGGCTTTGGAAGCTTCATGCCTTCCCCATTTGCTGATAAAGATACACGTCATCTTTTCTCACTTATTTCTTTGATCTCAACCAATAGAGCTGTGAAAATATGAAAAATGGACAATGACCAGAGACAACATTCAAAGCAGCCAAGTGTTATACACTTATTCATTTAAACAACCAAGATTTAGAATTATTACAAAGAGCCAAATACATAAATTTTCAATTATTTCCAGTATATAATTAGCCAAACAACTAAAAGACAAGTAGATCAGATATGCATGAAGTTCCCGCAGACATGTAAATTTAAAGGATTATTTATAGCAAACAAAACTGCCCTTGCTCGCAACAAATGAAATATACAGTGTAATATGATCCTCACAGGTACCATTTAGCAATATATTCAATGATCAAGCTCTAAATCCCTTTCTACCCATTAAAGGGAAAAGGATAAAGATATCTTTTGTGCTTAAGTTCTTGGGGTCCTGCTGCTTAAAATAGAAGTTCCGGTGATCAAGTGATTTATGATGATTGTTAGCATAAACTTCATCCCAAATTTTGTTAAAATCGGACCAACAGCTAGTCCATTTTTCTTGTTTCTGTTTCAACCGAGTTAAAATAACTAGCACGGAAAAACAGCATTTTTAACGGATATTAACGGGAGGGACTAAAATAAAAACGGATTAAACGTTGGGTGACGCCATAAAAATTTTAAGTTTGGTGACCAAAATGAACACACCTTAAAAGTTTGGTGACCACTGGTGTACTTTACCCATAATAATATACAGAGATATAGTTTAAGTACCACATTGGATATTTTCTCAAAGTATCTGTACTACATTAGACATCTTAAAAGTATCTGTACTACATTAGGTATTTTATTAAAGTATAAATATCACATTAAATATTTTGTTAAAGTACAAGTGCCACATTAAACATTTTGTCAAAGTACAAGTACTAATTGTAACATTATTCCTAAAAAACGATGCATCCACCATCAACAGTACAACTGTCTTGGTCAGACGGTAACAGGTTTGGAAACTAATTGGTTGAAAAGGATTAGGAAAACTACTTTCCATTGCAGAACAAAAATTCTGTTTTTTTATGTGTATTTATGTATGTTCTAAAACTAAAAAAAGTATATTCTACGTTTAATCTTAATCTTAAACTCTAAATCTTACAAACTCAATCATACACCTTAAACACTATACCATAATCATAAACTGTAATCCTACTCTTTAAATTTAATTTTTTAAGGTTAAAATAGACCATTAGGTGAAGGTAAATGAATGAATGAAATTAACAGTAAAAATTGTAAAGATTATTACTTAAAATATAAAATAATAATCTTAGTCATTTATTGCCATCATCTAACGGTCTAAAAAGATATAAAAGTATTTGAGTTTTACACAATGTAAATCGATATATAAAAGAGTATTTTTGCATTACGTTGCATTTTTCTCATTCCTTGTAAGAGTTGCCAAGTCGAGAATGCTTTATTTTTCCTTTAAGGAAGTAGTCATTAATCCTCCCCCCCCCCCCCTTCTTCAATCCGCACTAACGGAAAACAATACCCCATGTGTCATGTTTTTTCATTTTTAAAATTTGTTCGTAACTACACAGATAGAACCATCCCCAAACTCACTATTTGTTGGTTTGTATTATTATATCCTGGAAGGGGAAAAATCCATCTTTATACATTCTCTCTCAGCTTATTCAGTCAGCTACATTGGTACCCAAAGCAGTAAGCTTTCTCTCTGGATTCTCCCTGCTCAGGTTAGTTCCTGTTTTCTGCATTTTTCAGCTCTCATTGTAGTTTTTCCTTTCTGATAAAGTTCCATTCTTTAAGACTTCCAAGTTATATTGATCCATTAATCTTTCAAGTTAAATGAGTGTTGAGTTATATCTAGATCTTTTCTTGAAACTTCTGTTGATGTACATTGTGTGGCTGTGGTTACTTCTTCCCTCCATTTTTCTCCTTTTGGTTCTTGAAGAACTTGTTTTTTTTTTCTGGGAAACTTCTGATATGAAGTACCCAGCAGAAGTAAAGTTGAGTTCAAGCCATTTGTAAATTCAAGGAGTAATTCGATTGTTTTGATCTGGGACTGGTGATTGCTTGGGGCATTTGGTAAGCTGTAATTTGTTGAAGGAACTCAAGAACAAGAAAATGACCATATATATAAATTCAGTTTATGGTTCTCAATCTCCAGCTTTCAATGTCATCTGCAATTGCATTGTCTTAGATCCTGTTTTAAACTTTACAATATTTGATTTGTTGGATGAGCTAATCAAGATCTGGTTTTTTAGTTACTTTACATTCCTGCAGGAAATTGTAGATTTGGTTTCATTTATAATGCAAACGAGTTTCTACAGAGGATTGAACCCTGAGATTTATTGGGAATTGCTTGTTGGTTTTTGTTCATAGTGTATAATAGATTTATTGGGTTTTCCACCGTTTAGCTGCAATATAATTGTGAAAGATTTGATTCCTGTAGGAATTTGGAGAGTGGTCAACTACTAAAGTGAAACCAAATTTCTGGGAGGGGAAATGTTGTTTTCCAGGACTTTTATGATTAGTTGTTCTGTGTTGCTCTTATGCATGGTCAAGCTGCTAGTCCTCCGGCTCCTGCCACAATGAGCACCAGTCGGACACCAGCACCGGCACCCGCACTTCCTATGTTGCTACTTATCCGATTCCTTTTAGCTTCAAGCCACAATTCTTTTCCTAATCAAAGTATGCAACCTTAGATCAATTATCAAAGCTATAACACCAAACATTTTAAACCAAAACAGCAAATCACACGTGTACACACACAACAATTTATAACCAACTCAATTGCCAAACCATTCTTACTTACACATACTCACAAATATGTGTACAACATCAATCACAAGATTTATACAATATCAAGCTGTTTTTGCTTTTAAACTAGGCAATTATTTCCAGTATGCAGTACCTTCAAAGATTTGTTTCTACAGAACATAATGCTCATTGTATTTTAACTTTCTTTACACTGTTAAAAACTAGATTTGAATACGGTTCTAACGGTATAAGCCACATAATTTAATAAAATCTACAAAAATTATGAAAATTTTTAAAAGTCCCGAAACAGAGACTGCCCAGTGCAGAATCTGCTCCCAATTTTTCTGTCTTTCGTTCAAAAATTCACATTTTTTGATCCAAGACTCGAAACGAATCACTGTTTTCTTTAAATGAAACTAGACATACACATGATTCTTTACATATAAGATTCATCCTTTAATTTGACCTATATGATTTCCTGTGAATTTTCAAACTTGCTACCAGTGCATAACTTGTAAACAGATTTCACTAACTTAATCTTAAGTTCCCTTTTAAAGAAATTTTCCAGCTTTCATAAAACAATCCCTATGCAATATTGTCGACCTTTGATGAACCTTATAATTCCTTAGACTCGATTAAACAACTTGAAAACCTTAAATTCAGGATTGTTACCACAGTCACTCAAAACAGTGCATACATATACATTCACTTGTTCCAGTTTTACATGAATTTACACATGACTTCAATTCATTTTCCAAAACAATTAGCATAGTTTATTTCTTCAACTAATCCATATTTATTTAACTCAACCCATGTGATCACAAACTAAATTCAAACATGAATTACTCATTAACAAAGCATAGTTCAAAGATTCCATAAATCCATCAACTTAACAATTTAAGTATCATGCAAATCTCAAAACATAACATGTTAACATGCATGTCATTTGGGCTCATGAATTTGATAACATAAACTGCCTTTCATTCAATTCTAACTATCAAGTTAGCATATAGGGAAAATTATAACCTTACTTCATCAATCAAACATTGAATCGAGAGAAGGGAAGAGATTTTTTACCCCTTCCTTAAGCTAACCGATTTGTACCTAAGAAAATGGATCAACAATGGTGAAATTCTTGCTCAAAGTTCTTCACTTCTCTCCCTAGCAATCTGTTCTTCCTTTTTTTTGGGAAGAAGAAAATGATGAAGGCTCCTTAATTCCTTCAATGCCATGACTCTCTCCATCACACATGCAATTGCTAGATGGCAACAAGTTTTCAAACCCTCAAAATTCTTTATTCTTAGCCTGCAATCCTTTTTTAATCATAATGTGCATTTTGATCTCTTTTAAATAAGCTACACACTTTAATTCTTGTTTCAATATGGTTCCCAATCACAAAAGTAATATGTTAAATAACAATTTTCATATCAAATGGTTATGATCAATCTTTTAATATTTTTCTATAATAAAACTAGAGGCACTACAAGGTCAAATCAAATTACATTCGAAATGGTAACAAACTTCTAAACTGTATTTTGTGGGATATTACATTGAGTGCAACCAAATACAACAACGTGCATAGTATCTAGAAAAAATCATTTATCTAATGACATTTGCAGAAGCTCTAAGGACATCACTTGAAGGCAAGGAGGAATATATCTTCCATGGGCTAATTACCATGTATTGCTTGCCAATCTGTATATATTGTATAGGCCTCTGGTGTCATACTAGCCTGTGTTTGTTGTATGACCGACATCAGCTGTGAAAACTCAAATAGGGGTAGATCATTTATCTCAACATCTTCTATATTGTTGTTTTGGACAACAAAACGTGTCACAATTAGGCGACATTGGTACACTACCTTTAAGATATCAGCAGCGGTAAAGTAATTTGTGTAGTTGCCAATTTCTTGCAGGTTTTCGTGAAAGAGTTGAGGGATAGGTTGAATACTTGCTATTCCACGGTACAAGATTTGAAGCCTTGTATTATGATCCGAAAGAGGAACCAATATCTTTTTGCTGAAGCTTTGTATCAGATCTAAGTCTAAGGCCTCATGCCTTTTGGTAGCAGCCAAAAAGATTATGCGCGCAGACTCTATGCTATCCATCTCTATTAAGAGTTGTTGCTTTACTTCTTTCTTGAAGATGGCTCAGTCAACATTGTTGATGAATATTACTGCCGGTTGCAATTCTTTAGCCAGCTGAAAAAGAGCCGGAACAAATTCTTTGCCTAGATGTCACGGTGTTATGTTGAAAAATAGAATTTCTTGTTCACATGCTATTGCTCTCGCGATAGAGGTTTTGCCAGAGCCTGCAGGACCAAATAAAAGAATATTCCGGAAAAGTTTCGGCCTCTTTAACGGCCAAAGCAGATATTGATCAATCGAATTTCTTATTTCAGCTACGCCTCTAAGCCTGTTCCATGTGGAGTCAAGGATGAACTCATCATCTGGTTCTATGATAGGGGATATGACCTGGCTAATAAGGCAAGGTTTGAAATGTTGAAGACTGTCAGGAATAATGCTTTCTCCCCAAATCACTTTTTTGTATTTTCGTTTTTTCAACGCAGAGTCTAACAGGTTATCCATTTGCAACCATTTTTCCCCTTCAAAGTAAAAATCTCTAAGTGCTCTCACTTTCAATATACCCAAAGTTTGTTCGCTAAATTCGCAAGAGTCTTGCTCGATTGCGGGCTCGAGTTTGTGGATTCCTTCCTGAGTTCCTCTCCCTTATCTTTTTCCTGGGTTTTGGTCGATTCTTGGAGAAAGTTTTGAGGTTGATTGCAGTGGGGCTTTCTTGGTTCGCCAGTGGTGGTTCTTGCTTGTGGTCAAATGAGTTTTGTTTTCTTCTCGATCGTCTTGAGATTTTAGAAGTTTTCCCGTCTTTCTTCTAGGTTTTCGAATCTGGATTTTGAGCTTGATGTCACGAACTTAACTTCTCCAAACTATCCGTGCGGCGTTAGCACTCCCAAAATATGCTAACAAGTCTTTCTTCCCACAACGCGATGGCTAGCAAAACACAAAGTAGAGAAGGCAAAAGAGAACTTACAAGAAAAATGGACTTCTATTAAAGCTTTAAGGAAGAAAGCTTACAAGACTTGGAGAATGCTTTGATTTGCTTGGATTCTTGGATTGTTTACAAATGAAGGAGTGTGGTCTTATTTATAGGCTTCCACCTCCATAAGGGATTATTCTAGATTTCCCTAGATAAGTACAAGTCTAGTGGATTCTAGATTACTCCACAAGTATCTATATATCTCCTAGAACTTCCTAGAATGGTCTAGTCTTGGAGAAATCTCCATAACCTTCTAGAACATTCTATAATCTTCTATCATATTCTAGAACCTTCTAGCATATTCTCGATCCTTCTAGAATGTTCCAGAACCTTCTTAAATCTTCTAGAGTCTTCTATGGTTTTCTAGAACATTCTAAAGTGTTCTAGATTATTCTAAAGAGTTCCAAAGACTTTCGGACTTGTCCCGATCCTTCCACGACCTTCCAAGGTCTTCTAGGGTCTTCCAGACTTGTGTGGACTCGACTAGAACCTCCTAGAATGTTGTGGAAACGTTTAAGGATGAATGTAGGTCGTTCTATGCCATTTTAGATGCTTTCTTGGGGTATGCTTGGCCTTAAAACGCCCAAAGAACTTGATTTGGTCTCGATTAGCCTTGGTAAACATTGGCGGGGTGTGACATTCTCCCCTACCTAAGATCGTGATGCCCTCGTCGCGCCTTCGTTAAACTGTTGGGGTGTTGCCAATGTGCTTCATTCGACTCCCAGCTCGCTTCCTCTTGACCCTCGGCTTGACTACTTTGTTCTTTGCTGTCGCGCCGAGTCTTGACCTTGGCTTGGCTACTTTGGCACTTATAGTCGCACCATGGCTCTCCTTTGTCTCACCATCACCCTTGATGGCAGCAAGGTGATTTTTCTTGGGACATCCCCTTATCACATGGAGACCATTACAGAAGTAGCATTTCTTACTTGCCTTTGTTTCTGGCATGGGTTTAGCACGCTTAAAGGCTGTTGGGATCTTCTCTTCATAGCGCGTGGCAAGGGAGAGTGGGGTGGTCTATTGTCCCCCAAGAACATCCTTGGAAGGCTTTCCTTTTGACTCTCGTCTCATAGTGGTCTTTGAAGCCATGTTCTTTCTACGAACATGCTTGGTGAACTCCTTGGTAGCCTCTTCGGACACGGTCACTCCTGCTCTTGGTCTCCCTTGGCCTTGGCAGAACTCGGCATTGTCGAATTGGGCTGGGTAGCCTCGTTCTCTTCATGCTCATCCAACCCTTTGGATGGCTCGCCCTATTTAATGTCCTTTTGGAACTGAAGTGACGAGAGCACTTTAGTCTCTTGCTTGGTGGCCCTAGTTGTTGGTACCACACAAGCTTGGTTGTGATCCATGATGCACATAGTGTTCGCAAATGGCATTAGGATTGCTTTGACTCGATCGAGGGAATCGAGTCCCAGGACGAGCTAGAAATCATCCATTGGCACAATTGAAAAGTCCATATGTCCTGACCATGTCCCTACAATTGTCTTGACTCCTCGTGCAATACCATGGATGGGTTGAGCAGCAGAGTTAACTGCCTTGATGGATCCGCCTCCCCCCATTGCTCTACGGCCAAGCCTATTTGCTTCTTCAAGAGAAACAAAGTTATGGGACGCACCCGTATCGAGCATGGCCTTCGTGGCCTTTCCGTTGACAGTGACATCCACATAGAGCAACCCCTTGGCTTCGGTCTTTGGGGCGGATTGAATGACATTAAGCATTTGCATGGATCCCATGCGTACACCCTCGCCTTTACTGGAATCACTACCTTCTTGATGTTTGGCTAAGGGCGAATTGAGGGCTTGGCATTGTGGGCACTCTCGAACCCAATGATCACCGTCACAAATGAAGTACTTGTTGGACGGTGGTCTTCTTGTGCCTCGAGAGTCCTTGGCTTTGCCTTTATCCTTGCTTTTCCATGAGGACGAGTCCTTGTGCTTAGGCGAGTTGTCCTCTTGGTGGCCCTCCTTGCAATGGCTCTTATCTCCCCCACCTTTGGCTTGACTTCCCTTCTTATCCTTTGGCTTAGTGTTGGACTCCTTGTGACTAGAGTAGTCGATGAGACTCTCGGCCACAGCTATGGCATCGACAAGGTTTTGTACCCCCTGTCGCCTTAGCTCGGCTTTGGCCCATTGTTGGTGTCCATCCATAACATTGAAGAGCGAGTCCTTCTTGGATAGATCGAGTATCTCGAGCACCAAGTTGGTGAACTCTTTGACATAGTCACGAATGCTCCCCGATTGCTTTAGCCTTCGCAAGCAGGCTCTTGCTTCATCCTCGGCATTCTACGGGTAGAATTATCGTTTGAGCTCATTTTTAAAGTCATCGAAGGTAGCGACAATACACGTACTTTTCTCGATGTCTATGCGCCTTCTCCTCCACCAAAGCATGTCGGTGTCAGTGAGATAAAGCGTTACGGTTTGAATCTTGGAGCCTCCATGATACCGACCGCTGCAAGATATTGCTCTAGGCCATACAAGAAGTTATCAATTTCTTTAGCGTTGCGTACTCCTGCGAAGGTATTTGGCTTGGGCACCTCAACCTTCCTCGCCTCAAACGTGGTGCTAGGCCCCGTGGCCATGGCGCGCTTGCACAATGCAAGGTCGCCTTGTAATGCTTCTAGTTGGGCATGAGTATTGGCAAGCTCACGTTGGAAGGATTCACGCACCTTTGAGAGCTCCCCCATGAGTAGATCGCGGATCTCACTCATCTTCGCTCGCAAAGCTCATCTAGCTTGATCCTCATGGCCTTCACAGCCGTGTGGATCTCAGCATCCTCTGCCTCAAGGCCTTCGACCCGCTGGTGAAGGTCTTCCACTTGGGCACACATGCCCCCCACGTTTTCTTCAACGTGAGTAATACGTGACTCTAAGCTAGAGATTAAATCCTTGGACTTGGCCCGTGGCCTTGCCACACTAGGATCAACTGTCACCTCGTGCCCACGTTGCTCATACGTGATCTCCGTCTCGGACGAGCTAACCACTTGATCTTGTCGATTTTCGCCATGTCTCAAACTTGGCTCTGATACCAACTGTCACGGACTTAACTTTTCCAAACTATCCGTGCAGCGTTAGCACTCCCAAACTATGCTAACAAGCCTTTCTTCACACGACGCGATGGCTAGCAAAACAAAAAGTAGAGAAGGCAAGAGAGAACTTACAAGAGAAAATGACTTCTATTAAAGCTTTAAGGAAGAAAGCTTACAAGACTTGGAGAATGCTTTGATTTGCTTGGATTCTTGGATTGTTTACAAATGAAGGAGGGTGGTCCTATTTATAGGCTTCCACCTCCATAAGGGATTATTCTAGATTTCCCTAGATAAGTACAAGTCTAGTGGATTCTAGATTACTTTACAAGTATCTATATATCTCCTAGAACTTCCTAGAATGGTCTAGTCTTGGAGAAATTTCCATAACCTTCTAGAATATTCTATAATCTTCTATCATATTCTAGAACTTTATAGCATATTCTCGATCTTTCTAGAATGTTCCAAAACCTTCTTGAATCTTCTATGGTTTTCTAAAACATTCCAAAGTGTTCTAGATTATTCTAGAGAGTTCCAAAGACTTTCGGACTTGTCCCGATCCTTCCACGACCTTCCAAGGTCTTCTAAGGTCTTCCGAACTTGTGTGGACTCGAGTAGAACCTCCTGGAACCTCCTAGAATGTTGTGGAAACGTTTGAGGATGAATGTAGGTCGTTTTAGGTCATTCTAGATGCTTCCTTAGGGTATGTTTGGCCTTAAAACGCCCAAAGAACTTGATTTGGTCTCGGTTAGCCTTAGTAAACATTGGTGGGGTGTGACATTGATTGGGCTTTTGGAACGCTAATTTTGCTAAGTATAACACGTCATGGCCTTGGATGGTGGGTTAGGGCTTTGGAATGGAAAAAAAGGGAAGAATTAGGGATTGAGGGCTATTAGGAAATCAAGATAAACTGGAATAAGAATAAGTAGTGAATTTCATTCAATGAAAGAAAAGTGAAATCCTCAATACAAAGACTACAAATATAAAGGAGAGAACCTAGCTCAGTAACCGATAGCTAACTGATTATACAAAGGTGCCAGCTGGCAAAACTAATTAACTAAGCAAACTAACTCATTCTAGAACGTTGAAGTGTGATCTATATTCAACAAGGGCAAGTGATGACACAAAGAAAGTCAAAGGCGGAAGGGATTTGAGATCCAATGGTGACGTTTTGATTGAAGGGTTAATAAACGGAGGAGCCCAAATATTTTTTTTTGGAAATGGGAAATTCATTAAACCAAAAGCAGATTACAAAAAGGTCCTTAAGATCAGGCGGAGGCAGGGAAATCTAATTCAAAGGACACACCCCCTTTGACTTGTTTCCGCAACTCAATCCGCGATTTTGTTATAATCACGTTTCACATAATGGAAGAAAAAGAAAGGCAAAAGTGCTGTTAGGGAAATAATATCCTTTTCCACTGCAGCTGACTCCCACACGTTAAGCGATTTAGAGTTAAGACGAGAGATAACACCTTTGTTATCATATTTCAGGGTGACTTTGTACCAACCTTTGTTAACCGCAAACAAAGTGCCTTGGAGAACCACAATAGCCTCTGCGGCTGCAGCTGAACATGCGGGGAAAGAAAGCGTCGAACCCCCAACGAACAAACCTGAACTGTCACGGGCGACATAAGCAGCACCAGCAGCACAACTTGAACGATGGTCGAAAGTAGCATCACATTTGATTTTAAAACAACCAGCTGTCGGGGCTATCCACGAACTCGGGGGAGGAAGAGGGGGCAAAAAAAGAGCTGTCGATTCGGTGCAGCGAGGTGATGGTAAAAAAGGAGACAAATTCCTCAAATGCACCATTTGCCCAATTCCAAACATCAACAAGGGAATCGGAATATCTCGAGAAAACCAAAACATTTTGAGATTTCCAAATATGCCAACACAGAAAAGGGAGAAGATTGAGGCAATCCGAGAAAATTTTATCGTTGGGAGTAGACAATTTCTTCCACCATTTTCCAAACCTTGGAAAACCTCTACTTTCTGGCGCATAGCCAAAACTTGAAATTTTCCAATCGGCGAAAGCAAAAGGGTAAAAAAATAGGAGATGCTCTAGCCTTTCAGAACAATCTCCACATCTTGGGCACAAAGAACCATCACCAAAATAACCATGGAATTGATTAAACAAATTACCATAAGTGGGAATAATATTGTGGCAAGCTTTCTATATGAAAGATTTGATCTTAGGTAGGACCTGAAGGCTCCAAATTGACTTCCAAAACTCTTTATCTGATGATAAATCTTTACTAGAACAAGCGAGTTGGGGTGAAGGATTATTTGCAACAACAAGGTGGTAACCTGACTTGACCGAATAATTTCCATCTTTAGATACCGACCACACAAGATCATCCTTGATAAGGGTCTACCTACAAAAATGGAAGAGATAGCCCTAACTTCAGAGATAGAGAAAAAAGATGATAGCTTCTCACTATACCAACATCTATGAGTAGTATCAACAAGGTCGACCTCCCTAAAATCTGACAATGATCTGGCATCATAGAAAGAATGGAATGACTTGGAAGTGAAGGAATCCACTTATCCTCCCAAATAGAAATGTCAGAGCCATTCCCAACTCGCCAAATTGCATATTCATTGATAAGTTTGAGTCCTTCATGAATGCTCGACCAATCCCAAGAAGGATTCCAGCCCTTAGGAGCCAAAAAAATATTTTTGCTAGGAAAGTACACCCCTTTAAGGACATGATCCAAAAGAGAACGAGGATTCTTGAGTATCTTCCAAGATTTCTTAGCCACAAGAGCAAGATTGTAGGAACAAAGATCACGAAACCCCATTCCACCATAAATCTTGGATTTACATAGCTTGTCCCAACTTAGCCAATGCAAACCCTGATCTTTGTTTTGGGACCCATTCCGCCAGAACTTCCCTATAAGGGATGCAATCTCATCATAAAAGGTAGCTAAGAGACAAAAACATTGCATGATATACGTTGGAATGGCCGTAGCAACTACTTTGATCAGCACTTCCTTACCTGCTTGCGAGAGGAGATTAGCTTTCCATCCTTGAAGTTTTGCCCGAACCCTATCAAGGATGAACTTGAGGGCTTCTTTCTTCCCTCTTCCCCAAAGGGTGGGAAGACCCAAGTAATAACTACTCTCTTCCATAAAGTTAAATCCAAGGGACATCGCAATAGAATAAACCATGATTTGGCTCACATTTGGGGAACAAAAAAAAGAAGATTTTTTGCAATTCACCGCTTGGCCAGTTGCTTTTTGGGAAAAAACATTAGAATTCTGTTAACAGTATCACAATTTTTCTAGTTAGCTCTAGTGAATAAGACATAATCATCAATAAATAAAAGGTGGATGATAATTGGTCATCTACGACCAATTCTGAAACCATTGAGATCTTTCACTGATTAATTCCTTCTCGATAATCCAAGAAAAGATGTTGAAAACCAAGAGGAAAAGAAAAGGTGAGAGCGGACCACCTTTCCTTAAACCACGGCTTGAGATAAATGCTTCTTGTCGTTCACCATTCAAAACTAGAGAAAGGAGACAGATGAAACACAAGACATGTCTGCTTGTCCGTCAATTGCAGAAACTCGTACTATGCATAATATAGTGAAACACCTCCCAATCCACCTTATCATAGGCTTTTTCAAGGTCGATTTGAGGGTCATAATCCCTTTTGAGCCTTTCCTTTTTTCTTCATAGCATGAAAGGCCTCATGAGCTAAAATGATATTGTCGTAGATCAGTCGACCATTAACAAAAGCAGACTGGTAAGAAGGTATTATCTCTGGAAAAAACACTTTGAGATGAGAAGCTAAGATCTTTGTAATGATCTTGAGGGAGAAGTTGCATAGACTAATAGGCTTAAAATGATTAACTTCGAAAAGATTCTTTTTTTCGGAATGAGCACAATATTGCTCTTGTTTATGGTTTTATCCAATTCCTCGGTGCGGAAGAAATTCGACACCAAGGAGATAACCTTAAATTTGATAGTCTCCTAGAATGATTGGTAGACGATACCAAAGAAACCATCCGGTCCTAGAGATTTTAAGGCTCCCATATCGAAGACTGCCTTTTAATTTCCTCCTCCGTAACCTCTTTGCACAAAGAAGAGTTGATGTCTTTGGTGATGGACAGTGGGATTAAATCTCCAAGGCATTTCAAGTCAATCGAATCAGTCTTGGTGTATAGCTTTTGGAAATGGTTTTGTAAGAAGGAAAAAATCGATTGCTCATCCTTAATCCAATTACCCGATTCATCCTTAAGCTTGATAATAGCATTCTGTCTATGTCTTTGAATGGTAGTTGCATGAAAGAACTCGTTGCTCTTATCTTTCCTGCTTGATACAATTCACTTTAGACCATTGCTGCCGATGTCGTTCTTTGCTCTCCCAAAGCTTTTGAAGTTCAAGCTTAAGAGAGGTTATTTCCTCTTTAGACTGAGAAGTTAGAGGACGGGTTTTGTAGGGCTAAGAGCTGATTTTTGATTCCCTCTATGGTTTGTCGATTCTTGACATACTTAATTCTGCTCCACTTTCTCAATTTAACCCTAGTGATCTTCAATTTTATATCGAAAATGTTTTGATTGTGACAATGGATATTCTCAGCCCAAGATTCTTTAACATTAATAGAACATTCTTCCTCTAAAAGCCATCGGGATTCGAATTTAAAATCTTTCTTCCTCTTCTTTTTCAGACCTTCAAGGATCATGACAATCGGGTTATGATCCGATGCCACAATAGCCTCAAGAATACCAATGGCCGTAGGAAAAACAAGGATCCATTCATTTGAGACGAGAATTTTATCCAATTTTTTGACAATCGCATCATTATCACATCTCATGTTGGACCAAGTAAAATTTCCACCTTTAATAGGGAGTTCGAACAGAATGGAGGCATCCAAAAAGTCAAGGAACCCGTTAGCTTGGTTCTATTCATAGGGGCACCTCATTCTTTTTCATTCTAGTCAGACACAATGTTGAAATCCTCGATAATGAACTGGGTTTTCATTAAATTATTCCAAAGTTGATGGAGGCTTGCCCAGAACTGTTGTTTATCAACCTTATGTGGAGGACCATAGAGGAAAGTGCAGTGCCAGGGAACTTCCCTTTTAAGAGAAACCAAAGTGTCAATGAAGTTGATTGATTCCTTAATATAGTGATGGAGACTTCATTTGTCCACCACAAAGCTAAACCACCTACCAGATCTCGAGGATCCACATAGAAGCTACCGGAAAACTATTTTTTTTTGTTTTAAGTCTTTCAAGGTAGGATTGTTTTTTTTTTTTGGTCTCACTTAAAAAGAAAATACTGGGGTTAAATTTTATCAAATTCTTCAGAGCATGAGCCGTATCAGAATTTCCCAAACCCCGAGAATTCCAGGCGATAATAGATATGGTCCGAGCAAAAAAAGGAGACAGAGACCAGCAAAGCGAAACAACCGACCAGTAATGTCGGGATGACAAAAGTCGCAAAAAATCAAAACACGAGGGAGAAAAGCACAGAGAAACGAACCTTGAACCTTTCACAAGCCCAGAAACAACACGATTGAGATCGAGAATGAAGATCTAGAGGAAAAACCAACAAATCTGCTTGGAACAAAGGAAAAACCTTCAGAGACTTGCTTGAGAAAAATCTTGCAGAAAGAGGAGAAACCGAGGAGGAAAGAACGAGCAAGAGAAACAGCTCTGTGAAAACCACAATCACTGGTCTAAAAACACCAAGAGAAAACCAATTGCTCAGAGGGGAAACGATGGGCGAGGAACAAGACTTGAAAGAAGATCAAAATCTTGATCTTAAACTCCAGCAACAACGACCGCGATAGATCATGAAAAAATTGGGAAACTAGGGATTTTAGAGCAAAGTTCGGGTTTGCTATTATGTTTGAGGGGCCCATATATGTGAGAAAGGGAGGTTGGGCCTTGACATTGGAGCAGCCTAGACAAACATAATCGGGTGAGAGCCAGACTCATGCATATGCTAATGTCTAGAGTTTATCTATTATTAGAATGTTTATGCTACAACTGTATTACCGTTAATTGTTAGTACGAATAATGGACTTATATAAATTGAGAAAATTGTACAAAGAATACTATGGATCAATTTACAGCAATAAAAATTTCTCTGTTCTTATCTCTATAATCTCTTTTCTTCTTCTTCAATCCTTTCTACTCTTCCTTTTTCATTCTTAAACATAATAATTGGTATCTTAGAGCTATTCTTGACCCACACACACAAAACAAAAACTGGGGGAATCAAAGAAAAGGTAAGAAATGGTTGAAACTAAACAAACGGCACAAACCACAACTCAATTGAATGAAAGCGTGGTTCCTACTTGGTGGAATAACAAAGAAAAGCTGGAGGAAAGATTGGCCACCTTGGAAGCAAGCACCAAGAATACTTCCAAAGGATCCTGCATCTACTGTCTAAGGAAAAGGTAAGAAATGGTTGAAACTAAACAAACGGCACAAACCACAACTCAATTGAATGAAAGCGTGGTTCCTACTTGGTGGAATAACAAAGAAAAGCTGGAGGAAAGATTGGCCACCTTGGAAGCAAGCACCAAGAATACTTCCAAAGGATCCTGCATCTACTGTCTAAGGGAGCATATGAACTTGAGCCAATGACCCCAAACAATGAGCTCCAGAGAAAGATCAACACTCAGCCAAGGAAGGACAAGAAACAAACATTACATGTAACTGCGATTAAGGGCCATGAAAAATACTCTTTTAATCTAGAAGAGCAAGGAATCTTCGCCTCTAAACATGTGCCTCTTGTTGTTAACCTGAAAATGAAAGGAAAAATGATCAATACAGCTTCACTTCCTCTTCCTAAAATAGAAGAAAATGTAGTTAAAAAGGGAGAAACTTCTTGGCCTAAAGAGTCTGATATGGGAGGTCGAGATGTTAATATTGGACAAAATGCCTTCTTTCCTAGGCCTAAGATCGAACTATAAATTTTTGAGGGTGGGAACCCTAGAGGCTGGATTAAAAGGTGTCAAAAATATTTTACCATTTTTGCTATACCTGAAGATCAGAAGTTGGAAATATCATCTATGTATTTGGCAGGGAAGGCATAAACGTGGTTCGATGGGTACATAATGCAAAAAAATAGAACAAGTTGGCATAATTTTGTGATAAGGAGTACACTGATGTCATAAAGGAATTCAAAGAATTATTTTAGAAGTCTACAGTGGAGGATTACCATGACATATTCGAGGAGTTGAAACCCTTCATGTTGCAACACAACCTTCACTTGGGGGAGGATTATTTTATATCCAACTTTATCAGTGGATTAAAAGATGAACTGAAGCACAGAGTAAAGGTGCATGAGCCTCGAAATTTGGTCGATGCTTATAGGAAGGACAAACTTTATGAGCTATCCTTGGAGATCAAGGGCAAGAAACATAAAACTCCTTACAAGACTATTTTATGGAAATCAAGGCCTCAATCAAAAGCCATATTCCACTCCAGCAATTCCAGCTCAAAAAGGAGGAACACCTTCAGTAAATGCAAAACAGGGCTTGACAGAATATAGAAGGGAAAACAACTTGTGTTTTAATTGTGGGGAAAAATTTGGTCCAGGTCACCAATGCAAGTTGAAATAGTTTAATATGAAGTTGGAGGAGGATTAGTTGAACATGGATGTAGACAAGGAATATGAAGAAGGAAACAAGGATGAGGTACAAGATGAAAGGGCAGATCAAGAGGACGGGGAACTGAAAATGTAACATCCCTTTTCCATATTTATTACCAAATACGAGTCAATGATGTTACTAACCAATTTTAAACCCTACTATTTCTTTTCCCTTAGAAAACGGGTGTAACCTGCACTACTTTACTTAAAAAAAATTATAATTTTTTTATAGATATCAAAAATTCATTCTGAAATTTTCTAATTAAACTAGATTCATTAAGCTTTCTATCCATATAAATTATTAGCCCAAACTCATTACACAAAAATTCAAATAAATTCCTAAATTCACGTCACAGTCCCAAAATACTGAAATTCTGCTATCATGTTTTCTGACCTTTCATCGAATAAAAATTCATATATTTTTACATACAACATGAAATTAATCACCGTAAATTTTTTAAGAAACTAGACTAAAATTTATAGTTCATACATATATGATTCACCTTCTAATTCAATTTGTGGAATTTATGCTGATTTTTCAAACTCACTGCTTTTGCACACACATTTGGACAGATTTTTAATCTTTCTATCTTAAGACCCAAATTTAATAAAACTTAGTCCATCATCATTTATAGATATAATAGAACGTACTAGGTTCATTATCTATATTATCACAACTATTAAGCAACCATATTTGGCAATAAGTTATTACAACCCCATTGATTATACATGCCATCTAGTACATTTTCAAAAGAAAGGATGGATGTCATTACATTACTATGAGTATGGAGATATACCTCCCAAAATATGAAAGTGATGCTCGGCTACTCTTCCCTCGAAGCTCCTTTGAATCCTACGCATGAAAGTCATCATACGCTAAGCATATACTTAGTGAGATAATAACATTTAATTCAAATGCAATTTCACATAGGTATCAATATAAATAAATAACAATGCATATGATCACCTACCAATTTATGCATATTAGCATATATGACACGATATATGTATAATAACATATTACATGGTAATAACCTTGATTCTTACCAATACCGTTGCCATATTCATCATCGAGCTTTCAAGCCTTTTTATCCTGTTTTTCAATTCATTTAGCCCAAGTATTGAATTAAGGAAATTTTTGTACGCGAGTCATCCCCCCTATACTTACTTGAGTATAGTATATTATGTGCACTTTACTGGAAGTGCTTAGCACCGAAGCGCTTTTGTATACTTACCAGAGTATACAATTATTAATTATTTTGCACTTTACCTGAAGTGCTTATAATAAATTGCACTCTACCGGGAGTGCTAAAATGTTTATATAGCTGTTTATGACTCTATGGATATCCAACTATACTTTAATTTCCTAACTCATACTTTGGGCTTTATGTCAATCATAATCTCATACATAGAAACATATATTTACATATTAAACAATTCGTACGCAAAATAATATTCCATGAATAAGTAATGATCCATGCATGAAACTTTCAATTCTTGACATATTTTTAACATGTCAATTATATGATGAATGACATAAAGATCATGTTATACATGCATTGCACTCACCTTGACACTTTCAAAAGTAAACTTTATACTAGCCTCACTAAGCTCAGTTACACTTTCTATCTTCTTTCTTCACTCGTTTGATCTCGAACTTGCTTGTTATTTTTATGTACATTAAATACATGACACAAGCAACCTTAAGTACATGTCCAACCTTTACTAATACATGTACATACCAATATGGAAAATTTAATATTTTCAGCCAAGCACTTCTTTGCTACCACAATACTTCCCATACTTTAATCTCATTTCAAATTACACACTACAACCAATAATTTGATAATTTCCCTTTAAACCCTAAATTCTCTCTCTTAGGGTTTATAAACTAAAATTTGGAAACTTCCACATTTCATCTCCATTTTCAAAAATATTAACACCAAAATGATCATTGTATCATAGCAAACAACATACCCATGCTTCTTGAATATTTTCCAATTTTCACTTATTTCACCCAATTTACACAATTCACAAATTGGTCCTAAAATGATGTTTTCTTCAATCCAACAACATAAATCAACTTAGAAAACATCATTCTAATCAAATCCATCATCAAAATAATTTTTACAAAATTTCCCCTAATATTCTTCATTTTGCTAAAATGGTCCCTATAGGTTTTCCAAGAAGTTTTCATCTTTTCAAGCATCTAAACAACACTACAACACCATTTCCAACTTGATTAAGCCTTAAAACATGAAATCTTAACATGCTCTTCAACCACCCTAATCATCAAACTCAACTTAGAGATATGGAAACTAAGCAAAACTTATGTCAAAAGATGGAGAATTCAAGGGAGATCAATTTCTTGTTTCATGTCTCTAGCCAAAAATCAAACAAATAAAGTCAAAAATTGAATTGAAAATTTCTTACCTAGTCCCCTTGAGGTTTCGGCAGCCTTGGAGAAAGATGAACACAATTCCAACTTTTTTTTCTTTCTTTGATTAATGCCAAATGTCTTTAAATTTGACTATATAATAATAAAAATCTCTAAAATAGTTAAATGACTATTTTACCCTTTAATTATAACTAATCACCATTCAACACCTATACTTTATCTTCTTCCATAATTAATTTTCATTAAAAAGTATAGATGAAATGTCAAAATGCCATTAATGAAATAATTTATTTTCAAAAATGCCATTTCATCACCTATACATAATACCGAATAGAATCGAATTTAGACTGATTTAAAAATGATTCGAACTTCGATGCTATGCTCTTTAAGTTTTTTTAAGACTTTAACTGTAATTTCCCAATAATAGAAACATCAGATCAAACCATAGTTTTTATATTCAATCCACACCCTTAGATGACCTATCTATTTATGGAATAAAAATAATTATTGGGAAAATTACCATGTTGGTCCTTGAATTTTTCTCAAATTTTCACTTTTGTCACCAAACTTTAAAACTTTACGTTTTAGTCACTAAACTAAAACCACTAGCTTTTGATTCTTTGCATTTTGGTCACTAATCAAATAATGGGATATTACAATTCTCTCCCCCTAAAAAAATTTGTCCTCGAATTTTTAGAAAGTACCTGGATTAGACAAATGCGGATACTGTTCTTTCATCCGTTCTTCAGTTTCCCAAGTGGCTTCTTCCACTTTGTGATTTTTCCAGAGAACCTTAACCAACAAAATCGATTTGTTTCTCAATTTCTTTGCCCCATGAGCTAGAATTTTTATTCGTTCTTCTTCAAATGTCAAGTCAGGTTGCATCTCAACTTCCGCAGGTGAAATGACATGGGAAGGATCCGATCTATATTTGCGAAGCATAGATACATGAAAAAAATCATGAATCTTGCTCATTTCTGGTGGTAAAGCCAATTGATACGCCACCGGTCCAACTCTTTTCAAGATTTCATACGGACCAATGAATCTGAGACTAACCTTCATTTTTCTTCCAAACCTCAATATTTTCTTCCATGGTGAAACTTTTAAGAATACCTTATCTCCCACTTGGTACTCAATGTCTTTTCTTTTTAAATCTGAATAAGCCTTTTGTCTATCAGAAGCTTCCCTTAGATTATCTCGAATTATCTTTACTTTTTCTTCAACTTCTTGAATCAAATTAGGCCCAATAATCTTGTGATTTTCCAACTCAAACCAATTTAAAGGTGTCCGGCATTTTCTTCTATATAAAGCTTCAAACAGTGCCATTTTAATGCTTGATTGATAACTGTTGTTATACGCAAATTCGGTCAATGGTAAGTACTTTTCCCACGAACCTGCAAACTCAATGACACACGCTCTAAGCATATCTTCCAAAATCTGAATCGTCCTCTCTGATTGTCCATCAGTTTGCGGGTGGAAGGCAGTACTAAAATGCAATCGAGTACCCAATGCTTCCTGTAGTGCTTTCCAGAATCTAGAAGTAAATCTGGGATCTCTGTGAGACATAATGGAAACAAGAACTCCATGTAGTCGAACAATCTCCCGAATATATAACTCTGCATATTTACTCAAAGAGAAATCGGTTCTGACTGGCAAGAAATGTGTTGATTTGGTTAATCGATCCACGATCACCCAGATTGAGTCTTTCTTACTTGGTGTCAATGGTAACCCGGTTACAAAATCCATAGTCACTTTCTGTCATTTCTATTCCGGAATAACAATTGGTTGAAGTAATCCTGATGGCACTTGATGTTTTGCTTTAACTTGTTGACAAGTTAAGCATTTAGAAACGAATTCCGTTATCGCTCTTTTCATTCCTGGCCACTAAAAACGGCTCTTCAAATCCTGATACATTTTATTTCCTCCCAGGTGTATCGTTAAAGGACTATAATGTGCTTCTGTAAGGATTTCCTTTTTCAATTCCTCATCTTCAGGAATATAAGCACGTCCTTTATAATATAAACATCCATTGGACTTTACCTCGAAGTCTAAAGATTCTCCCATTTCAATTTCCTTTTTCTTTTCTAAACAATTTTCATCTTTTTCCCGTGATTCTTTTATTTTGTCTATCAAAGTAGACCTGATGTTCAGCTCAGCAAGTAAAGCACCATCATACAATATTGATAATTGAGCATTTGATATCCGTAGAGCTGGGAACATCTTTCGGCTAAGTGCATTTGCCACCACATTAGCCCTTCCCGGGTGATAATCAATGATTGCATCGTAATCTTTAATTAGCTCGATCCACCGTCTTTGTCTTAAATTCAGCTTCTTCTGCGTTAAAATATATTTTAGACTTTTATGGTTTGTGTATATATAACATTTTTCTCCATATAATTAGTGGCGCCAAATTTTTAGAGCAAAAACAACAGCAGCTAACTCCAGATCATGACTAGGATAATTCCTCTCATGAGTTTTAAGTTGCCTAGAAGCATAAGTACACAACTTTCCCGTCTTGCATAAGTACACAACCCAAACCATTATGTGATGCATCACTATACACCACAAAATTCTTACTCGATTCAGGTTGAACTAACACCGGAGCTTCTGTCAAGACTTTCTTCAATCTTCCAAAACTTTCTTAACGTTCTTTAGTCCATATAAAAGGTACATTCTTTCTGAGCAGTTTGGTAATAGGTGCATCAATCATCGAGAAATCTTTCACGAACCGGTGATAATATCCTGCCAATCCAAGAAAACTTCTAACCTCTGCAATATTTTCAGGAGGTTTCCACTCCATGATAGCTTGAATTTTCTGTAGATCAACCCGAATTCCTTCAGCCGATACTATATGTCCGAGAAATGTCACCTCAGAAAGCCAAAACTCACATTTAGATAGTTTAGCATATAACTTCTTCTCCCTCAAGATCTGAAGAACTATTATGAGATGAACATCATGATCCTCCTTGGTTTTAGAATAAACCAGGATATCATCTATGAATACCATTACAAATTGGTCCAGGTATGGCTGAAAAATTCGGTTCATCAAATCCATAAATGCTGTTGGGGCATTAGATAATCCAAACGACATTACCATGAACTCGTAATGTCCATATCGAGTCCTAAAGCCGTATTTGGAATATCTTGAATTGGTGATAACCCGATCAAAGATCAATATTAGAGAACACTGTTGCCCCTTTTAATTGATCAAAAAGATCATCAATTCTTGGTAATGGATATTTATTCTTTATAGTCACTTTATTAAGTTGACGATAATCGATACACAATCTCATCAATCCATCTTTCTTCTTTACAAACAATACGGCAAATCCTCTTGACCTTAGCACTCTGGCCTATTGGATTGGTTGCTACTACCTCACTCGTAATTAGTTCTACTGGAATGTTTCTTTCTAGTATGATTCTAGAACTAATATATGAATGAGTGGAACTAGGATCAACTAATGCAAAAATAGGTCTATTAAAGAGTTCAATCATATCTGATATCACATCAGGATCATCTTTACTCTATGTGGTCTTGATGTTATATACACGAGCATGATCTTTGACTTTTAGATTCGATGCAACTTCCGATGCACCTTGATGCGAATTCCACCCTCGGCTCCCTTTATTTCTCTGAGAAGCAGCCGCCGATTGATTCTCTTGTAATTCTGGACATGCTCGTTTGAAATGACCCGGCTTCCCACATTGATAGCATACTGTCTCCGGCGCATACCAACATCGACTAGGATGTCTTCTTCCACAAGTCTTGCATTCAAGTCTATTCCTAAGACCATCACCTTTACTTCCACTAGTTTTATTGTGAACTTGTTTGGATTTACCCGTAGAAGAATTCTTCTTTACGGACGACATCAACCCAACTGATCCTTGCTGCTGAAATCCTTTACCCCTTTTGACCAGGGTAAAACACTAGGGCCTCTAGGTCGCTTAGTTGACTGTGCTTTCTTCTCAGCAGCTTCTTCTTGTTCCACCCTTTCCATTCCCTTAGCTCGGTTAACTGCAACTTGAAATCCATACAAATCGAGAGCAACCAAGACTTTCTTATACTCCGGATCTAGGCCTTCCACAAATTTATTAACTCTGTGCTTCTCAGTCGGAAGGAGCTCTGTAGCAAATCGGCTAAGCTTATCAAACTCACATACTCATATATCGATCTGCCTGCTTGCTTTAGATTCATAAACTGGGTCATCATATCTTCGATGAAAACATCACCAATGTACTTGTTCTGGAACTCTTTTAAAAAGAATTCCCAAGTAACTCGTTCACGAAAAATCTGAGCAGTAATGGTGGTCCACCAAATTCGAGCAGGTCCCATCAAAAGTGATGTTACACCTTCAAGTTTTCCTTGATCATCACACCGGATAGAATTCAACATAATTTTAAGATTATTTAGCCAATAGTCCGCAGACATCGGATGAACATCAGAATCGCCTTGAAATTCTGATGCCTTCAACTTCCTCAACTCACTTGGCACCGATACTGGTTTCGGTCTATTTAAGATATCATCTAATACCTGTATGAACAATCCACTATCTTGAACCGGTATATCTTACTGTCTTTGTGCAGGTGCCTGACCTTGGTATTGCTCTTGAGGTACATTCTGATTTACCTCGTTACTTCCACTCTGTACAGGAACTTACTGTTCAAACGCATGTCTATAACCCTGATGGTCCGACATCTGAACAAAACACATTTTCAACTAGTTTCTTAATATAGAGTAGCATTACTAAATATAGAGCATCAGAGTATCTGCACATAATCATTAGTAATTATGACATCCTCGTGGCATGTATACAATTCCCACTCATTTTTAAATTCAATTTCTATCCAGAATCGACTAAACATGAGTCTCTGATACCAATTAATGTAACATCCTTTTCCCGTATTTATTACCAAATACGAGTCAGTGATGTTACTAACCAATTTTAAACCATACTATTTCTTTTCCCTTAGAAAACGGGTAACCTGCACTACTTTGCTTAAAAAAATTATAAATTTTTTATAGACATCGAAAATTCATTCTGAAATTTTCTAATTAAACTAGATTCATTAAGTTTTCTATCCATATAAATTATTAGCCCAAACTCATTACACAAAAATTCAAATAAATTCTTAAATTCACGTCACAGTCCCAAAATACTGAAATTCTGCTGTCATGTTTCCTGAACTTTCATCGAATAAAAATTCATATCTTTTTACATACAACTCAAAATTAATCACCGTGTAAGAAATAGACAAAATTTCTAGTTCATACATATATGATTCACCTTCTAATTCAATTTGTGGAATTTATGCTGATTTTTCAAACTCACTGCTTTTGCACACACATTTGGACAGATTTTTAATCTTTCTATCTTAAGACCCAAATTTAATAAAACTTAGTCCATCATCATTTATAGATATAATAGAACGTACTAGGTTCATTATCTATATTATCACAACTATTAAGCAACCATATTTGGCAATAAGTTATTACAACCCCATTGATTATACATGCCATCTAGTACATTTTCAAAAGAAAGGATGGATGTCATTACATTACTATGAGTATGGAGATATACCTCCCAAAATATGAAAGTGATGCTCGGCTACTCTTCCCTCGAAGCTCCTTTGAATCCTACGCATGAAAGTCATCATACGCTAAGCATATACTTAGTGAGATAATAACATTTAATTCAAATGCAATTTCACATAGGTATCAATATAAATAAATAACAATGCATATGATCACCTACCAATTTATGCATATTAGCATATATGACACGATATATGTATAATAACATATTACATGGTAATAACCTTGATTCTTACCAATACCGCTGCCATATTCACCATCGAGTTTTCAAGCCTTTTTATCTTATTTTTCAATTCATTTAGCCCAAGTATTGAATTAAGGAAATTTTTGTACGCGAGTCATCCCCCCTATACTTACTTGAGTATAGTATATTATGTGCACTTTACTGGAAGTGCTTAGCACCGAAGCGCTTTTGTATACTTACCGGAGTATACAATTATTAATTATTTTGCACTTTACCTGAAGTGCTTATAATAAATTGCACTCTACCGGGAGTGTTAAAATGTTTATACAGCTATTTATGACTCTATGGATATCCAACTATACTTTTAATTTCCTATCTCATACTTTGGGCGTTTGTGGGGGTGCTAATCCTTCCCTACACATAACCGACTCTCGAACCCTAATTTTAAAGAAATAAATCTTTGGTTATTTTTATGGTGTCCGGTCTACCAAAGTGACCGGTGGCGACTCCAAATTAATTTTCGAGGATAAATAAAGGAAAATTTGATTTAATACTAAAAACCCTAATTTCAAGATTAAATGAATTAAAATGAACAAAAAACCCTAATTTCAAAAAGAATCAATTGTCAGGCTAATTTTCACACTTCGGTTTTAAAAATGGTCGCGACACATGCCAAGGAAGGAACACGAAGTCTACAATCACATGGTTGGCCCTAATGGGATGCCTCCGCACTTCTTGAGAGAAAACCTCCAAGAGCTTAAAGAATATTTTGACATTCGACTTACATTTGTTTCTACGATTGCAGTGAAGTTACCCCACATATTAATGATTTCTCCTACAAAAAATGAGATACCCTTATTTTGTGCCAAGAAAGGCACACGATGACAACAAATACAAAGATGTCCCTAAAGGGATAACTCTGCACGTTTAATATAAAAACTACGAATGGCATGGTTCAACGCAGACTATTGTTAACTCTTCAAAAGTACTATTTTCCCTATATATATTGCTATGTTTTTGCTTGCCTTTGAGTATAGATTCATGCATTTAGTTAGTAGAATCATGCATTTGCATAAGGAGTTAAGGAACATTTTCTTTGCCAAAGTAAAGGTATATTTCCTTGTTGTGGTAGGTTAGGAGCAGGATTGGCAGCATAGGTTTGGCAGAGCAGAGCAGGAAGAGCAGAATGCCAAGCTTGGTTGTCAAAAGAAGAATGCTAAGCTTGGTTGGCAAAAGCAAAATGCGAAGCTTAGTTGGAAAAAGAAGAATGTCAAGCTCGTTGGCAAAAGATCGAAGGTCGATGACGCAAGCCCTAGCCAAAATCATATCAACTCGGATTCAAAGAGGAGATAAAAATATAACGTTCTTATCCTATCGCACAACCAGATTTTAAATTCAAACCCAATCTAGGGTTTCCACGCATACCTATTTAAAGCCTGATGATGAGCCAAAGAGATGTATAAAGAAGAGGCTAAACCGTGGTGAAGAGGGCGACTTGTGGTTCGACCAGACTAAACCGAGAGCTTTGGAGCCATTGAAGGGCTGCATCGACGAATCTCCTTCATTGCCCATTTCTTTTTCGGTTTAATTCTCTTTAATATGGTGTTTGTTGAGAATGATTTGATGTTAATGGTTCCCCCAAACATAAACTAATTTCTTTAAGTTGGTTGAGGATGTTTTTGAGATGAAACACTCAGTTATTTTCAGTTTTTAATAATTGAATGCCTTGGCATTATTTTCTATCCGGCTAGCACTGCATTTCCTTAAATTCTTTGTCATACGACAGTTGGCATTGTATGCTTATTGTACCTTAATATCTTAACAGACTTAAGGGGTAACGATCAGTTGCCAAGTACTAAGGAAATAAACTTCGAAAGAAGATGTTCAAGTAGATGAGCTTACTTTTGAAGTGAATCTACCCCTTAGGAGTACAGATTGACACTTAATCAAGTTAATTAATGAAAAGCTTCACTATAAACATATAAGGGTTTTATCGTGGTTAACTTAGGGTATTTCCATCGACAGAGGTAATACTACTCTTGAAATCTGCTCGGCAATAAATCCAAGGCAGGACGTTATTAATCTCTGGCATAGCTAGTGTGAAATCCAAGCATTGCCAACGCTCTTCACCATTTGAATACACTTGTTTGCCAAACTGCATGAACTTTTACTTTATTTTTCCTTAGTTATTTTTCTTAATCTTAAATCCAACTTTAATATCAAAATCATTTGTTTCAAATTACAAGTATCAATCGTGGCAATTAATTCATGGACAATCCCTGTGGAGACGATACTCAACTCACTACTGTGTTACTTGCTGACCATGTATACTTGCTCGTGAAAGACGTATTATTGGCATTATTTACTTGCATATTTACACTGAATACATAATCTTTTGTCATGTAATATTCTGTCAAAAAAGACTACAAATAGAAAAATGACATATGGGAACTACTCATCAAAGCTATGATTTCACTAATATGGGGTAAAATTCACAAAGCCCTGTACTATTTTACATGAGCAGAGTAAATCAAGATTCTAAGAAACTCTCTAGATCAGCAACAAACAGGTCCACAGCTTCAACTTTCAACTGATCATCCATCGCAAAGGAGTTTTAAATTGAAACATTCGGAAGGCCATCTGCGTCGGACTCTGTACAATTCTTTGTTTCATAAGTCGGGGGATCCATTGTGACGCCCCCAGCCCGATCTCCCCCACCCATGTGGGATTTTTCATGGCCTTCTGCCTCTTTCAGGGGAGCCTCCGAGACAACAGTAGTAGGACTAGAAAGCTCGCCATCATCATATTTCTCCATACGAACGTAAAAACAATAACCCCATACGAGCTATCTCCCAGGCTTCCCTAGAGGGATTGTAGAGATCGAAGACCACATCTCCCTTTGCAACCTCCCAGCAGCAACAGAGATCCAGATCGGTTAATTCCAAGGAGCCAACAGCGACCTGGATAAAGCACACCAAGCTGAGCTCACACCTATTAGCGTAGTCAGAAATCTCTTCAAACTTTCCTCTGCAGCTAACCTAACGGTCCTCTCACATTTCAGAGCCTCCGCCAAGTTCTTCTTCTCCTCTCGATTCAGAGCTACTTCTTTCTCATTCTTTCTCAAATCAGCGGTCATATTCAAAGTCACCTCCCTCTACGACCCAACTTCAGCCTCAACAGTCGTCCGTCCCTGGCGATCATTAGTGGCCTCCAACTCCGACCTTCTCTAAAGATCTTGAGCCTCCGTTAAATGTCGCCTCAAGGCATCAATCTCTTAGGCTATATAAGCAACATTATTGTTGGCTTTAGTCAGTTTTTCTTCTTTGGCCACCAAAACTACTCGCTGACCATTACAAGCCACCTCAGCCTCTACAAAGGCTAAGTGAGCCTCCTCCCCTATCATGCGGAGGGAATTTTGCAGCCTACCCTTAACCAAAATAAAGATCCCTCAAAGGCAAGGCGAAGAAGGCACAACCACCTCCGTCGTTGGTGACCTTGTAACAAGCATGAAAAAAGTTGGTATTCCCCCAAATAAGCAAGATAACTCGGCTAAATATGCATACTTACGATCAACCAAAATTGAAGGGCTTATAGCCTCCCCCATCCAACTTCTTGAACAGCCGCAGTAATAGGTACCCCCGAAACACCTACCCCAACTTTTAGAGCCACAGGCGCAACCACGGAAGCAACCCCGGTGCTCTTTCCAACTGTAATGGTCCCAAAAGTGTTACTCTTCCTAGGAGTAGCCCACATCTGTAGAGCCTCTACAAATGGTAGTTTCCTTTTGCCTATCGCCAAGGAAAGCAGTCGCGGCACAAAGCCTTTTTGAAGGGGCAAATTCTCTAACTGGAACCTCTACACTAATTCCCCAAATTCTCCCGAGGCCATATGTGCCTGAAAAAAGAAATAAAACACACTTAGAAGGACCACCAACATGCACAACAACGAAAATAAGTCACGAATAGCTCCCATTACCCCTTGTGGCTGATGCAGAAGCACTACCCCGTGGATGTTGCATCACCATCTGAAACATTTGGAGCATTGCCCCCACTGCCAGAAACTTCTGCATGCTCCTCTATTGTTTGATCATCAATCTGATCCCTTGAATCTGCCAGCTCAATCATTGAAGTTGATATTTTTCTTTCCTTCACTCGATCAGAAGAAGTGTCAGAGCGCCACGACCTACGGCGATAACATCCATAGGTAACCAGCCAATTACTTTCTTCCTCTTTCGTCCCAATGAGTACTTGAGCCACGTCCTCCAAACTACCATAAGGCCAGGCTATTTCATATGACATTATCTCTGGAGTAGGCCTAAACCCCTCTAACAGATGAAAAGCCCTGTAGCTATTAAGACTCTGCTCACCAAGGCCAACCCTAAACACCTACCGCAGAGTGATATCCCTCTCAACATCAAGCCATTTTCCTTTTTCATGATGGTAAATTGACTCAGCTCATCCTTGTCCAGCTCTAGCATAAATCTCCGTGCAGACTATTTGGGCACTCTCCACTTCGAAGGAAAACCAAAACCCCCAGGCAGCTTCCGCTCCACCCTTATACACTTTGAGTGGTCCAGACCAAGATTCTTGGAGCCACTCCACCCCACCCCACAATGGCTTCCTCCATGTTACACTCTTTGATACGCCTCATAATAAACCTCACCAAGCCTGATGAGGATTTCGAAACCATTGGACTAAGGGTAAAGAGGCTTCCCAACACCGCCATGGATGGCCAACACTTCTTCTTCGTGCACCTCAGTAGGTAACCGATGATGATCCACCATGACACACTGGTCAACTATCCCAGAGCAATGTCGGACTGTCTCATAATGAAGTAGCAAATGGAATCCGACCTCCAGCAAATAGAGAGGCAAATAGAACTATGCCGGCGAGCCGCCTGTCCCGTCGTTGTGATCACTCGGGTGAAATCTCCCCTTCGGAATGCTAAAGGAAAACTCAAAATCGGATCAGCGCAGGCCGCGGCACTCCAACAACTTTGCCACCTCGTTCCTCCCCGCCTTGGACTCCACCCCGACGACATCTATGGCATGATCCGCCTCGGCTTTCTTCACTGCAGCCTTCTCACTTTTAGACATTTACAACCAACATCGAACGAATAGAGAAGTTGAAAGAAAAAGAAAGTCACAAGGAAACTCATATATGAAGCAAGAGAAAACAAAAACAGAACCGACAACTTAATCGTTTTTCGTGATTTATAGCGCAACAAAAAAGCCATCACCAAAAGCCAGAATTCATGCTCAAAACCCTAAACCACTCACAAGATGCCACAAATACAATATTTGAAGCCCAAACCGTCACGCCAATTCTTAAGAAGCACTTCCGCTCCAAAGAAAAACTGAAACGTCAAATAAGGTCTCAGTGACACTTCTTCAACTAATGGAGAGACTGGTGTTGTACCTCCACCCAAACACCTTTCAGAAATAGACCGCCACCACCGTCTGCGTACTACGCTCCCGCATCACGGAGCCCGAAGTTACTCCTCCGGACACTTTTGCACCTCCGGACCCATCAGCTCCGGAGACCACTGCACTAAGACAAGATAACCATCACGTTAGACTGAGCTTGCAACCTAACAATCGAACTACCATCTACCAGACAATCAATAGTCATCACTAGGCCTGACACGGTTTCATCAAACATCACTCTGTCTATAGCGACAAGGGGATATAAATACCCCTAATATCGGAGACAAATGGGACGACCCTTCTACATCGATCACTTTCTCTTTCCTCTCTCGTATGCCTCTGCTCACCCTTTCTACACCATCTGCGGCTCTTGGCCCCAAGTCTACTAAGGGTGAACTGCCCGATTCTACAATCAACCACCGTCCACTGTGGTGAACCACCAAGCCTCGTCTCTAAACTTTCTTTTGACTATCGTCTCCATCTCTTTGTCTGATGTCGCCTAAAATCGACATCAACGGGTATATTACAATTACTTCATTAGTGCCCGAGACCATACACATAATGAATATTATCACATTTAATAACGACGAACATCCGGAGAGAGCTGAAACCGAAGAAACAACATATGCTTCCAAGTTTAAGAATGTGTAATTTTGCTTTTGTTTATATGCAGATTGCAGAGAGGATAACAGAGGAAATGCAACTGATATTTGAAATATTTTGGTTAGTGTAATAAAGGTGCAAAGGAGATGCTTGTACTCATAAAGTACTCGAATTTGGTACGGTAAAAAAACTAAGCTCTGCTCAGTTATAGGCAAGCTCGAGTTATCGAACAAATCAAAATTTTGAAAGGCAGGAATTATTGGAGCCAGCGCTGGAAAAATGCATGGCTACATGTAATAAAACTTCTTTGGCAAGCACGGTCACATGTAAATTAAAAATGCATACTTCCATGTTTTCTACGTGCCACTTAATGCAGAAAGAAGAAAAAAAAAAAGGAATAATTTGCATGCGTTCATGGATTTGTATATATATAGTTGACATTACTATATATAAAAAAACATGGAATGATATACTTATAACAGCTTAATTAAGATAAGATCGTAAGAAAGTCATGAAAAATGAAAATGGAGAAAGAATAGTATATTGATGTTAGAAAAATGGGTGTAGTAATAATTCAAATATTATAAAATATTTTAAGAAAGTTAGACACTATAACAATAGTATTTTTTAGTGACAATTTTATTCTGACTTTGAGTTATTTTGTCATAAATGCTAAGTTTTTTGTGACAAAATATTTCTATAACACTATTGTTATAAGTAATTGTGACATATAGATATTTGGTCACTGATATAACAATAGTTGTGCCAATTACATTTCTTTTCACAGTTAAATTGTCGCTACAATGAATATTTGCGGTATATTTTGTTTGTAAATAAAATTCAATCATTGATAAAGTATACATATTAGCACCAACTTGTATTTTGAGGGGAAATACAATAATAGTGACAACATATAAAGTTATCACTATTATTTCAAATTGTTATGTCAAAAAATTAGGGCAAACTATTCAAATGATCACTCTATTACAGGGTTAGTCTTGATTTGACCATCATATTTTCAATTGTGGCAATTAAACATAACTATTTAAGCGGTATCAATCAAGTCACCTGTCATTAAAACCTAAACGAGTGGGTGACGTGGAAGTTAGCAAAAATTCGTTTAATTACACATTTGGTCCTCACTATTTACACATTCTATCAATTTAGTCCTAATTTTAATTTAATAAGATAAATTATCCAATTAGATGATGACACGTGTCACCACCTTATTGGTGGACTTTAGTTATTTATATTTTATTTAATAATTTTATTTTTTTCCTTAAATCAAGTGTTGATATGTCTCACTTGATTGGAGGAAGAAAATAAAAGCAAGCAGCTTCTTACTTCATGAGAGATTCAAACCAAGGGAAGCATGGTGACAGTTCTATGTGTATAAAACTAGGCCAAGTGTATTTTTGTGACATACGGTGCAAAATTTAATATATATGTTAATTTATTGTTCATGCCAAGAAAAAAAAAATACATATAGATTAAGGAAAATCAAACATGACACACACTTGGGATGTATAAAAACATCTAAACCACCAAAATAAATCTAATAATTGAATTAAAATTGACACACCTGTATTTTTAAACTAAATTTAATATGTTTTTTCATTTCACAATTATTTTTTTTCTAATTTCACATATATAATCATCGAATTATTTTTCTAAATTAATTAATAATTTTATTTTTATTAATTTTAATTAAATTATTATATATGTAAAATTGTTTTAAGAAAATCAAAATTTTAAAATTATATTAAAAATTTATTTATCAAATCTAAACTCGCGAACATAATTTAAATGAATTGGTATAACTTTAAATTTTTAATTTTTTAATATAATTTTATATATATAGTAATTTAATTAAAATTTTTAATAAATATTTAAATTATTAATTAAGTTAAAAAATAATTTAATGATTATATATGTGGAATTATAAAAATAAATGCGGGAAAAAATATATTAAATTTGGTTTAAAAATAAAAAATCTTAAAACCATTTTTATTTTAAATCATGCATTAACAATAATTTAAAATATATATATAATTTTTTCAATTTCAATTTAATTATTATATTTATTTCAGTGGTTTAGATTTTTTTATGCATCCTAAATGTGTCATGTTCGAGTCTCCTTAATCTATATTTATTTTCTTTTTCCAAGCATGAACAACAAATTAACATAAATATTAAATTTTGTACCATATATCTAAAAAATGCACTTTGTCTAGTGGTAGACACACACCACTCTCACCAGGCTTGCCCTGGTTTAAATCTCGCTAGAGGCAAGAAGCTGCTTGCTTTTATTTTTTTCCTTCAATCAGAAAATTATTAAATCGAATATAAATAACTAAATTCTCCTAATAAGGTGGTGACAGTGTCACCACATATTTGGATGATTAATTTATTGTATTAAATTAAAATTAGGATCAAATTAATAGAATTTGTAAATAGTGAGGATCAAATGTGCAATTAAATAAAATTTTGCTAACTGACATGTCATCCCTGTTAGGTTTTAACGGCAAGTGACTCGATTGATACCACTTAAATAGTTATGTGGTCTTATTGCCACAATTAAAAATGTGATGGTTAAATTAAGACTAACCCAATAGATGAATGGTCATTTAAATAGTTTACCCAAAAATAATAATTCTCACCCAAAATTTTCTCTTTCTGTCGCAATCTTTTTGTCACCATTATACATTTTAAATTAAAGTCGAATTGATTTTGTCACAATAATAAATTATTTTTGTGAGTTGTGACTATTAAAACCGCTACATATATAAATTACATGGATTATAAATTAGTTTATCATTTATTATAATGGCTATAAATAATTTTAAAATTTGATATTTTAAACTAATTGCAATTTTTATTATCAACATATCATTATAAGCATAACATAATTTTGAATGTAATAGAAGAAGTAAATAAATGTAGATAATGCGAATAAATAAATAGTTAAATTCAAGTGTTTTTGTTGTTGTCTTCTTGGTTTCGAGGATTTTGCCCTAACTAATCCAGATGGACCTGCGTCGCATACTTAGTTTTAGTGGGTGGGTCTCCCATGAGGATTTTCTACATACACAAAGCCTCAAACTCGAGATCTACTTAAACGATATTAAGTTACTTACCACTTGCATCAACTCCGTTACTAAATTCAAATGTCTTTAAAATTAAATTAAACTAATCAGTTGAACCAAAATTAAGTAGTCTAAATAGTGATGTATAACATATATAGAATGACAACAATGAATTGACAAAATCTAAGAAAATCTTTAAAAACTTGCTATTCAACTAATTTAAACTGACCACAACAAATAAAATTTTTATTGACCATTTAATTGTGACAAAAAAGAATTTCATCGTACATATCAAGTCATCACTATTATCAATCATAAATGTTATGATAAAACGATACAATTGTGGTACTCATGGATACCTTCCAAAACCAAGCCAACAACTCAGAAAAAGGCATTACGATTTTCGTGCCGAAGGACAGTGCATGCAAGTCCCTTAAGAAACGATGGAAATTGTCTGCTTCTAATCATGTTTTCTTTGGTATCCCACTTTAAAACAGTGGGTTTAGAGTTTAAAATTATGGCTTATGGTTAAAGTTTAGGGAATTAAGAGTAAAATGTATTTTTAGGGTGTAGTGTTTAGGATATAAAAATTAGGATTAAGGTTTAGAATTTAATTTTTAAGTATATTTTTAGTGTGGGCATAAAAATAACATGGTTAAGGGCAGAAGATTTTTATTCTTTAAGAAAGCCCTTTTTATCCAATCTTAGTGATGACCAACTTAAATCACTCGTCTTATTCCATGCCATGCCCAAATTCTACTCCCTTGCAGACTTCAATGACCTCGGTTCCAAAGGCCCTATCAGTACACTTGCTGGTGGCCAATACACTTTGAATTTCACAGACGATTCTGACACCGTGCACCTCGATTCTGGAAGGAGCAAAACAAAAGTTAGCAGCGCCGTACACTCAACTGACCCTGTTGCAATATATCAAGTTGATAAGGTACTTCTTCCAGAGGCGATCTTCGACACGGACATACCTCTAATGCCTGCTCCTGTCCCGGCCCCTAATATTAGTCCCTCTGCAGATGCTCCATCGGCAGACTCCAAGGGAACTGCTTCTCCATCCAGGTCTTCACATTCAACTTCATCATCCCATAGGATTATGAATTTCGACATATAGATTCAGCTGGTTTGCGCACTCTTAGGCGGATGGCTATTAGTTATATAGGTAAGTGGTTGTAAAAGTTAGTTAGTTATGTTAGCTAAGCTGGAACGGTTAGGATATTGTTAGCACTGTTCTTGAAGGCTAAGCATACTCAATTCATGTATATAAACCTCTCGGTTTCATTCTTGGGATATTACAAGATTTATCAATAAAACTAACGAGAGTACCGTCTCTCTTCTCCAATCACATCGAATGTTATCATGGCTCCTGTTCCTCTAAGTTAGAGACTTCATTGAGGTTAATTTATGTTCAGAGGAGGAAGCATATCTGGTTTCTCGATTTACTTTGATTTTAAAAACCATTTTTTCATTTATATGTCATTGAGATTATGTGTTAAGAATGTGAGTTCTTGTGTTACAGTTACTGTTTCAGTTAAAATGGTTGTATTATCATCTCTTGTAAGAACACTGAATAAACTTGCAGATTTTGAAGTTAAGTTGGTGCATCAAGATTTGCTTTTGCTGGTGCTAATTCTAGCACAATACAATTTATTTAGCATGTCCCTTAACGCAACATCATTGTAAAATAGTTGTCAATAAGTATAATTTTCAAAATAATTAAACGAGACCTGCATAGACCAATTGTTTTGTTGGTTAACTGGAATGTATATTGACCGCAGCATACTGGTTTTCTAATATAAGATTTTCTCAAGGTCTGAACTTCTTTAGCCATCCTATTTTGGTTAATTTTTTTATTCCTGTATCCCCATCCGGTACTTGGATTGATTCTCAAATTATTAAGGTAATGTGTTTGCATTTCATATCTGTAAAACTTGACTGTGGTATTCCTATGCTGAGATGATGACTGATGATGTCGAAACTTGTTGTGAAGACAGATGCTTTCGACTTTTGGTTAACAGTCTTGGAATTCCTACGCATGTCAACAATCTTTTTGAACATGTTAGAAATGGGTAATATGCTCTGTGTCTTCCAAGTGTTTTACTCTCCCACCATCATCTGCTTCAGTTTTCACCCTTCTTTTTTGCCTGCAGATGTGTTATGCTAGAGCTTTTAGACAAAATTTCTCCTGGATCAGTAAACTGGAAGCAAGCTAATAAGCCTCCTATATATAAAGATGCCATTTAAAAAAGGTTGAGAATTGCAATCAAGTTATAAATATTGGGAACGATTTAAGCTTTTCACTTGTGAATGTAGCTGGCAATGATGTTGTGCAAGGAAACAAGAACCTTATACTAGGAAAGATCTTCAGCTTACATTTTCTGATTGTTAATGGTGTTCAAGAAACTTATGCTATGTTCTGTAAAACGCTCGTTTTCTTGTTTCTCCTCAGTTGCAGAATTTTTATGGCAACTCATGAGGTTCTCTATGCTCCAACACATTGCAGAGGAAGACAAGAAGTTGAATGCAACCTATATAATAAGTTTTGCATGGAAACCTTGGATGCTCCATTATCTTGTTATCCGAGGATTTCATGGAGGATCATTAATCCCTTGTCCTAACCAGTTTTGAGTTTAAATCAACATTATGTTTCTTTACTCTAAGGCACTTTGTAATAAGCTGAACCTCTCTGATTATTTATGTTCCAAGCGGATAAATCAGACATCAGTTTGTATTTTTTGTTAGTTCATCCTAATTTAAGTTCTCTGTCTGGTTTGCATTACTGTATAAAAAAAAACTCTTTTTATATATAAAATAGTATAAAAACACACAGATCTGTTTGTACTAGGAATTTCACACTGATACAAAAGGGGTGCTTATTTTTCTATCAAATATAATATAGAGGTACAAAGATATTGCTTAAAATTTATCTGTTCATCTCAAGCAAAGACGAGGGATGAAAGAAAAACAGAGCTTTAAGTAACATAATCATGGCCATCGGCAGCAGAAGGAAGAGATTTTTCTTGTTCCGCAACAACCATAAGCATCTCTAGGCGCTTATCAAAACGTAGAGCGCTTTCATCCCTCTCGTCAAGCTCAGCACCTTCAGCTTCAAGCCATTTTTCGCGAAGATCATCGAGAAGATTGGCTTGGTCTGTATTAATCACAGCTCCTGGGGCACTTGGAACTGTAGTCCGGAGTGATGAATCTCCAGATGGTGGTGGCAGTGTCAAAAGCATTGCTCGAAACTCACATGTGTCCGCAAATGTCTCAAAGTTACAAGCAATGGTATCTAGACAATGCTCCCGTATCTTCAGAACACCATACCTGCACATGTGAATTAAAATTATGAAATAAAAAGCTTTTATATCCATAACTGCTAGTTCAAGGCTGACATTCACACTAATTGGTCTATAGATAGGTACAAAAGTTCCGACCAAAAAGAAAAGAAAACACTTTAAACCAGTTTTCAACTCAGTACCAAATCTTTTGATTCAATTGTAATGTTAAGGAAGACGTATCACTTCTATGAGATAATATCAGAATCCAAACGGCCTACATACACACCAGAAAGCAATTGCTGAAACAAGTAAAAGCTGCATGTTAAGAGTCTACAACTCCCAAAGCTCCATTTAACAAGCAAATAAATCCCTTGATTACCGTACTTTCATTCTAAAAGCACACAAGTACAAAATCCATTCCTAGACCAGAAACGATTCTAATTTAATGATAATTAGCCGTTTAAATAATGTTTAATGAAATAAGGCGTCGATCACATACTTCAGATTTCAGAAGAAAATAACAGGTAGATAAACCATACATGTCAGATAGTATCAGCCAATGGCACAATTCAGCTGGTGAGACCATCTCTAGATGTGGCAACAGTACATCAGCTACAGCACGCTTCAAAGGAAATAACAGATAGCGAGAAGCGGCATCAAATATTTCTTCCGCCTGATTAATTGGAAAAGTTAAAAGTTAAATTTTTACTGATGTATATGAACCATTTTCCTAAGACAATGCAAAATACCTGATCTGGATCTATATCTGTCAAACCATCAGTGTACCTGAAGCAGTTAGGGAGCTATTATAAGTTCCTTGTAGTTATGACAGAGTATGAAGAACAACATTATACATTACCTAAACCGCACTTGACATGCCTCAAAGAATATCAGATAATAAACCTCTTGTCTCTTTACCGTTATGATCTATGATGCAAGACAGCTTAGAGATCTCCGCAGTCCACACTAGTAGATATTAGAGGTGCTAATTGAGTTGAGCAGCTCGAGCTCAACTCGGTTAACACTCAACTCGTATTGACTCGACTCAAACTCGAGCTCTGCTTGATAAGTTCGCGAGCAGCTTGTTAATTTATTTTATAATTTTTTTATGATCTTTGGTGGCTACCTTAAAAAATTATGTTCCGAGAAATTTGAAAGATAGTTGAAAACTTAATAAAAGTGCAGTGGCTTACCAAGTAATTCACACATAAAATCTTTGGGTTCAAATTTCCAAAACTTTCTGTATTTATCAAGCTTAACAAGCGACGAGTCAAACAATTTTCGAGTCGAGTCGAGTCGAGTCGAGCACTACTCAACTCGCGATCAACTCGCTCGATAAGCACCCCTAGTAGATATAATGTTCAAACCATATAACCAAATTATAAATGGTTTATATCATTTCAGAAAAAGAAAACACTAGGTTTGAGTTACAGTACTGACTACTGAAATAGAAAGTAAAAAGTTAGAGGGGAGGAAAATACTTACATATACTCGATCATTTTCTCAAATGCCTCGGCACTCAAATCATGCTCTTCAAGACATGGAGGGGTATCACTAGGTAATGCATCTTTCCCTTCATGAAATTCTTTCATTCGAGACAATCTTGTTTTAAAATATTCTGATCTTGATGCTAAAACAACTTGATGACAACGGAAAACCCTTTTGTCAACTCTTACACAAATATCTGCAAGATCATATAGAGTGTCACTTAACTGCAGAGCACCAACACGAAGCAGTAAACCGTCAACACCAATGTCTAGGCCGTTTTCCTTGGATGACTTTGCCAGAGAAATTTGAAGGATCCGATGCAAGGCAGCAGGAAGCCGATCTTCCTCAGGAAGGTACAAGCCCTGTAAAATAAACCGTTTTTGAGAGTTGTCCACGTCTCTCAATGCTTTGTATTCAGCATATCTTTGGTGAATCAGTTCTTTCTCTAGAATCCTTTGTAACGATTCACATTTGCATACTTTACAAATTCTCACAAGATCTTCCATATCATCTACAGAAACCTCTAGTCTGTCAGAATAAAAGAAGTGGATGAGACTATAGAGAGCAGGATAAGACAGCTTTTCTCTTGAAAATCGCACTTCATTGCGATCTTTCCAGTCTGTTTCAAACTTTCTCCTAAAAAATGGAGAGCGGGAACTTAAAATCACTCTATGAGCTTCAATGGGTCTGCCTTGCACAAAAAACACAACATCTGGTGGGAAAATATAGGAACTTGATACACCATTCGATGCAAAACCTGATTCAATATTCAATGTTGTGTCAGACGCATACATGCATACTTTTCTCGGAAGAATAATACTTGCAACTAGAATGAGCTGATATTTTGGGACCCGATAAATTAACAAAGCAACATCTACAAAATTGCAGTTGACTTAAGATTTCATCAAAGATTGAAATGCAAATATAGAAGAAGCAAAAGTGCTCTTCAGAGCTAGCTTTCACATTTACTTCATTATGAAAATAGATTGCCTCTGATGGATAAATATAAAGAATTTTTAAGCCATTCAAGCTAGATTCTCATTTTAGAAGAAGGGGAGGGGGGTCTAAAAGCTCCATTCTGCTATAGATTTAAAGATTTTACTCAAAACTGCTACCCATGAGCTATGAGATGCCACCAGGCCCTAACAATTCCTTGGTTTATATTTTGGATAAGTATCCCCAAGCCTTTAGTAGTCAATTATCCTCAAAGTGGATCACAAACACCATAAACTTACAACCATTCTCGAATCTTAGCATCAGAGGTTAAAAGAAAATCATGGTGTTACTGTTGGAAACACAAGATACTGTTTCTTCAATTTAAATAGTTATGCTAATTTAATTAGGAAAAGTGAAGAGAAGATGAGTGAGATGAAGAAATTACTCGGCCAAATCAAGAAAAAAAAAATGAGAAACTTTAAGTCCACAATTTGAAATTTTTAAATAATTAAAAAATGAGAAACAGCAATAGCTATTCAATTCCCCATAATTGTGTGAATTCATTGGCACATTTCTTAGTTTTTAATTTATATAATGGAAAGAAGTTATTTTTCATTCTATAAATCACTTCTAATTATCAAGCCTTTCCCTTTCTTTTCTCCTCTATAAATCCAAAACACTTAATTTTGAACTTCACATTGGTTTTGTTACCGTGATTCACCAATGCATCAAACTCCACTAAACTAACAACATTCATCAAGCAATTCCAAATTGAAAAGCAGCAATACAACTAAAATCAGTCAAGCCACATTTCACCGCTAAATTGAGTAGCATATCAGCTTGATCCTAATAAACCCAAACAAAGAATTTAAGTAAAAAGTAAACTGACCTGAAACCTGGAAATGTAACCCACTCTCAGTAGCCTGGTCGAGAAAACCCCGATTAGCCTCGCAGCTCAAGAAAGTATCTCTAAGGGCACCCTGCAAGGGGCCAAGATGCGGCGGACGAGCCTCAAAAGCCTTGAGAAGTTTCCTAACCTTCAAGTTCAAAGCAGCATAGTGACACCTATCCCCGTCGAAGGTATGCTCGGAGCAGATAGCCCCATTCTCCAGTAACATACGGGCAGCATCCAAGTGGCCAGCTAAGCAAGCATAGTACAAGGCAACGGAGTCCCATTTATCCCGGGCGTTAACGTTGACGCCGGACTCGAGTATGTAACGGAGACGGTCGACGTCACCGGCCCGGGAGGCCTCGAAGATGTCTCCGTTGGGAACCTTTTTGAGTGGGACCGAAGCGTTGAAGTCGGAGGCGTCAAGGTCTATGTCGTCGAGCTCCGAGGAATCAAGAGAAGCCGCTGAGGGCATTTGAGAAACGGTAATGGTTATGGTTGCGGGGAGAGAATTTTTCTGTGTGTTTCGGCCTTGGGTCGAGGCCTCGCGGGAAGGGGTCTTATTGCTGGTGGAGGGAGATGTGTATTTTGGGCCTATTGGATTTGGATTTCTTGCAACCTGGAAATTTGTCCTAACTATGTCCGAACTGTTTCTTTTTCACGTGTCAAAATTAATACCAGTCGTTAAAAGAGAAGTAATAATACCTTTTGATGTTCTTATAATAATTTGGGTTAATTGCACCGGACATTTTAAACTATGGATCTAGTTTAAGGTGTAAGGTTTAAAATTTAAGAGATGTGGTTAAAATTTAAGGTTTAAAGTTATAATTTAAGATTTATAACTCTAAATCTCTAATTATATTCTCATAACCCTAACCTTAATCTCTAAACCTTAAATTATAACCGTAAAATTAATTTTTTAACCATGAATCCTACCTTCTAAACTCATAAATTCTACCCCTAAAATAGATATCTAAAGCCTAAAACTAATATGTCTGTTAAAAAAAATTCAATTTAGGCTTTAAGGTTAAAATCTATAGCATTACCAAGTTGGATTCGATGTGTTAAGGAAATAGACAATATCATTAGTAAATGCGTATTTTAAATATGATTCGTGTTAGATTCAAGCTAATATTTAATGCACTTGCTGATAATTAGGTTGTTAGAAAAATTTAATCGATGACAGATTGATACTTTGAAGAATTAATTAAAATATTTTAAATTTTAAAATCAATTTAGAATATAGCATTATGGATCATGATTTTGGAGACGTACGGTATTATTGGTATTAATTATTTTACACAATATTACCCACTTAAATAGTTATTAATTTAAAAAAAACAGCTGAAAATGTTTTTTTCTCTTTACATTTAACTTTTCTTAGAAAAATAAGATTTAAACTAATTCTAGTTTTATTCTTCAAATTTGGATTTGAGTCATGAATTTGGATTTTAGATAGGACTACAAAGATTACTTTATAAGTATTTTATCATTTTTTTTGTTTAACTATTGGTATCTTATTCATTGGCCGATTAATTTGGACCGAGTTTTACAGATGCTTAATATGGGGATAATCTTCTCAACTCAGTTTTCTCCATTCACAACACTAGAATTCGAACACTGGCCTTACTCAAAAAATCTAGTACATTATTCCGTTAAATCAACTGGTTAGTAGTATTTATCAATTTTGCATTCCCAATAACTCGAACCCAAGACACTTACAGTATTTTGTCTTTCCCCCCTCGTTTGATCAAACAGGCTAAGGTTAACATTTTTAAAGGTAAATTACAAATTCTATCACTCAATTTTACCCACTCCTATTTTAGTCACTAAAATTTAATTTTTTATCGCTCTGTCGTTAGTTATGACGTGACTATTAAATTAATTTTTATTTTAAAATACACGTGAAAAAAACATAAAAATTAGAATGGAAAAAAAATCGAAACGACTTTTTTTTGCTTTCTCCATTAATAATAGTTGAAGGGATTTAGTTTTCTTTTCGATTGGGTGATTTGGGGTTGGAAAAAAACTGACGGCGATTGGCGAAGGCAGGGTGTTGAGTTTATGGTTAATAAAAGATATACGATGATCTTATTTTGGGTATTTTGATTGATATATTGAGATTGTGTACTTTGCCATCACCCAACTAATACATTTTAAATTGAAATTTTGGTGCACATATATTATAAATTAAATTTGTCAGTGAGGGGGGTATTTTTATATTAAGGTGATTAGATAACAGGCATTCATATAATTTAAATAAATTTGCAAAATATCAGAGGCCCTGATAAATTTGCAAAGCAATTTCAGCAGTGTAGAATGTGTGGATTCAAAATTTACATTTTATCAAAACTAAACATCCTATATATATATATATATATATATATTGGGGGCGGGGGCGGGGCAAAGAGGCATTAATTTCATATTCTTCAACATTAGAGAAACAGATCCATGGTATGATGTTCCATGTACAAACTCGACCTTACCACAGCAGCCATTGTTACCTGTCATCCTCTCTCAGAGAGTTTAATCTTCTCAATCTCTCGTCGAGCTCCTTCATTACTTCCGGTTCCTGCTTTTTCCTTTGCTTCGATATAGTGTTTGTTGTCATAAAACCGACCTTATCGAATGCCACCTGCAGAGATATCAGGGGAAACATTTCATAGTTTGTTGTAGTGGAACAATGGTTTAGATACGTACACCAAGTCCATAGGCAAAAACAGGGCTAATGAAGGCAAGTAGCTGCTACTTAGGTTATCTGGACCCTTCATTCTTCTAATGTATCCATGTTAAACACATATTCGGACATATACAAAAAGCTTAGAAAGAATTTAGCATACCAATGTCCAGAGTCTGGATAACATAGGTCGCCACATGAAAAGGTAAAACAGATTGAAATGATCTCATATCCAGTTTATATCGAGAACTAGGTCCACTATTCTTAATTCATTTTTTTCTAAGAAGACGAGGAAAGAGGCACAAGAAGTGATTTGAGAGAAGAAAAACAGAACCAATGATGTTTTGTATTACCGTCAATAGTTCATCAGGATCGAAAAGGTGATGCGTTGTTCTTTGTAATATACCAATAACATCGCCAACCTGATGTGTTAGAAGCAAATTTTCTTCCTTCATCTGCAGAAGGTGATCGAAACTTAAATAAGCTCCCATGGTATTGATTTGACAACTGGGCAATTTCTAAGAATATTGAAGAAAATTTTCAACTTGAGTAGGAATGTGAAGAGCCAAATGGCAACGAAATTGGCACCTTAAATATAGCCAAAGCTGCATGAAAAAGAACCTTGGCTCCCTCATAGAAAAGGACATCCCACACTCGCAGAGTTGTCTGGACAAATGGCCCAATAAAGAGAAAAATAAGAGTAAAAAATAACCTCCAACAAAATCGGTATCATCGGAAAATTTCAAACCTCTGAAGGCAAGCTTTTAGAAAAAAGGCACAGAAACCACTCTGTAGCAACAAGGGAGATATCAAACTCCAACGCTTCTAAATGAGCAGCAATCCTGCATTTATATTTCTCCCACTTTTAACAAGACAAACCCCAGCTTTAAAATAAAGCACAAACAGGGTTAATTTACCAAAAATAAATGCATCAATTGATTAACTAATTAATTAAACAGTTTGGTCTCCTAATACCTTGGGCACTTCTTAGCAAGCAAATCTTTAAAAACCCTTTGCTCAACATGGCATCCGGATAAATTAGTTGTATAGCAGTCGTTAACAAGAACATTTTCAAGGAGGACAGCAAGCATCCAAAATGCATCTTCCTCTGTTTTCATAACAAGCAATAACAATGCCGCAACATAATTTAAGCCCTACACCAAGGACAATTTGTGTTAGTATAAAATCACAATTATATGAAGAATGAAAAAAAATGACATCACTCAAAAAATTTAAAGAAAAGAAGTACTAACAGTTAAAAGTCAGCAATTCCAGACAATCCATGAGGAGAAATGCTACTCAATTTTCACTTTCTATGTAGTTATAAGGTAAAAACAAATGGGAAGAGTGGAAAAACAAGACACCCACCAAAAAATGTACTAAAAAGTGGACATCAAAATAATTCAGCACAGTAATATTTATCCTGTCAGGGTTTATATGACAATCCATTTGCACAAATGATTTAATAACCAAAGTAATAAAAAAAAACCTGTGGAATGAGTTTGATTGTGGTTCAAGCTTAAGAAAATAAACAACTTTGGCTATATTAAACTGGCACCAATTATGTCCAAAAAAGACAACCACCATGGAAACAATGAAATCAATCTAGTTTAGTTGCCAAAATCATCTATTGCAGAATTGCATAAACGATGTTCTTTATGTTGTTTAAAGCATAAAAACTGTATTGCCTGGTTAACTTCCATAATAGGCTGAAAATACAAACCAATAGGACATGCATGATCCCCCCAGAAGGAAAAGAAATCCTTCAAGGGAAAAGCAAACTAGAAAAGGGTGTCTTTTACACAAGAAATAAATTACTGCCAGATATATTTGTGGCATATTCTTCAAGTACTTTCTATGCCGGTATGCCCATGGTACTTAGAATTTATTATTCTATAAGACAAACACAATTATTGATGAACTCACCTGACAGTAGCCCACATCAGAATCACGGAAAGAATACCCCACAAGCACACGCCGGAGAGCTGCATGGCCATGAGGGGTGTCCAACCAAGGGTGGCCAGGGAAGGTTCGTGGAAGGTCCTGAACATGCACAAGAAAAAAGGGGTCAAACCAAAGTGCCTGTTTCAAAAGAAATGCAGTGCCATAACTGAACCAGCGACTATCATTCACCACGTGGTAACTTGAATTTTAATTATTCATCAACTAAACTCAATGCTCAAAAATCAAAAATCTAGTTTATATCCAATCAACAATTCTGTGTCAACATTCACAGATTTTCAACTACTTTTCAAAGATAAACTTCCCACTTCTCTTAATTTTGATTTAATCAGTTCAGATGGAAAAGCACAACCTTGCTTGCACATATCTAAGGAGAAAAAATAGCATTCTCTAGCTTAAAAGGAAAGAACAAGACATAACTAACTCTCCCTTTTGTCTAGGTTATATTAAAACTTTGGGTCCCCAAAGCACTGAGAACCTCACATCAATGACATTATCAAGTGAATTGAATAAATCTTTGATCATTGCCCACACATACAGATATATATACTCATTTGTAAGCTGAAATTGATAAGATACTTCAATAAGAATATAAGATCATCAAATTCAATAAACATTTACTTACATTGATATAAGTTCTTATTCTGCAATCTGAACAGCGTGTGTTTTCAACTCCAAACTCTTGAGATTTCATTACAAAAGAAACCCTTTTTATACAGATCAAAACATTCTCATGGGACTGGTTTCTCAAACATGACAGTGTCTTTTTCAAATTTAGGTCCATCACCATAAACTATTTTCAATTCCAAACTCATTATGCAATATTAACCAAACCCCTAAAAAAGAACAAACAAACATCACATCCAAAAGCGAACAATCTGAACACAGATCCAATCAGAAACAGAGAAGAAAAAAACAATCAAGTAAATGCAAAACGCACCTAATATGCAGGTACTTACATGATCAATCTGCCGTGTAGCAGGTGTGACCTTACCCTCCACCGCCTTTGTCAAATCATTATAATAGCTTTCGGGCACCGTAGACTTCTTCTTGGCGGCGCCGGAAAGCGAGAACCAAATCTTAGGCCTAAGCACAGGTGGGATACCTTTCCTGATAAGCTTCTTCAATGTAATAGCATTAGCCAAAGCTGAAATTTTGAGTGAAGATTTCAACATAATTCCTTCAGATGTTGAAGAAGCCTGCGGCTGTAAATACCAGTTGACTCCTTTGCTCGCTTCGAGTTCCCACCAAACACGCCCTTGTTGCCTTACCTTTTCCCTGACCTCATTCAGCACATTAACATCATCAACATTGCCTTCTACTGTGAACCCATAAAGGTCTTGGAATTTCACTGTTAGATTTGCTCTTCTCGCATGGATGCTTGGCCTTAAAATTGGAAACTGTGCTTGCAATTCCAATGCAAGGTCCCTTTTGCTTTGGGTACCATGCATCTTCCTTCCCTTTCCTCTGTTGTTGATAGATCAAAACCAAAAGAAAGAAAGAAATGGGTTATAAGGGATTAATCAAAACTAGAAAAAGCTACAAGCTTTAAATTAATTGTTTGAAGCTTGAAAGGCTGGTAATTTAAAGAAAGGCTGAGACTTGGAAAAAGGGTTTTCTAAAACTTAAAAAAAAAAAAAATCGATAAGACGAAGAGTGAAAGAAAATACAGGGAAAAAGGAAAGCTCCGGCAGTCATATTTGGATGTGGCCATGAAATTTCCTTTTATCATATTATTTTTATTCTCTAAATAAATAAAAATGTTAATCTCTCTAATACTAATTATTTCACCAGAAAAAAATATTTTACAGATTAATTAGTTGAAAATTATCGGTATATTATCATGAATAAAAATTATCTGTTTTTTATGTTCAACATTAAAAAAATAAGGTTTAAGATTGAATATATGGTATATTTCTTTAAGATTTAAAATTTATAATTTAAGGTTTAAAATGTAAAATTATGACTTAAAATTTAATTTTTTTAATTTAAAATTTAAAATTTAAGATTGAATGTATCGTCAAATCTACATATGTCTTTAGAGAGGCGAGTGTAATTGCAAATAGTTTATCTAAGTCTATTTTATTAAGCTCTCTAAACTTTTATATTTTTGTTGACTCTCTTTCCTTTGTTTTAGATTTACTTCAGATTGATTGTGGAACCTCGGACTAATTGTTATTTTTAAGTTAATAAAATCATTATTCATCAAAAAAAAAACAAGGACTCTTTATTCGATTATCACAAGAATTGTATTTTACTAACAAAGTCTTGTAACCAATCGATCTCTCAAGAAAACATAATATCATTGTACGTCGCATATTCTGGATAAAAGGAAATTTGTCTATGAAAACAAAGTTTTGATAAAATGAAATTTCATTTTAAAACATAATTTGTCTATGAGAAATGCAATAATTGGAACGTTGGTAGGACATGATGAGGTAGGTAGGTTTTGCACTCGAAATCAAATTTAAAAGGATTGAAAATACCCCTCTTTTATGGTATTGTTTTTTATATATATTTCCTGATCTAATCCATATTTTTCTAGATAAAAATTTCCTTTTTATGTATGTTTCAACTTTAAAATTTAGGCTTATAGTTTAAGGTTACAATTTATAATTTAGGGTTTATGGTTTAGTATTTTAGTAAACAAAAATTTTTCGTCCCATTTCAATGGCCTAACACTAAAAAAATTAAATTCTAAGCTTTAACCCTAAATTCTAAATGCCCTACAACCAATTCTCTAAACCTGTAACACACTAATCTGGCCTAAGGATCTGAAGTGACACATTGGGTCGTCGAACCGTTCCGTCACAATTCAAAACAATATAATCGAATTATTACCATCGCAATTCATTCTTATTATAAAAACCATTAAAACATATATCATTTACTTTACAAAACATGAAGCTATAATTCAAAACAACTTATAATTAAAAGGTTTGAATACCCAAAATATGTACAGACTTCACCTAGTACGGTCCTATAAATACACATCCCACTAAATACAAGTATTGTGCTCTGGTAATCACTGTTTGCTGGAATCTCATATTGATACTGTTCCTCAAACTCACAATCTATCTATCTATCAACCTACGCACAGAAGCAACAATTTCTAAGGGTACCCATCTACTCTTCTATGTTCATGCAAATTATAAACATAAGCATGCAAGCTTATAAATATAAGCATGCAAGCTAGTACCAGCAATAAGGTAAAGATAATAGACACATGGTACTGTAATCACTCATTTGTAGCCGGTTTGTAAATACAGTGTTAATATATTAGTGTAATTGTTAATATGTTATTAGGGCATGTACACTTAGGTTATATTACGTGTTTATTATATTATGTCTTATTAATGTATGTAATATGTGTGCATGATACGTGTATGTATTAGTAATTATTGTGATATATGTGAATAATGTATGTACGTTTATATTAATTAGACGTGTGTATAGATAGGCATGCTTGCATGTACTATGTTTAAATGTTTGTGATTGTATGTACGTATATCGTATGTGCGTATGTATACATATGTATTTTATCATCATTATTATTATTATTATTATTATTATTATTATTATTATTATTATTATTATTATTATTATTAGTAGTAGTAGTAGTAGTAGTAGTAGTAGTAGTAGTAGTAGTAGTAGTAGTAGTAGTAGTAGTAGTAGTATGTACTATAAACAAATCTGGAAATACAGACTCAAACCATGTATTTAATTAACAGTCCAAGTCCACATGATGTTACAAAAACCCGAAAAATATAACATGGTTTACAAGGCCTATTTAGCCCAAAACCCTGAGCCCTATCAGTCATTTAACCCTAATTATTTTGGGTATCTTTGCACAGCTGATCCAGAACCGTTGGATCAAGCATTGATCCAACGGTCGTGATTAAAAGGAGATGCTCATCCAGATGCCGAGTGAAGGCCTCGCTCGGGCCTGCCAGCTCCTCACGCGCGCGCGAGGCTCCTTGGGTTCCCCAGATGCCACGTGTTGTCATCTGGCAAGATTTTCCATCCCAATATCAGATCAGGGCCCTCCATGCAATGAAGCCTCCCAACCATTAGATCAAATCTGATCCAACGGCCTGGATTCAATCTGGCCGAACACCACGCTGCCACCATGCTCCCTACATCGGTCGTACCATCAGCTCTAACCACTGCCATGTTGGGGGACATGCGAAGACAGAGAAAAAGAACAAAAATGGGCTTTAACAGTATCAAATCGAACAGAAGCATGTACTATATTTTTTGTTTTTACCAAACAATATCAGAGAGGAAAGATATATATATCAAAAAACGTGTAGGGGATTCAGTCATGGACCTATTTCAAAAAATACAAAAAATTAGTCTCAGTGGTAAAGCCTTTTTTCCTTCCTTTTCTTTTTTGTGCATGCAACCTTAAGGTATGAAAAAAAACAAAACTGGAGGGGAGGAGAGTGAAAATTTTCTTTACCTTCACCGTGCGGTCGTCGGCGATAAGCCTCACGGTCTCTTTCGAGCCGTGCAAGGTGAGTCTAATGGTCGTGCTTACACAAAAAAAGAGGGGGTTTATTTAAAAAAAACAGTCTCAGTTTCTTTTTCTTTCCTAGATCTAGGAAGAAACAAGTGTTTTTCCTAAAATCGAAGGCTAGATTAGGCTTCCAAATGCGAAGAGGGGTTGATTGAGGGGTTTTTAAGGTTTGTCGCCGCCGATGAACGACTGCCGGGACGGAGGCATGGGGGTTGGATTATGCAGATAATGAGAATTGAGAAAGAGTATTATTCTGCAGCAACGCGGTAATCATGAGGATGAACCGAGTCACCTGCGAAGATTTCACAGCCTTAAATTACTGAATGGTTGAATCTAAGACGCTCTTGCACTTGATATCCAGAGCTCTTATTCCGTGATTTCAAGATCCTGTATGTTAATCTAAATGATACCCTTCAGTGGAATACCAATCAACAAATTGACAAGTTAAGGCAACAAAGATTTCCATAAGATCCAGAACACAAGGTTGCGGATATTACTGGAGCACCTAACCAGAAACGACCCCACAATGTATAAGATAAAGATGATGACAAGAGCATATGTGTCAGACAGCTCAAGAACAAGAAGCGGGTTTCAGCCATGAGGCATTGGTTGGTTCAAGAAAATGAAGGACGAACCCGGACGAGAATGAGATTACAAAATACAGGGGATGGTAAGAGGTAAACATTGAGTCTCCAAAGAATTAAAACACGAAGATCGAGAAATAGTTACCATCAAGAGGCAGCAAGAAGATTGAGATTAAGTTCAAAACATAGAAGCATTTTGCTCACCCTGATGACGAAACTAACAAATACTCAGAATGTTGGGTTAAAAGAGTTGGAAGGTAGCCGAGCTCATGGTCGAGTAGGGCAATGCAGAACATGAAAAATGGTAAGAATCTCTGCACATGCATGATATAGAGTTTGTTTGTGAAGCGGGCAGAGACCCCGAAGAAGAAAGGCAAGTGCTCGTGCAAAAGAACAAGAGCGGGTACTCATTTAACAAAAATTGTCAAAGAAATAACCTTCCAGAGCGCATGACTTTAGAACAGAAAAAGAGCAGAAATAAGAAAAAGAAAGAAAAGAGAGTAAGAGAAAAATAATGATAAAAAGAGAAGAAGAATAGGGAGGTAAAAGAGAGAAAAGAAAAAAGAAAAAATAGATAAAAAAGAAAAGAAAAAGAGAAAAAGAAAGCACGACACTGCATGCATCATATAGATAGAGGCATGTCAATTTTTGCTTGTTTTTAGACACGTATTTGAAAATTGTCAAAGAATTTACTAAAAAAAGAAAAGATGACGGTAGCCATAGCAGCGTGAGGCCAGATGTTAAATCCTTCAGGTCATCGGTAAGTCCTTCAGGCACGGTGTTAAGTCCTTCAGGCCACCATTAAGTCTTTCGAGCATGGTGATAAGTCCTTCGGGCCATCAGTAAGTCCTTCAGGCATGATGCGGCAGCCATAGTGGCGTGAGGCCAGACGACGACAACTATAGTAGCGTGAGGCCAGATGACGGCAGCCATAGCAGCGTGAGGCCAGATGTTAAATCCTTCGGGTCATCGGTAAGTCATTCGGGCACGTTGTTAAGTCCTTCAGGCCACCATTAAGTCTTTCGAGCATGGTGTAGCGAAGGTCCCGCTAAATAAAAACGATGATTTTTGAAAGGTGTTTGGATATAAAATATTTATTCCGTGGGATTTACAAAAATCTTATAAAAATGGAGTCACCACCGGCCACTTAGGTAGGCCGGACACCATAAAACCAGAGATTCAAAAAGACAGGGTTCGGGAGTCGGTTACGGATGGGGAAAGATTAGCACCCCCACACCGCCCAAAAATTGGTACTTTAATAATTACCGCTTTATTAATACTGGATTTTTTGGATCAGAGTGACGATTATTTTAAATTTCGGTCATAATTGCGAATGTATTTTAAGGGTCCCGTTACCCGAGAATAAACGCCCAACCACTATCACTACGCTTGATACTGGCCCCGTTTACGCTCGGATAAAAGGACACCACATTAACAATTTATATCTCGATATGCAATCTTAATGGCAAAAAATATAAAACATGGTAAAATGTTTAAATGTAGTAAATATTGTCATAACAGAATATTAGTCTAACATAGATGATATCCTAGACTAAAACATGCATATACATATTATTCTAAATAATAGATAAAAACAACTATGATATGTCAAAATAACAAGGCAGGAATAAGTATATATAGACGAACAAATATTTCGAAAAGACATGCATATTGGTGATAAAACATATTTCAACATATACGGGTCAACATATCGTATAAAAAGGATAAATATACTAACATGTAGCCCTAAAAAATAAGAAAGCACACACATACAAAATACAAAATATACCATGTACAAATCAACTAAAACATAACATGCTTGATATGAATAACCGAAAAAACATAAATATCATACTTAACACATATATACATAAAAACATGAAATACGAGTCATATACGAGGGTCATAAAATAAAATAATATCAATACATACGATTATAATACGAACAATAATATTTACAAAGAAAACAGACTGAAAATGAAAGAAAAACAAAAGTCATAAGCGTAAATTAAAGAACAATAATATATAATTTGGGGACGAAATTGCAAAACAGACAAAACCTGAAAGGACCAGGATTGTAATTATACCAAGAGGCAGACCCAAAGTGAAAATTTCAAAAACGCGGGATGGTTAAAGGCGTAATTTTACCATTCAGAAACTGATTCGGTGTAATTTAGTGACTAAATTGTGACTTTTTGAAAACTCAGGGGGACTGGGACTGTGATTATACCATGCGGCAAGACAAAAATGAAAATATTGAAACACGGTGGGATTAAGTGTGTAATTTACCCATTTAGTAAAATAATAACATCTATATAAGGGCTATTTTCAGACCGAAACCAAATTTTCTCCATTTTTTGTTTCATTCTTCCGTTTCAAAATAACCCATGTTCATCTTTTTTTTTTCTCTCAAGTGTTCTTGAGAAACCCGAAATCCGGCGGCCGGCCGCCATATTCTCTCCGCCGCCCGACCAGATATTCTCCGCGCCGCGCCGCCACGCCGTATTCTCCGCCGCCCAGCCGCCGTATTCTCCGCCGCCGGCCGCCGCTAACCGGCGCCGGTGGACTCCCAAAATACACCAAAACATTCCCCTTGTCGTCCTCTACATGAATCCGTGGTTGGATTCAGAGGATCCCCTTTTATTTACCCTAGATCTAAGAAATACGAACCCAAAAATATATTTTCTTTAGACCAAAACGAAACCACAAGGGGTCTTCCCCTCCCTTTGTTCACCAGATCTGGCTTGTAGAAGCCGAAAGGCTTGTCACAGAGGAAGGGAAGACCCACAGACAAAGCCGGTAAGACTTCTTTACTTGTTTCTTTTTTTATTTTCTTTTTGTGTTTCAGATATGCATGCAAAGAAAACAGTAAAAAAAGAGAAAAAAATTACCACTGGACTGCCTTTTGATTATCTTGACTGGTTACAAGTTTCTGGTTTTTACAAGCTTTCTATTTTTTTTTTGTTACTACTCTCTCTGCTTTTTTTTTGCTCGTTCCTCAAAATTAAAATCCCCGTTACAACAACCCCGTTTCATATATATTCACCCCCGTATATTTTGGTTGCAACTTGTATCTTCTTTTCCAGATCGACATTTGCTTGTTGTCTTTGGCATAATCAACGCGGGGATCAATATCGCGCGGTGGCGGTGTGGTCGTTCGCGCCGGGGCCGGACGCATTTTTGGCCGTTAGATCGGATCGATCTAACGGTCGAGATGGCTTGAAGAACGATCGGCCTAGATGAAGCCTCGATCCGATGAAAAGGCTTTGAGAGATTTCGCCACGTGAGCTCCGCAATCGAGAGTCGAACGCGTGGATCTTACGCGCGTGGGATGTTAAAGCGTCCGCGTGGACCACACGCTGCGCGTGGCACTCGAACGGTCCATACGTGTGGAGCACGCGCGGCGCGTATATTTTTGACTTCCATTGCATCGTGGCCGTTGGATCAGATCTTGATCCAACGGCCCACAGTTACCTGCACATTGTAATAGATAGGATTCAGATTTGGGCCATACGGGCCTTGTAATTGGACTTGGATTTTATTTATTTGGATTTAATATATATTTAATTTTTCATTTTACTAGCCCAATAATAATAATAGTATACTTATAACAGCAATACATATATACTTATATTATACGATCATTAATTAATATACTATTCTAGTATACGTACGTATAATCATACGTATAATTAACATGACATCTACATACGCTTATACCCTAGATACATACGTGACATACATACGCCCCTAATACGTATACATAGCTTATACATGCACACACCTTATATTAGTAACATTCATATAATAAATATACATGCAATATTAATATATTTAAGTAAAAATGAGTGATTATATTTGCCCTCTTTGCTTGTTCTCATGAAATGGGAAACAAAGCAAAGATTCATAAGCACTCATTTTATCGACTTCCTGCTTGTAGCCTCGAAAAACGAATTCTTTTGGACATTTCTGCTCTTCCTTGGCCGAATCTTCAGGCTCGTAAGTTCTTCCTATATAGAGCTTCGTCACCTTCCGATCTTGGAGCTACAGGCTCTTTTCGACACAGCACATTTCGCTCTTATTTTTATCAGACTTCCCTGTTTGTAGCTTTGGAAAAAACGAATTTTTTTGGACATCTCCGCTCTTCCTTGGCTGAATCTTCAGGCTCGTAAGTTCTTCCTATATAGAACTTCGTCACCTTCCGATCTTGGAGCTACAGGCTCTTTCGACATTGAACCCTTCGCTCTGATTTTTATCAGACTTCCATGTTTGTAGCTTTGGAAAAACGAATTTTTGGACATCTCCGCTCTTCCTTGGCTGAATCTTCAGATATAGAACTTCGTCACCTTCCGATCTTTGAGCTATAGGCTCTTTCGACATTGAACCCTTCACTCTGATTTTTATCAGACTTCCTTGTTTGTAGCTTTGGAAAAACGAATTTTTTTGGACATCTCCGCTCTTCCTTGGCTGAATCTTCAGGCTCGTAAGTTCTTCCTATATAGAACTTCGTCACCTTCCGATCTTGGAGCTACAGGCTCTTTCGACATTGAACCCTTCGCTCTGATTTTTATCAGACTTCCCTGTTTGTAGCTTTGGAAAAACGAATTTTTTTGGACATCTCCGCTCTTCCTTGGCTGAATCTTCAGGCTTGTAAGTTCTTCCTATATAGAACTTCGTCACCTTCCGATCTTGGAGCTACATGCTCTTTCGACATTGAACCCTTCACTCTAAGACAATGAAGCTCGGAGTCTTTCCTATATAAGACTCTTTGCTTTCGACACAACAGGTTTCCTATATAACCCTGTGTCATAGGTGAATTTCTTTGACTGGGAGTTCTTCCTATATAGAACTGCGAGTCTTCACCTTAGAGCCATCAGTCCCTTCTATATAGAACTTTTTGGCGTCTTGAAATCTTGGAGTTACGGATTCCTCCTATATAGAATCTTTCACTCTAAGACATTGAAGCTAGGAGCCCTTCCTATATAGAACTCTTTGCTTTCGACACAGCAGGATTTCCTATATAATCTTGCGTGTCATGGGTGAATTCCTTCGACCGGGAGTCCTTCCTATATAGAACTCTTCTCTTGAGCTTGAAAACATGTGCCTTTATGTAAAAACATTGTCTTCTCATTTAGGATTCACATCGTGATGACCCTCGATGTCTCTTTGGATCTGCAGATACCTGTCCGAGATGAAAACAAAATGCTATGACAAATGATTGGATTGACATGCTCCTAATCCTAGTGATGTCTGACTATTCATGATGTATGAGATTCAATATCTTGGTGGGCTTGTTTTGGTCCTTATTTGACGTTCATTTTCTCCTTTCTTACGGGCATCGATACCCTGCTTCACTGCCAAGTTCAACCATCTCGACCTTTCTCTTTTTTCCATTCCGTCTTGGAATTCTAGAGTGCCTTTTCGGGTTTTCACTTTAGGGATTTTTTTTGAGGGGGTGTCCTTCTGGTTTTCACCCAAAAGATCTTTTTTGTTATCTCGTACGCCTTTCTTGAATAGATAGGACATGTGCCATTGGTTATCCTACCAGGTTGTTTGAAGCTCCCCGCCTTCCCTATCGACAACCATTAGGGAACTAGAGGACGGAGTTAACATCGTTTTCTTTGATTACCTGCATTTTCAAGGTTAAATTATAGTAATGCTTCGAAATCTCTTGTTTCATTATGAGCTTATGTTATCTTATTTGACTGAAATTGACAAGAAGGCTAGGAATGGATGCTCAAAACACAGTTTTATTCTTATTAAGGGTTTCGAGATATCTTGAAAAGAAAGGTATGACACATATGAGTTGAGTATGAAAATACAAGATCCCTCATTATCTTCGATACGAATGATACATGACCCTGTCAACTGGTGTAGAATTTTTTTTTGCCTGAAGCCTCCTCTTCATGATGTTCATGGGGATACCCTTTCAACTTTTCAATTTACCCGAGCCGCCTTTTGCGGGTTTTCAACTCGAGTCCTTTCTTTGCTTCAAGACGCCCGATTTCGAGTTTTCGCCCTAAGCTCTCCATTTTTTTTAGAGATAGCATTTCTTGACGGCATCAGAATTTACGGGATTTTTCAGCTCGTCCCCGTCCATTTCTGTTAGGATCAGGGCCCCTCCTGAGAAGGCCTTTTTTACGATGTACGGTCCTTCCCAGTTGGGCATCCACTTTCCTCGAGAATCTTTCTGGATAGGGAGGATTCTTTTGAGTACCAGATCTCTTTCTTTGAATTCTCTTGAGCGCACCTTTTTGTTGTAAGCCTGCACCATCCGCTTTTGGTACATCTGACCATGACAAATAGCCTTTAGTCTTTTTTCGTCAATTAGATTTAGCTGTTCGAATCTGGCCTGTACCCATTCAGCTTCTTCCAATTTTACTTCGTTTAAGACTCGGAGAGACGTAATCTCTACCTCAATTGGGAGTACTACTTCGGTACCATACACCAAGGAGTAGGGCGTTGCCCCTGTTGATGTACGAATGGACGTCCTATAGGCGAAAAGGGCAAAAGGTAACTTCTCATGCCAATCCTTGTAGATATCCGTAGTCTTCGCTATGATCTTCTTTATATTTTTGTTTGCTGCTTCCACTGCTCCATTCATTTTAGGACGATAGACTGTGGAATTATGGTGTGTTATTTTGAATTGAGTGCACACGTCCTTTATCATTTTGTTGTTCAGATTGGAAGCATTGTCGGTGATGATCCTCTCTGGCAACCCGTATCGACAAATAATTTCCTTCTTTAAGAACTTACAAACCGTAGTCCTGGTGATATTGGCGTAAGACGCTGCCTCTACCCATTTAGTGAAGTAGTCTATGGCGACCAAAATGAAACGATGCCCATTGGAAGCTTTCGGATGGATTTGCCCGATGACGTCCATGCCCCAGCCGCGAAAGGCTACGGAGAATTCATGGTGTGTAGAGGTGATGGGGTGCATGAATTTTGTCGGCGTAAATTTGGCATTTGTGGCATTTCTGGCGTAATCGATGCAATCTCCTCCATGGTCAACCGTAATAAACCGTATCTCATAATTTTTCGGGCTATAGACAGCCCGTTGGCGTGCGTTCCACATATCCCATCATGTACTTCGGCTAAGATTTCCTTCGCCTCCCGGCATCTACACATCTCAAAGAATGTTTGATCATGACTTTTCCTATATAGGATTTCCCATCTAGGACATATCTTGTTGCCATTTTTCTCGAGCGCTTTTCATTTTGTCATTTGCCCTTCGGATACTTTTGAAGCTTGACATATTGCGGGATATCATAGTACCATGGATTCCCACAATCTCTTCCTCGTACATTACAACAATGAGCTGGTTTTTCAAACGTCTGCATCTCAATGGGTCTCATTTCTACCCCGGTGTTTGTTTTAAACATGGATGCCAAGGTTGCCAATGCATCTGCCATCTGATTTTCTTCTCGGGGCAGGTAATTGAAGCTGACCTTTTCGAACTCTTTGACGAGCTCTTGGATCCATTCGTGATATTTGACCAACTTCGGTCTCTCGGTTTCCCACCCCCGCGCAATTGGTAAATGACTAGGGACGAATCTCCAAACACTCGAAGTTCCTTAACCTTTCTTTCGATGGTGAGTTCACCCCATGATGCAAGCAAGCCGTATTCAGCTATATTGTTTGTGCAGAAGAATTCCAATCTGCTGGTGAAAGGATAATAGACGCCCTCGTGTGAAATCAGCACTGCCCCTATCCCATGTCCGAGGGCGTTAGAGGCTCCATCGAAGTAAAGTTTCCATGACATATCATCTGAAACTTCTTCTTCGGTTGTGATGCACATCAAGTCTTCGTCTGGGAAACTAAAGTTCAATGCCTCATAGTCATCCGAGCACGACTAGCTAGGAAATCCGCTCACGGCACCCCCTTTACGGCTTTTTGATTAACATATACGATGTCGAATTCAGATAAGAGCATCTGCCATCGGGCCATCCTTCCCGTTAGCGCTGGCGCTTCCATTAAGAACTTTAATGGGTCTAGCTTGGATATCAACCGTAGTAGTATGGTACAACATGTACTTGTCCCGAGCCGCTTGGTAGCCCAAACTAGAGCACAACACAGCCTTTTACACCGGGCGGTACCGTGTTTCGCAATCGTTGAATTTCCCGCTTAGGTAATAGATGGCTTGCTCCTTCTTTCTTGACTCATCGTGTTGCCCCAAAGACACATCCCATTGAATTCTCAAGACCATTAAGTAGAGAATTAGTGGTCGACTGTGAGTACTGGTGCGACTAAAATTGGAGCATTTGTCGTACTTTTGATCTTTTCTAGGGCTTTTTGACATTCTTCATCCCACACGCCAGATTATTCTTTCTAAGAAGTCCAAGACCGGGTCGCATTGATTGGTTAATTGGGAAATAAAACGAGAGATATAATTCAGCCTCCCCAAGAAACCGCGAACTTCCTTTTGTGTGCGGGGTGGTGAAAGGTCCTGGATGGCTTTCACTTTATCCGGTCAATTTCAATCCCTCTTCTCGCTACTACGAACCCCAAGAGTTTTTCGAAAGTAACGGCGAAGGTACACTTGGCGGATTGAGCCTCGGTTGTACTTCCGTAGTCTTTGGAATAGTTTTCTTAAGTTCTGTAGGTGCTCTTCCTCTGCTCGAGACTTGGCAATCATATCGCCCACGATACTTCTATTTCTTTGTGCATCATGTCATGGAAAAGAGTCACCATTTCTCTTTGGTATGTTGCCCTCAAGTTCTTTAGCCCAAACGACATCACTTGATAACAAAAAGTGCCCCATGGTTATGAATGTAGTTTTCTCCATGTCGTTAGGATCCATCTTTATCCGGTTGTACCGAGAAGCCGTCCATGAAGGAAAACCATGAATGTCCTGCGGTGTTGTCAACCAACCGTGTCAATATGTGGCAAAGGGAAGTTGTCTTTAGGGCTAGCTCGATTCGCATCCCTATAATCTACACACATACGTACTTTCCCATCTTTCTTTGGTACTGGTACAATGTTTGCAACCCACTCGGGGTATTTGGCTACCTCCAAGAATCCAAAGATCAAATTGCTTTTTCACTTCTTCTCGGATTTTTAACAACATCTCTGACCTCATTCTCCGAAGTTTTTGCTGTACTGGTTTGCACTCCGATTTTGTTGGCAATTTGTGCACCACTATGTCGGTGTTCAATCCTGACATATCTTGATAAGTCCAGGCGAAGACATCCTTGAATTCTGAAGCGGGGCTATCGGTTCATGTTTGGTTTTTGAGGAAATCGTGCGTTCCTATTTTTATTTCTTTTCTCGCTTCTTCAGTCCCCAAGTTGACAATCTCTGTTTCTTCTTGGTGGGGCATAATCTGCCTTTCTTCGTTGTCCACCATTCTCTTTAACTCTTCCGGGATCTCAATTTCTATTTCATCATATCCTCCCTCAATTTCCTCTAAGACCTCGGGGCATTCAAATTTACTCCAGATTGGATCCGATCATTCATATCACAATCATGAGCGACCTGCATTAAATGAGACTGAATTGTATTGGGAAAGAGACGGTTTTACATGAAGGGAATGAATATGAAGGATGCATGAATGGAATAAATGAGACTTTGGTCATTTTTAAGAAAGTGGGGATATTTTCATTTCAATCAAAAAGTTAACATAGGTGCCCCATACAAGAGATCCCCATTGTCTATGGGTAAAAACAAAAGGTTGATTCGGAGCATTACTCTGATCTATTCCTAAAGACTACAGGTAGATCAATGCAGCTCCAGTTATCAAGTGTTTCCCCGGGATGGCAAGGGCGGATGTTGGTCAACATTTTGCTATCTCGGTCCTCTTCAGCTATCATGTTGATGTACATCCCTTCAAATGTTTTACTGAGTATTTCCTCCTGGTTAAATTCATCATTTTTCATCATTGCCTCTCCAATATCTTGACATGGCTGGTAGAACCCTCCGGAGATGAAAGTGGCTTTCAGACTAGGAAAGGACATCGACCTCCACGGAATGTCTTCTCCTTTAGATCTGGCTTTTCTTTGCTCCTCCTTTCTCTTATATTCCTCTTTCTTCTGTTGGACACTTGGTTGATAACCCAGCCCGAAACGATCCTTCTTGGTTGTGATATTCTTGGGTCTCAGGTTTCCTTGTAATTCCTTCCCCATCCCTTTTCCTATTTTGGCTCCTCGGCCCAGAGTTTCTGCGATGGTCATCTTGGTACAATTAGATAACCTGGGGTAAGGGATCCGGTTTCCCTCTGAAAAAAATGTGGCATTTACTAGTTCTAATGCTCGGAATGAGCATTCTGCAGCATCTTCATCATTTTGAATGTAGGGGGTGTCTGATGTCACGGAAGCAACAAATTCATGCTCCGCTTCTACGGTGACCAATTTGCCTTCAACTACAAATTTTAATTTCTGATGTAATGATGATGGGACAACTCCTGCGGAGTGGATCCACGGTCTTCCCAATAAGCAACTGTAAGATGGTTTTATGTCCATCACCACAAAATCGATCACATATTCGGTTGGTCCGATCAATAGGGGCACCTCAATTTTCCCCATTGTCCCTTTTTGCGTACCATCAAAGGCTCTTACCGAGTTGTAGCAAGGCTTTAGGTGCGAACCATCTATTGGCAATTTTTGCAGGGTTACCATAGGCAAGACATTCAATGCTGACCCGTTGTCGATCAGTACGCCTGGTAATACATATCCTTTGCAATGGGTAGTGATGTTAAGGGCTTTGGTAGACCCCATTCCTTCCTCTGGGATCTCATCATCACTGAACGTGATATGATTATAGGCAGTAATATGCCCCACTATCCTGTCCAGGTTTGTTACAGAAATGTCCTGGGGCACAAAAGTTTGATTCAGCACTTTCAATAGCGTCTCCCGATGCTTCTCTGAACTCAAGAGTAATTCCAGCACTGTGATCCTGGCCGGTTGTTTCCGTAGTTGTTCCACTACGCTGTACTCGCTATGCCTCAAGAACTTTAGAAATTCTTTGGCCTGGGCCTCAGTTACCGGTTCATTTATCTTTTGGGGAGGTTCTTCTCCGAATATCTGCGTAGGGCTAACTCCTGTATTCTTCCCCCTATCTTTTTCAGCTGCTCTCAAAGCCTCAGAGGAATAACATCGGCCGCTCCTCGTGAAATGGCCTGCTTCACCAACGTTCACATTGTTCTGGCTTTGTTGATCTTCCAGCGTAGGCTCTTTTACCTTTTTATGTTCTGATTCTTCTGGCATGGTCATATTCGCGGCATAATTCCATGGAATTTGTCGCATGTCTTTGAATGGGAATGGAGATGGTGCTGAAATGACGATCTTGGGATTCATCTTGCTGGTTTCTCCTTGGGAGACACCTGCATTTCCTATCCTGGGAGAGATAATAAAAGGTCTATCCTTCCCGTATCTAATTTTGGGGCTATCTGTCATGTGCACGTCTGATCCTTTCCCCATGGGTTCCTCGAAGAATTCAATTTGTTTTTCATTCATCAATTTCTGCACCAATTTCTTGAACTCTTCGCATTCTTGGATATCATGCTCTTCAGTCTGATGGAATTCGCAATACTTTCCACATTCCTTCTGCCTTATTATCATGCCTTTGTTGATCACACGAGCCATGCATAATTGTTGAAATACCCACCGTAAAGGAGACTTGATTTCTGACACGTTATCTTTTATCTTCCTGGTAAAGCATTCTTCTATGGAGTTTACCCCTCTGCTCCCATGATTGGGCAGCGGGTTGTTGGCTACGCTTGGCTCTTCAAACTTCAATATCCCAGAATCAATTAAGTTATGTACAAGCTTTTTGAAGGCAAGACAGTTCTCAGTGGGATGTCTAGGGGTACCGCCGTGATAGTCGCAATGCGCGCTTGGATTATACCAAGGCAGGAAGGGTGGGTTGACAGGATTAACGATGTATGGTTGGACCAAGTCTGCTTCATACAATTGGGAATAAAGCTCTGAGTATGAAACAGGTAGGGGAGTGAAAGTTCTCATCTCTTTATCATTTCTGGTGACTTTCTCATCTCTTTGATTTGAATTTTGTGTTTTTCCCACGTGTGCTTGTGGCTGTGAGACTGTGAAGTTCTTCGGGGCGGTATAGGTACTGGTGGTGTTTACTTCATTTCTCTTGTTATACTTTCGAGACCCTTCCCCACCATCTATTCTGCCACTCTTGATTGCTAGTTCGAGAGACTCCCCAGTCCTGATTAAGTCGGCGAAACACTGTGTTTGTGTTATTAATGAAGCGGTCAAAGAGTGCCCCCTTCAGAGTATTGACAAATAATGGCGTGATTTCATGCTCCGGGATAGGTGGCTGGATTTGGGCGGCCACTTCTCTCCACCTCTGGGCATATTGTCGCAGGCTTTCATTGGACTTCTGCCCCATATTTTCTAACATGATTCTGCTAGGGATCATGTCTGTTACATGTTTGTACTGTTCGGAAAATGCTTTAGACAAATCTTTCCATGTCTTGACATTTGCTTTGCTTAACTGAGTATACCAACGTAACGCCGCTCCAGTTAGACTATCCTGGAAACAGTGGATCAGTAGCTTTTCATCTTTATGGTAAGCCGCCATTTTTCTACAATACATCGTTATGTGTGCAGAAGGGCATGTGGTTCCATCATATTTATCGAACTCTGGTGTTTTGAATTTCTGCGGCAAGACAAGATCGGACACCAGACTTAAATCACTAGCGTCGTTTCATGATCCTTCATTTGATTGTAACGCTTTAAATCTTTCTTCCATGAGGCGGAATCTCTCTTCCCACTTTCTTTCTACCTCATTCCGGATCCTTTCGACCATGTTCAGGTCCGGCACTTCTTCTTCATAAAGTGCTTCGGTATCAAGGGGTTGAGTCTCAGGTACCCCTATTTGAAAGCTGAAAGACATTCCTGTAGGGTCAATATACACCTTCCTGGCCTGGTTTGGTGCAGTTGGTTGAACCTTGTAGTGAGCCGGGGTACCTTCTGGCTCTGGGATATTTTCTCCTTCTACTCGTTTTCCAAGACTTTTTGCCAGCAATGCCGTTATGTCAGATACTATTGATGTTTGTGACTGTGCAATTTGATCACTAAGGCTTCTCTGGGCCTCTTCAAGTCTTGTCTCTAGCTCTCTTTGCCCTCTTTCTAAGCTGAATATTCTTTCTTCCATGAGCTTTCTTTGTAGCCGAGTAAAGTATGGGTGATGAATGATTGCGGGTTAACACTACATACAATGCCACAATATTGTTAATATGGTTGCAAAAAATAAATGCATGTACAATGATGCGAATGTTATGATGCAAATGCAAGAATGCATGCAGACAAGGTACTGATTCCGCTGGTAATCACCCTTTTGAATTACTTCCATGGGAATTAAAGGGTCCTGACTACAACAAAATTCGTGTTACAAAGTAAAGATCCCTAGTACAAAAGATCTAATTATAACACAGAGTCTTATAGATAGATTCTAGCTCTATCTCCTAACTTTCCAATTGCCTTGAGCAGCTTGAGAAACCTAGGAGCTTCTTCCATTCCCAGGGCTATAAAAGGTCGGAGTGTCTCAGCCTCGATAGCTAAATCATTTACGTGTCTGGCGACCTGTTGTATGTCCACCATTAGGTTTGCGTAGTATTGGTCTCTGTCCTGTTCCATTCGAGCAAACGCGTAATCTCTTACGCCAATATGTGTCCCCTCCAGCTGCAGCTTCCTCGAACACATTAATTATTTCCTTGTAATCTTCCACAACTGCTTCGAGGGACCCGATTCGTGCTTGTAACACATCCACTTCGTGTTCTCTTTTTTGCAGCTCCGCGAAGTTATTCATGCGGCAGTACATTCGAAGTGAGTGTTCGACTTCCGCCATCTTTCCTTTTAATTCATCATTTTGACTTTGGCTTTGCCCCAATTTTTGAACAAAGTGTCATCGCATAGTTTTGATTCTCTAACAGTCTATTTCGACTACTCACGGATTTTCTTTTCCATGCGGCGACACTTTCTCTTTCATGATGAATAAATTGCTTTTCCCTTGCTGATTTCTTGTCTGAATCTTTCTTTCTCTTGATCAATGGCCTTCTTGGCGGACCGTTTTTCTTCCTCCATAGCCAAACGGTAGCTTTCAATCTCTTTCTCGATCGCTCTTTTGTTAATTTCTCGTTCTTCTTCCACCAAACGGATACCGTTCATTCTTTCTCTTTCCACAGCTATGAACTGACTCATTTGCTGCCTTTTGTATTTTTGCCTGTAATAGGAGGGCATCCTTTTGATAAAGAGTATTTTTGTCACTCAAATCTGCATTTAATTTCTTCAGTTGCCTGATGATCCCATCCCGCTCGTCAACTTCTAATCTTGCTTTATAGAGTTCGCTCGCATGTTGGGTCTGTTGGATGTCCATTTTCTTTTTAACTTCCTCGAGTTCACTTCTTAAGATATCGGCTTCGGACGATACCACCCTTGTAAGTTCTTCGAGTGACACTGTTGGTCCTTGATCGATTCGGGAATCACATTATTAATCCTCAAACGCCTCCAAAGATCGTAAATGGGGTAGTCATATGCTCGGTATCTCCTTCCACCCCGATCCTAGAACAATGATCCCGTGCCCCTCATGATGGTTTGAATTTTTCCTTTGAACTCTCCTTTGAAAAGAAATTCAGTTTGGCTTAATCCAGGTATTGGGAATGAACCTGTCGTGATCCGAATCTGCCGAGACACTAAAAGTGGAGCACAAGCGATCCTCCATGTAATCCTAACATCATCAGCCAGGTTGAAGTCGCCACAATCAGATAGAAAATAATTAACTTTACCGAGCCATGGGACTCTCCATGCTATGTCTTCATCTTGAATGTTCTTGAAGAAACTGGTCCACATTTTTGTTTTCAAATCTTCTCGCCATTCATTTGCTAAGTATTCTCGTAAAGGCGAAAAACCTTGGAAGGATATCCCCGGCAGGACCCGCGTCGGCGTCTTCCACATGTGACTCTGGATCCATACTTGCAATAGCTGTGCGCAGCCTCGAAAACGTCCTTCTTCATGTTTCCGGCTAGCGTTTAAGGAAATGAAAGTCTCGACCAAGATTGCTGGTACCAGGTTTGCTTTCCGTCTCACCCGCTCAAACAAATCTAGAATGGCTATGTCAATGTTCCCGAGTACTCTGGGAAAGATCACCAAGCCATATATTCCTAAAGCGAATAAGTCCATT